>PITA01000447.1:36477-171058 GCA_004023965.1 Spilogale gracilis | reverse complement strand
GCAGTCTCAACAATGTAGGTCTGATTAGGGACTCCCTCCCCTCCCCACCCCCACTGCACACTTGAATTCTCTCCAGTGGCTTCCCCTGCTTCTGAGATAAGGACCTCACTTTTGGCGGGGACCCAAAGGCTAGCATGGCCCGCCCCTGCTGACCTCTACTTTCTGAAATCAGACCCCCTCCCCCGAACCCTCCTTTCCAACACACTGCCTGCTTTCAGCCACTTAAACCCTGAGTGGCTCATAATCCAGGGTCCAATTCCCAGAGCCCATGTCAGTCCCCAGCTACTCTCATTGCTTGGTGCAAGACTGGGTGCAGAGGTCTTTTCTTACTCCCTATTGTTGCCGTAGAGCCCTTCCTTCAAGGATTCTCTGTGCAGGAAAACCAGGGGAGAAAGGATATTGAGCAGTGTCAGAGGGTAGAGAAGGATGACTTGCCTTCCTGGGCTTTGGTCTGTGACCATCTTTCCTCCCATAAGATGATGATAATAGCCAAGCATTGTCCCAGCCTTTTGGCATATTGACTTACTGAACTTTCACAACTCAGTGAGGCAGGTACAATTATCCCTTATAGGATAGGTGAGGAACCTGTAGCGCACAGATGAACTCACTTTCTAGGCAGTCTCTGTCCAGGGTCCTTGCTTGTTTGTTTTATTAAGGTTTTCAGACATTCAGAAGTAGAGACAGTTGTCAAAGAAAATCCAGCCGTCACTGAGCATCAACAATGGCCACTGTGAGACCAGCCTCATTTCATATATATGCCCCCCAGTCCCAGGCAATGGATTAATTTATTTTTTAAAGATTTTATTTGTTTATTAGAGAGAGAACGAGTGCACGCCCGTGACACGCGTGCACACAGGCAGGGGGGAGAGGGAGAAGGAGAAGTAGATTCTCCACTGAGCAGGGAGCCCTGAGCAGGTTGCACCCAATGCCTAACTGACTGAGCTACCCAGGCGCCCTCCAACCAAAGCGTTATTTATTTATTTAAAAGATTTTATTTATTCATTTGACAGAGAGAGAACACAGACAGGAGGAGCGGCAGAGGGAGAAGCAGGCTTCCTGATGAGCAGGGAGCCCAATGCGGGACTCGATCCCAGGACCCTGAGATGATGACCTGAGCCAAAGGCAGTCGCTTAACTGACTGAGCCACCCAGGCGCCCCAACTAAAGAGTTATTTTAAAGCAATGACCAGACAGCACATCATTTTATTGTACCAACTACTAGATAATCTCTAGAAAATAAGGACTTCTGTTCTCACCCTGCTTCCACTAATAGTATCATGTCATATGACCCTGGTACAGTTGTCAAAACTAAGAAACCAGTGTTGGGGGGCACCTGGGTGGCTCAGTTGGTTAAGCGACTGCTTTCGGCTCAGGTCATGATCCCGGAGACCCGGGATCGAGCCCCACATCCAGCTCCCTGCTCGGCGGGAGGCCTGCTTCTTCCTCTCTCACTCCCCCTGCTTGTGTTCCCTCTCTGGCCGTGTTTCTCTCTGTCAAATAAATAAATAAAATCTTAAAAAAAAAAAAAAAAGGAAAAGAAACCAGTGTTGGAACATTACTGTTAGCTCTACTTCCAGACTTTATTGGATTTCACTATTTTTTATGCTAATATTCTTTTTCTGTTCCAGGATCCCATCCATGATCCCATATTGCATTTAGTTGTCATGTCTCCTTAGCCTCCTCTGGTCTGTTAGATTATTTTTGTTGTTTTTGATGACCACGGCAGTTTTGAGGAGTACTGGTCAGGTATTTTGTAGGCTCTCTCTCAATTTGGGTTTGTCTAGTGTCTCTCATGGTTAGATTGGGGTTATGAGTTTTGGGGGAAGACTATCACAGAGTTGAAGTGCCTTCTTTCTCACATGGTATCAGAGGGTGTTTTAATTTGTTTTAATAACCACAATACTATTAATACACCTAAAATCATTATTTCTTAATGTCATCAAACCACTTGCCATTTGTCTTAGTCTCTTTGGGCTGCTGTAACAGAACAGCAGAGTTGGGGTAGCACACGAACGACACAGATTTACTTTTCATGGTTCTGGAAGCTGGAAGTTTAAGGTCAAGGTGCTGGCAACTGATGAAAGCCAGCTTTCTGGTTCATAGACTGCACCTTCTAGCTACAGCATCACATGGCAGAAGGGTAGAAGGATCTTTCTGGGGTCTCTTTTATAAGGGCACTAATCCCATCCACGAGGGCACTTTCCAAAGGCCCCACCACCACTTGACCTCATACCGGAGATTAAGAGTCAACATATGACCTTGAGAGGGACACCAACATCCAGTCCATTGAACTATTCACATTTCCATGATTATCACATCATCTTTTTTAAAAAAAGATATTATTTATTCAATTGAGAGAGAGAGAGCGCACAAGCTTGGGGAGAGGCAGAGGGAGATGGAGAGGGAGAGGGAAAAGCAGGCTCCTCGCTGAGCTGGGAGCTAGCCATGGGACTCTATCCCAGGATCTGGAGGTCACGCCCTGAGCTGAAGGCAGACACTTAACCATCTGAGCCACCCAGACGCCCTTGTCACATCATTTTTTAAATAATTGGTTGGTTTGAATCAGGAACCCGGAAGTCCCACACATTATATTTGATTGATAGGTCTCTTCTAATCTATTGGTCCTCCTCTCTTTTTTTCCTCTATTTGTTGAAGAAACTGTGTTGTTTGTCTTGTAGGGTTTCCTTCATTCTGAATGTGATTGATGGCAGTTCCGTGGTATTACTTAACATGTTCTGTCCCCTGTGCTTCCTATAAACTTTAAGTTGGTACTTTTTTTTTTTTTTTAAGATTTTATTTATTTGACAGAGAGAAACACAGCCAGAGAGGGAACACAAGCAGGGGGAGTGAGAGAGAGAGAAGCAGGCTTCCTGCCGAGCAGGGAGCCTGATGTGGGACTCGATCCCGGGTGTCTGGGATCATGACCTGAGCCGAAGGCAGTCGCTTAACCAACTGAGCCACCCAGGCGCCTGGAAAGAGAGAATCTTAAGCAGACTCCACGCTCACAACCCTGAGATCACAACCTGAGACGAGACCAAGAGTCCAGTGATTAACTGACTGTAGCAGCCAAGCACTCCTACATCTTTGCTTTTCACCACTGCCCCATGTTGTCTAGCAAAGGGGAGGAAGCTCCTGGGGAAGCTCTGTGGCCTGTGTTCCCTTTCCTCCTTGTCTGCCCATTTGTTCTTCTGAACTTGCTTTGGGCCCCTGCCATTTTTGGCAAGTTGGGTCAGAGGACAGGGAGCAAATGCATGTGCTTCTTCCTATCTGTGTTTCAGTCTACCTAGAAATAAGTTGCTATTTGTTTTGTTTTTAAACCTCCTGGCTCCTTCGGGAGAGTCACTTACTTAGCTGCGAGGCTAATGGGGGGTATGAACGTGCTTTGTGTGTGCATGGGAAATTCTGAAATCAACCAAGGCAGCAGAGCAGGTAGAGTGCATGGGGGGCCCCCTGGGGGAGGAAGAGCTGGCTAGAGCACCACAGTGCACTCTATACTCCCAGGGTGAGAGCTGTGTGTGGGCTGAGAGTTGGGAGATGGTAGGGAGGTTTCTTATATATAGTGACTGCTGCCCAGGCTGGTCCTGGAGCTAGTTTGTGCCATGGACAAAGTTAACATCTTCTAGTCCAGGGGCTGTCAGTCCCTGCTGCACATCCGAATCACTCCTGCAGACTTCTACATGGACACTGATGCCTGGAGCCCACCCAGCCAATAGAATTTGAGTCCCTGGGTAGAAGACCCGATCTGGGGATGCCCGGGCATTTCCTTGTGCAGGCTGGGTGAGGATTACTGAGCCTGTGCAGCCTTTTTGTCTTTGGGCTATAGGTTCAGTGCCTATTTTATTCTTGATCTGGAAGAGTCGTGACTTAGAGGTCTGGTATAGGTATATATTTATGGGAGGACTGCCAGTTTCTTTCAGGCCTTGGCCCTTGGCTGCTGCTCCTAAGGCCTGCTCTCCCCAGGGGCTGTCACGGTGTGGGACTGTCTGTGCCGCAGGTCCTACTGAGAATGGGATGACTCACCTTTCTTGTGAAGGGACGGAGAAGGAATCACTTGGCTGACTCATTCTTCCGGTAAAGTAAAAGGGAAGGAAAAAAACATCCACTGACTGATTGGGTAAAGATGGGGGCTGAATTTTTGGAGGGGGAAGAAAAGGTGGCCATACATTTAAAACTTTTTTTTTTAACTTTTGAGAAAATAAAAATTAACCCACACTGGAAAAGTGAGACCCTTCTTTGCCATTTTTCAGTCTGGAATGACAGACAGAGAAGCCCCCTCCCCACATAGACTCAGTGGTTCTCCCCAGGACCCCCCTAAAGTGTAAAGTGTCTCAATGACTTACTTCTTTGAGTGACCCCTCCTTCATACTCCAAGACCATGGACTGCCAGAAACTTCACTGTTTAAAATAGTATCAGTAGGGGGGGCACCCGGGTGGCTCAGTCATTAAGCTAAATATCTGTTTTTTGGCTCAGGTTATGATCCCAGAGTCCTGGGATGGAGCCCCGAGTCTGGCTCCAGGGAGCCTGCTTCTCCCTTTCCCACTCCAGCTGCTTTTGTTCCCTCCCTTGCCATCTCTCTGTCAAACAAATAAATAAAATCTTGAAAATAATAATAATAATAATAATAATAATAATAATATCAGTAGGAATGAAATACTCCCCTCTTGAGAGTTGAGCCTGAGTCACTTTGACTCAGATCAACCCAAGTGCAGTGCTTTAAAAAAGCAGTTTCTCGGGTGCCTGGGTGGCTCAGTTGGTTAAGAGACTGCCTTCAGCTCAGGTCATGATCCCGGAGACCCGGGATCGAGCCCCACATCGGGCTCCCTGCTCGGCAGGAAGCCTGCTTCTCCCTCTCTCACTCCCCCTGCTTGTGTTCCCCCTCTGGCTGTGTTTCTCTCTGTCAAATAAATAAAATCTTTAAAAAAAAAAAAAAAGCAGTTTCTGGACACAACCTTCCACATTTATCTTAACTTTGTAGTTTCTAAGAAAACAAGACCCTGTGGCCATTTCTCAGTCCAGACCTAGATAGACCCCTTTTCTCTTCGCTTTGCTTTGCTTTGAGCCCTATTAAAACACCACATCATTTAAATATTCCTCCATCTTTGCCTAGAACTCTATCCTAAGTCGATTTTCCCTTTGTTTGGTGGTGCGCTCCCGGTTCCTCTGCTATATGGCCTCCCTCACTGGAGTGAGCCAGTGTGACTTATCCCTGGGGGTCTTGGGCTGACTGAATGACACCATCATCTATGCTTAGCATTTATGACTCAGAACCCTTTTCTTGAATCTCAGGTCTCTGTTTCCAGTGTTTACTGCAGTGTTACATCTGGAAGGCCCTTTAAGTATTTCAAATTCCTGTGACCAGCAAAGGACTTTTGTCTTCCCTCCACTAAGTCCTATGCTTCTTGTTTTCCCTGTCCTAATTAGTAGGCCTTAGAAATCAAGAAATCAAGGCAGTATCTGCATTCTGTTCTTCCTCCTTCCCCCAATCAGGCAGCCCTTTGCTGTACCCCAGCACTCAGCACAGTGCTAGGCACACAGTAGGTCCTCAGGAGATAGCTGGTGAATGAATGAGTAAAACCGCAGAAGTCTGGTGAAGTTTTCTTTTGATTTTTTGAAGTTTTCTACTAGGTCAAAAGATTGTTTCAGGCTGGGGCTGGATCTTCATTTTGTTTCCCTTGCACTCCTCAGCTCAGCCATTTGATAATGAATATTTAATGCCTATAGAGTGAATGAATATAATAATACAGCTAGTTCCCCAGGCCACTACAGGAATTATTTTTTTAAAAAATAATCAGAGTAGGGGTGCCTGGGTGGCTCAGTTGTTAGGTGTCTGCCTTTGGTGCAGGTTATGATCCCAGAGTTCTGGGATCGAGCCCCGCATCGGGCTCTCTGCTCAGTGGGAAGCCTGCTTCTCTCTCTCTCACTCCCCCTGCTTGTGTTCCCTCCCTGGCTGTGTTTCTCTCTGTCTGATAAATAAATAAAATCTTAAAAAAAAAAAAAAAAAGATCAGAACATTCCAGGCAGGCCCTATCTGTTCTTGGCCTTGCCCTCTTTTTCTAAAATGTCCTTTATCATACTTGCCTTTGTGGATACCACTCTCCGCTTGGTAAACTCATCCACCCACCGATCCCAGTGCCTCTGGGGAGCCTCCTTGACTCACTAGGAAGAAGTCATCTGTGTTCTCACTGCACTTTATGATGCTTCATTTAAGGTCTGATCACAGTATTTTGTAGTTATTTGTTTACTTGTCTTTCTTGATGGACTCAGTTTCTCGAATGTTTGTTCACTGTGGTGTTCCCTGAGCCCAGCTCAGAAGGGAGGGAGGACATCTACAGAGCAAAGTGTTTTACCTAGGACACTCTCCCAGTGACCGTGGTGGAGAGTGACACAGGGGACCAGCAGGGCTAGGACAGGATGAAGACAGCGCCAGACCACAGGGCAGTCAGAGGCGAGAAGTCCCTGATGGACTGTCTTCAAGTGGTTGCTTCATTCTGGCTATTCTCCTTCCAGGCCCTCCCCTCTGCTCCTGCTGCTCTTCTTCTCTCTTTGGACTACTAACTGCCACACAGTCTTCCCTTTCAAGTCCTAGTTTCCCTTGGAAGTCTCCAGGCAGCCTCCAGGCCATAGATGGCTCACCTGCCCACTCATTCATTCTTATGGCAGGGATGTTGCCAGAGCCCTCTCTAGATGTGAGACAGGAGACTAGGAGACTAGGATGAGGTTACATAGGGAACACCCAACAGCCTACCTTCTTCAGGAGCTTGTAATCAAGTAATATAGTAGATAGTGTTTTAAATTAAATATATATTTTTAAATAGAATGTTACTTCTATATATTATACAGAATGCTGATTCTTTCTTTTATTTTAAAAAGAAAAAATCATCTATATTCCTGTTACCCAGAGTCAATCTCTGTTAATATTTTAATATATTTTTTTCTAACTTAAAAACTTTTACACCTTCTATATATTTTTTTAAAGATTTTATTTATTTATTTGAGAGAGAGGGGGAGAGAAAGAGCACAAGTGGGTGGGGAGGAGCAGAGGGAGAAGCAGGCTTCCCTACGTGGGGCTTGATCCCAGGACCCCGAGACCACAACCCAAGCCAAAGGCAGATGCCCAACGGCCTGAGTCACCAAGGAGGTGCCCCTGTACTTTCTACTTTGAAACAGTTTTGATCTTACAGAAAAGTTGCAATAAGAATCAAGAGAACTTTTATATACCCTTGGCCTAGATCCACCAGTTTTTAACATTTTGTCACACTTCCTTTATTATTCTTTTTGTCTATAGGTGATCAGAAAGTCCAGAAACATAGCAAATATCCATGATACATCATCAAGGACATCTTCAGCTGTAAAGAAAAGAACCCACATGAAAGTATCCACATTTCCAGATTGCATGGTTGCCTTCTGTATTTACACATGTTATTTTTCTCAGCCGTTTGAGAGTGGGTTATGCTCATTTATCCCTTGACTGCATGTGTCATAAGAACAAGGCTATTATGACATCTCTGTCTTCATCCATTCGGTGTGCTGCAACAAAAATACCATAAACAGGGTGGCTTACAAACATCAGAAATGAACTTCTTGCAGTTCAGGAGGCTAGGCCGTCTAAGCTCAAGGTCCAGGCAGATTCACTGTTCATGGACAGCCATCTTCTGGGATCTTCCATGGTGGAAGGGCCAACGGGCCCTCAGGGGGCTCTTATAAGGGCACTAATGACAAATGTCGTTTGTAAGGGCTCTGCCCTTATCTAACGGCTTCCAAAGGGTCCAGCTTCAAAATACCACTACACTGGGTGTCAGGTTCACATGTGAATTTGGGGACACCTGGGTGGCTTGGTTGTCAAGCGACTGCCTTCGGCTCAGGTCATGATCCCGGAGTCCTGGGATCGAGCCCCACATCGGGCTCCCTGCTCGGCGGGAAGGCTGCTTCTCCTTCTCTCACTCCCCCTGCTTGTGTTCCTCTCTATAGCTGTGGTTCTCTCTGTCAAGTAAATAAATAAAATCTTTTTTAAAAAATGTGAATTTGGGGAGGGAATAACCTCAAGTAGAGTTATGACATTCAAAAATCTACCATGGTTCAACTACTTTTATTAATCTCTGGTCCCTATTCCAATTTTGTCAGTTCTCTCAGGAATGCCCTTGAGAGCATCTTTCTATGATACGGTCCAGCATTGCAGATTCCGTGTAGTTGTCTTGTTTCTTTGGCTTCCTTTCATGTGGACCCATGCCTTGGTTTTTGTCTTGATGATGTTGACGTATTCGATGAACAAGGCTGGTCATTTTATGGAATGCTCCTCAGTTTGGGTTTGTCTGACGTCTACTCGTGATTAGCATCAGTCCCTCTAGAACATGCTTTGAGTGACACAGTAAATTTCTCAGGGTGTCACATCCAGAGGCACACAGTGTCCATCTGCCCCTTGTTGGTCCTTTTAACATGTCCCCATCATTTTGGGGGCTAGCAGCTTCATTACTTTCTGACCCAACAAGATGGACTGGTTCCATCTTGTCCCTTCCCTTCCCCAGCCCTGGAATCAGCCGCTTCTGTAAGCACCCCCAGCTCATTCTCATAGACCAGGGTCTGGATGTCCTTGTGTGCCTTTGCTATCCACTAACTGTCCATCTAGCTCTATTATCTTCTTGTTTTTTTAACCTATGTGTATGTATTTCATGAAACCGTGAACATTTTTTCATGTCATAAATGTCTGAAAGCTATCCACTTACTGTCCATCTAGCTCTATTATCTTCTTGTTTTTTTAACCTATGTGTATGTATTTCATGAAACCGTGAACATTTTTTCATGTCATAAATGTCTGAAAGCCTGACTTTAGATGGCTACGTAGTGTTCAGTCGTATGAGTGGACCATAATTTACGGAACCATCCACCTTCGTAAATAATGCCATGTTGAGCATCGTCAGCCTGTACTCCTGAACACACCTCTGAACATCTCTGGCTGTTTCCTTAGACTAAATACTTAGAGAGGACATTTTGCCAGGTCGGCAGTGTGAACATTATGTATAAGTGGGGAAATGGTTTAGGCCCTTTGAGTTACAAGAGGTTAGAGAAGCAACTGTTTGAGTTAAGGAGTAGTGCTGAAGCTTGATCTGGTCAGCGAATGGCAATACCTCAAGGTGGTGCGGGAGGGGTGGAGAGGGTGGGCACTCCATGGGGGGGTGCTGGTGGAGGTCACCACCCACAGAGAGCCAGGCAGCATGGGGCTTGGTATGCACCGGGGATTTTCAGGGAATGGGCTGTTACTGGGAAGAGAAAGCAGCAGGAGGTGGCTGTAGGGTCTGGTGTCCTAATGAGCAAGGGGAAGGAGGGAGTGTGGAGGCTTCTGCTTCCTTCCTGGTGCAGAGGATTGTGCTGGGAAAGCTGTGGATCTCTAGAGAGGATTTGGGGCAGAGCCTGGAGTGTAGTGAGGCACGAACCCCCAGTGTTTGCAGCTTCCCCTTTGTCCTCCGGCTTGGCACCTTGAGCTCAGCTTTTTTGCTAGGGCAGAGGGCCCAGGAGCAACGTTGCTTGTTGCTCGGTTTCCTTTCATTGTGGACCAATGCCTGTGGCCTGCTTTTCACAAAGCCCTCTTTCTCAGGGTCCCCTGCTCTGGGACAAGGCCAGGGCAAGCAGGCCCCTGTCCTGAGCCTCACAGCCACTCCAGGGCTAGGGGGGAAAGGAGGATTCGAGCTGGGTGCTCACCCTTGAGCTTTGCCTGTGGGGGAGCTTCCCCTGGGGTCACGGCCTGAGCTGGACCTTGGGGAGGGACCCTCCCTGCAATTGAGAGTCCAAAGCAAGGCAAGGAGGCCTGTGGTGCACAGGGAAGCCTGGGAGAGGGCTGGCCCAGGCCTCCCCTTCAGCCTGTGTGCTCACTGGTGCTGTGGAAGGCTTGGAGGGGATCTCAGGGAATTGGGGGAAGAGGGAAGAAAATGGGAGGCACCCTGAAGAGGACCCAGGACAGTTACCAAGTATCTTAATGGTCTTTAGGAGTTGCCTAAAAAGACTTCAGACCTTGGCAAGCTGGCCTCGGGTGACTGAGCCATCCATCACGTGGGGAGTCCTGGGGGTGGGGGGGATCCCACTGATAAGGGTAAGCTGTGGGGTGTGGTCCATGGGGGCTGGAGAATGGTCTACAGCAGCTGATTTGCTCTCCTCTCCCCACCCCCCTTCTCCAGACGTCCTTCTACGGTCGCTTCAGGCACTTCTTGGATATCATCGATCCTCGCACACTCTTTGTCACTGAGGTAAGTCCTGGGCGTCACTCTCAGCAGAGGCCCCTTGTCCCTTTAGAAGATCCATGGATCATCTGTGCGTATGCTTTATACACATGATCTCATTCCATTTGCATCTTACAGCATCCCTTCAAAGTGGATATATAGCATCATTACACTTCAAACCCTAAAGAAGTTATTACCTAGGACAATGACACACCCATGACAAAAGTTCGAATGGTATGGGTGTGTTTAAGTGCAATAAAAAAAGTACCCTTTGTATACTCTCCCTACCCAGTTCCCTCCTCTCGTAGGTAATGTTGGATTTCCTGAGGTGTAGTTTATTTCACTGTGTGTGCCATTCAGCGTTCTGACAGATGCGGTCAGGTCCCCCCTCCCCAAACCCGTAGAGCGCTTCCATCCCTCACCCTACAGCGTTCGCTCGTTCGCTCGGGCTCATTTAGACAGTTGCTCCCCTGCTCCCTCCAGCCTCTGGCCACCGCTCATCTATTCTCTGCCCCTCCTGTTTTCCTGGTTTAAATGTTCTAGAAATGGAGTCCTACAGTACGTGACCTTGTGCATCTGGCTTCTTTTCCTTGGCAAAATCCTTTTGAGATTCATCCATGTTGCTGCGCGCGTTGGGACTTGGTATCTTCTTACTGCTGAGTCATATTCCGTTGAAAGGGTGTTCCAGAATTCCTTTTTCCATTCACTTGCCAGTGAACACCCGGGCTACTTCCAGTTGGGGGCTATGAAAAATAGAACTCTGTGAGCATTCTTTGTGTGGATGTAGGTTTTCATTTCTCATGAGTAAAAATCTCAGAACAGATCAGTAGCTCTTATGGTAACTGTTGTGAATATATGTTTAACCTTATAAGAAGCTGCCGAACTGTTGTTCAGAGGGGCTGTCCACTTGCCATTCCCATCTGCAGTGTTCCAGGCACCCCACATCCTCACCAACATGTGGTATCATCAAATTTAAATTTATTTCCAAATTTATTTTGGTCATCATAAGAAGTATGTCTTTATGGCCTCTGTATGTGTAGAGCAATGCACACACATATAAAATCACAAATCAATGAAGCCCCAATGAGCAAGGCAGTGTCTTAAGCATTTTACATGCATTAGCTCATCAGGTTAACTCAAAGCAACCCTATGAGGTAGAGATTGTTCTTAGCTCCGTTTTACAGATGAGGAAACAGACAGAAGTTAGGTCGCAGTCACATGGTGCTGGCTGGGTATAAGCAGGGAAGGTTGTCTCCAGAACCCTTATTCTTAGTCAGTTTGCATCCTGTTCGGGTAACACCCCCAAGATTACTCAGCGAGCAGAGGGCCTGAGGTCCCATGCTGGGCCCCCACCTATCCCGAAGAAAGTCACTGAGCCTTTGAGTTGGGTTACCCAGGTAGTAACACTTCTCTGCACGTCTTCCCTGTGGTTGGCTTGCCTTGGCCACGGAGTGGGTCCCTGTGGGAGGTCGGAGGCACGGCAGAAAGAAGCACAAGGCCTTCTGGGCACACGGGCCGAGAAGAATCCCCAGTGGCCCTGGGAGAGCAGCCCAGTTATGTGAAAGGTAGGCATTCCCTGATGTGTGGTTTCCCACGGCATCTCAGCGAGGACCAGGGGCTCAGGTGTTTCACTGGCCGACCTCTGGGCCGACCATCTCTTAAGGGCAAAGCTGCTGTACTCTAGGCTCTATCTGGATCCTCCTAAAGAATAATCGATTTGACTGCATAAAAATTTGGAAAAGCAGCATGCTTGAGAAACTCCTTCCCTAGCCTAGGTTATGTGTCTTTTTTAGAAAGCTCCAGAATGGTGCAAAGCTAGATACAAGTGTAACATCAATCCCAACAAAAATGCCACCTGCTTGGTGGAGAAGACAACAGAGGCCAGTGCTTAACGCAGAGGATAGGTGCAGATGGTGGTTTTGAGGCATGTTGAGAAATGGTGGAGGGAGACAGAAGGTCGAGAGGTACTTCAATGCTCCCCAGATTACCATGAGCTGGCAAGGGCTTTGAGGATGGATGGGCAGCTACTGGGCAGTGTGCCAGCAGTCCCAGGGTCCTCCACTCTCCCTCCTCCTCCCGTCCATCCTCTTCTCACTCCCAGCCCATTTCATTTCCTATTCTTCTTGTACCATATCTTTCTTGCATTTTGAGTGGCCCCAATATTCTTTTACATCACTAAACCGCTTTAGGCCTGTGTCCCCTGTCAGCAATTGACATACAAAGAGACTTAACAATTTAACTGGCTAGAAAATCACCAGTACAACAGGAGTTTTGGAATATTTTTCAAATTTTGCATGTCCCCTCCCCTCATCAATGATTTGGATAGGCTTCCCCACTGCACCCTGGTGGGGGACTGTTTCTGCTACATGCCTGCCTTTGAGAAAGTTTTTTGCCCATAGAAGATCATCACCTAGCCCTAAAAACTCTGGAAGGGCCATGACTAGTCTAGGCAGGTTGCTTAGCAAGGCCATCAGCAGGGAAACAATGAGAAAATTAGAAGCAGCAGAGCTGCGGATCTGGTACCCGAGGCTCTCCCCCATGAACTGTGGCATTGCCGGGAGGGCCAAGCTCCCCTTCTGCTGGGCTCGGTCCACAGACCATGATTCATGTCTACAGTGCACTGTGCCTCTCTCAGGGTCCTTGGCTGGGTTTCCGGGAGGGGGTGTAGGGTGGCGGGCCCCCCACTGGAAGAGATATGGACAGGCCTTGACTGTGAGGGGGCATAGGTTTGTGGAGAGATGGTTCTGGAAGCCAGAGTTTCTTAAGGTAGAAAGATCCTGGGCAGCTTGAGCCATCTGCTGACCTGGTTCTGAGAGGCATTCACTGAGTCGATGGATAGGCTCATTTTGAGAGAGTTTTGCAGCCATTTGTTTGTCATTTATAACTGACCAAGCTTTAAAAAGATTCCAACCCTTGTGTGTGTAATGAAGCGGAGGCAATTTCATTCACATAATTTCTCTCAGGAAGAAGGCCGTCTTTGTCAGAAGGATGTCTTGAGCAAGGCTTCTGGGGGGAGGTTGGTCTGCTTGACAGAGGGGGAAGAATGGGGCTTCTTGGTCCTGCCGAGAGGAGAGAGAAGGAAGAGGGAGAAGCAGTGGAAAAGGAGAGCAAGTGTCTGGGATGACCTGAGAGGCCAGTGGCTGGGGCCCTCTTGAGGCTGGTCATGCCTACTGAGTTGTGAAAGTTGACGCGTTGTACTGTTGTCCCCTCCACCATCATTTTGGGAAGTTGCTGGTAAAGTTGGCCTAGTTCTTGAAGTCTCTGCAAGAGTAGACTATTTGGGGGGCAGATCTCGAGGGGCTGTGAATCTCCTGTCAGGGTGCGGTATGTGCAGGCTCAGCCCCAAGGAAGCAAACCACCAGGAGTTGGCAGAAGCCCAACTTTGACTTTGCACCCAGGTCATGGGATTCGATCTAGATCTCTGAGGGCAAAGTTGTACCAGCTGACATCGAAGTTACTTTTAATTATGGACTGAAGATGAAAGGACTTTGCTATTCTGAATTCAATAATTATTTAAGAGAATGAATGGTTGACAGATTATTGTCATGAAGGGCAGAGAAAACTGATTGAAATATAGTGTTAATAACAGACTCCGTACAAGTATTGGTGTCATAATCTGAAAATGTTTGGGGAGTATTACGGGATAGAATAGATAAGTAATTATCTGATTAGGGTGATACAGATCTGGAGTAGGGGAAAGGACAAAGAACTACGTGATTTTGTATTGAATTGGAGGTATGGATATGAATTCGTGACACGCACACACACACAGGCACGCACACACATACACATTTGTATTAATATTTCCCGGTTTCCTGACTCTGTTCATTGAAAGGGCCAGGAAGCAATGACCTCTGGTGACAGTGAACACACTTAGCACTCAAATCTTGGTTTCTAAATACCACAATCTACTAAGAGAAACTGGAACTTCTTGGAGAGGTGGCCAAATCCACATCGGGACAAGGAGAGCTGCTACAGAAAGTAGGAGGGAGCTCAAAGAGTGATAGAGACAAAGCAACTGGCTTGAAGAGAAACCCAGCAGTCACATTTGGGAGAGTCTGAACATTAAGAATACAAGCAATGGTTATAACACACTAAATAATATAATAGAAATAACGATATATCTGCGAATCACTAATAGCAGTAACATGAAGGAGGAGGAGAAATCAATGAATCCATAGTAATAGTAGAAGCGTGGGAGAGGGAAGCTCTTGTCTTCATCAAGAATGTCAGTTGATAAATGTAGAAGAAAATAGCCATTGTGTATCCCTCAATGAACTGACTGTTTCTGGCCAGGATCATTAGTGGATGCTACTTGCATAGAGTAAGGAGTTGTAGGGAAACAGGATATACGTATGTTCTCAAATAAGTCTCACGCTGAAGATTAGTTAGCCAAGGGGAAAAGTTGCCTTTATAGTGAAGAGCTTGGAGGACCCCACTTAACCAGGTGGCCAAACTTAGCATCACTAGCCACAAAAAAAACTGACATTGTATGCCTTCTGATATGATATGATTCTGGTAGTAGTCCCTAAATACTGGAATATATGGAAGCCTAAAGGAGAAAATAAAAACATCCCATAATCCCACATGCCAGAAATTGTCACCGTTGACATTTTGTGTATGCATATGAACAAATTGGGATGATTTATATAATATGTGTGCATATATATGTGTATATATATATACCTCTTTATATAGAATATGTATAGAGAGAATCATATGATATATATGTTTACATTTATATAACATATATGTCTACATGATATACACTCTTTTCTCCATGTAGCGTATCATGACCATTTTTCCTTGTTATTAAATGTTATTTCAAAATGTATTTAATAACTACATAGTCATCCATCATGTGATTATTCTATCATGTACTTAATAATTTTCTCTATTGTGACTCACTTGGGTGGTTTACGTCTTTTGCCATTATAAATAGTACTGCAATAAATATCCATGGACATAAACTCCCCATGTTTCTTTTTATTTTCTTTGGATAAACTCCTAGAAGTGGAATTTCTGAATGAAAGACATTTTAAGGCATTTAATATCTATTGCCAAATTGCCCTGTAGATTATACCAACCTGTATCAAGCTTTTATCAGTTTATAGTCTCAGTAATAGTTAGTGACAATGTCCTATTTATTTTTATTTTTTAATTTTTCATCAGCTAACTTTTTTTTAAGTAGGTTCCATCTGGGCATGGAGTTCAACATGGGGCTTGAACTCACAACCCTGAGACAAGACCTGAGCGGAGATCAAGAGTCAGACTTAAGCACCTGAGCCACCCAGGGGCCACTCAACTAAATACTTTTTAATTACAGTGTTTCTCTACACTTTCAAAAAATTTCAGTATGATCAGTATACAACATTACTTTCAGGTGTACAGTATAGCGATTCAACAATTCTATGCGTCACTCAGTGCTCATCAGGAAAGATGTACTCTTGATCCCTTTGAGGAGGTCCATTTAAATGCCTTCTGCCTAGCATCTGATAGTCTAATTTTAAAATCTTTCATGGAATTTTTAATAAAAAAATACTCAAATGTCAGTACCTTTATACACTTCAAGTTCTTGCCTATCTGCATGCATTTTTGGTATATTTATTACACTGAACACTTTTATTTGCTTTTTTCAGTCATTTCTAAGTCTTTATAATTTTTTATTTATTTTAATTTATTCGTATTTTAAAAAAATATTTATTTATTTATTAGAGAGAGAGCACGAACGGGAGGGGCAGAAGGAGAGGGAGAGAGTGTCCCCAAGCAGGGTCCCCACTGAGTAAGGGAACTCTATCCCAGGACCCTGAAATCATGACCTGAGCTGGAATCAAGAGTCAGATGTTTAACCGACTGTGCCACCCAGACACCCTATTTATACTTTTTAAAAACCAAGTTTTAAAGTCTAAATAACTGTCCCTGTTTGATGCTTAGATCTAACACATACGTGATTTCCTATCTTTTGCTTTTCCAAGAAACATAGTGTTGGACCTCTCATTTTTCACTTCTGTTACATTTATTTTCTATTGTCAAAGGCTGGCTATGTGGACTGGGAGCTCAATGTTTCTAAAATTCTTAGGCTAGCTGGACAGATTTATTTTATTATTTTTTTTAAAGATTTTATTTATTTATTTGACAGAGAGAAACACAGCAAGAGAGGGAACACAAGCAGAGGGACTGAGAGAGGGAGAAGCAGGCTTCCCACTGAGCAGGAAGCCCAATGTGGGGCTCGATCCTGGGTCTCCAGGATCATGACCTGAGCCGAAAGCAGTTGCTTAACCAACTGAGCCACCCAGGCGCCCCATGGACAGATTTATTTTCTAAAGGGTTGGACCTCCTGTCATGCTACCTGAATTCTGTTTGCCTCGAATGGGCCTCCTGAACGTGACCAGAGGTCAGCCACAGGGAAGGCGGAGACTTCCTCTCTCCCCAGGTGTCCCTGGTTTCCTCTTCCCTTGGGGTCTCCGGTGGCCTGGGGCTTCCGGGAGCCAAGGACCAATCTCAGCACAGACGTTTAATCCTGGGGATCCCAGGACTGCCAAGAGGGAATAAAAGGAGCGTTAATAAGGCAGAGGGAAGACAACCGAAGGCCTTGGGACTCTGTCTGCATATATAAATCATTATCTTCTAGCCCCAAGTCCCAGCATTTGGGGCCACAATAAAAACGGCTCAAGCAGTCATAGTAGGCAAGGTGAGAGTGCACAGCCCTGCCTTGGGCAGGTGCAAGACTGATGCAGGTGAGAACAATCAGGTTCCGAGCAATCAAGGCCTAATGTGACAGAGGCTGCTGCCCTCTTCTCCCCCGCCCCCCATCAGCCCTCCCTGCTTCGTTTACTCACACGCACTCCATTGCCAATTCATTCTCTCTCTCTCTCTCTGTCTCTCTGTCTCTCTGTCTCTCTCTGTCTCTGTCCTCTCTGTCTCTCTCTCTTTTTCTTTAAGTTCTGCAAGCCCTGGGACTCCCAAATTCTCCACTTTGCCTACAGTTTGAATGCTCCAGTTTCTCTGTGTTAGGTTAGGCCTGGCTTTGAATGAGAGTAAAGAAGACCCTCCCTTTCCTTACCTGAGGTGCCCTGTTTCCTTAGGCATCAGCTTTGGGGGATGTAGGCATTGCCTGGAAATCACTGGGAGACCACACTTTCAGTTACTGTTACGAGGATAGCACGGTCTTCCATGCTGATGTTTTGGGGAAAGGGCCCAGGACTGGGATGGAGGGGATTTCTAGATTGCCTCCCACCCACTCTGTGACCCTGGGCATGGAAATGCCCTTCCTTTTCTGGCCCCGGTTATTTCAGAGAGGGGGTAGCCTAGATGTTTCTATGATAGATACACACAATGGGGTGTTCTTATCCACATCCTGTGTGAACAGGACACGGTCTCTTGTAATTCTAGGATTGTTAAATGAGCGTCACCATTGAGAGACTTTCTGATGAATTTCCCCAGCTTTCTGTTTTGTGTCCTTCCCTTCCTGGGTCCCTCTGTCCCTGTTCCTGTCTGACGAGGTCTCCTGCCCTCTGTGGCCACCACCCTAACACTCCATGCTTGCCCCTTTGCTTCATTCTTCTGCCCTCAGGGCTTTGGGGAAGGACCCTTGAGGTCAGGTTTCTCCTCTGTTTGAATTCTCTGCCCTGGAGCAGACTTCCTGGGTGCCAGTGTTTCCAGAAGGACCTTCTGGAGACTATGCCCCCATCAAATATAGGAGATAACCTCAAGGTGACCCTTTATGGAAGGTACTTGAGGCCGGCAAGCCGATGAGGGAGTCTGGGAAGTAACGTGGGCTGACTCTCCCCTGGGCCTGCAGCCTTTCATCTGCTCCTTCCTGCCTTTGCATTCAGAGCCCAGCTGCCTGTTTGTTCCTGGTTGAAAAGACTTCCTGCAAAGTTCACCAGCCAGGGACCCCCAGCTTTTTCGACTCCTCAAGTGCCCAGGGCTCCTCTATCAAGCCTCACAATGCATGGGGGTGAGAGGGGGATTTAAAGCAGGGAGACGCTCCTCCCATCCCTCAGGTCTCCCCAGTAATGGCCCCTTTCTCTGTCATGAAGGGCCCAGTCTCCAGAACAGTCAGACCTCAGGGACCTCGTAAAGCAAGTGACCTGCAGTGTGACTGTCCCACAGAGGGGCCTGGAGCCCCAGCCCTTCAGGGTCTGACAGAGGGGCCTGGTTGAGGCTTAGTAAGGGCCAGCAACAGAGAAGCATGTTCTAGCTTCCTCCAGTCCTAATTTCCCAGACTTGTTCTTCAGGAACTTTGGATTTAGTTCTCCCTCAACCCATGCCAAGATTGGGGCTCTTTGGAACTTATTCCTGTGGCAGGAGGCCTCCCTTTGATGACTGTGTCAAATGAGATGGAGCCTGGCCAGGTTGTTATAGGAACTCGGGAGAATCCCTGGAGTGGGAAAATAATGAGAACACGGGGCCATTCACCATTCAGCGCTGGAAAGTAGAGCAGTCATTGTCCCGTGGCAGAGGCTGCATTGTGGGAGGAAGCAGGCTTGGGTGGGGAACTTGCGGCGGGGCTTCCGGGGGGCCGGGGCGGGGGGCACAGCAGGGGTCTGACTGAACTCTGGGTACGAAAACTAAACTTCTCACTTTGTAGCCACGTGACCTTAAGCAAGTTAAAACAATCAACATATGCCATGTTGTTGAAAAAACAAACGCATTAAATCCAGAAGGAAAATCCTCCTCACTCTTTTTAAACCATTCTCATTTCTGCAATGGTTCTCTCGGTGGTGTACTGATGAGGGATTTGGAATGATCTTTTGTGCTTCTCTACTGTTTTCTGACATTCTCTCTAAACAGCATGGGTTAACTGTGTACCCCCCGCCCCCCAGCTAGCCTGTCCTCCTATCAAAAGGGGAACAAAAAATAAGAGGGGGGAACAGGGCAGCTTCACTGTTTCTTGGTCCACACCAGGCAGCCCTGATGTCCGAGTCCTTCATCTAACCTTGACATAGGCTGCCTTCTATGGCTGTTGTCTGTTTCTGGTTAATTTTTTGAGGTAGAACATACATATGATAAAATGCACAAATCCCAAGTTTATGGCTTATTACATTTCGACTTAGGTTTATACCCATGTGACCACCACTCAGAAGAAGACATTGAACATTTCCATGATCTCAAGGAGTTCCCTCATGCCCTTTCCAAATCGGTGCCCCACCTCACCCTCTACCCCCCACAAAAGTATCACTCTCATGACTTCCACCAGGTTAGTTAGATCAGCTCTGCCTATGTCTGAACTTTACTGATACTCTTTGGCATCTGAATCCATCATGTATATCTACCTTTCATTGCGATGTAACAAATCACCCCAAAATGTGGTGGCTTAAAACACTACTCAGTTCTTTTGCTCACTGGTCTTCAGTTTGGGCAGGGCTCAGAGGGATGGTTCATCACTATTCCATGTGGAATCCACTGGGCACTTTGATCGGGGGCTGGAAAGTCCATTTCAAGATGGCTCCCTTGCCTGGCGAGCGAGTTGGTACGGGCTGTCTGCTGGTAACTCAGCCGTGGGCCAGCGCCTCGGTTCCCATCCAGGTGGGTTTCTCCATATGCTTCTCGGCTGCCTTACAGTACGATGGCTGAGTTCCAAAAGAGCAACCATCCCAAGAGAATAAGGGGGAAATGCAAGGTGTTCTTGTGACATAGCCTCAGAGGTCACTGTCTCACTTCAGCCATACTCTATTTGTTGAGGCAGCCATCGAGTTCTGCCTAAGATCAGCAGGAGGACACACAGACTCTACCTCTTGAGAGGGATGTGGGAAGGTTCTAGAAGAGAATGGGGCATGGCAGATATTAGAGTGTCCATCTTTGGAAAATGCATTTTACCACATTATGTCTGTGAGATTCATCCATGTTACAACATGTATTTGTAGTTGGCTTTTTAAATTGTTGTGTAATATTTCATTGAGTACACATACTAAAATTTGCCTGTCTAGTCTAGTACTGACATTTGGATTGTTTGTATGTTGGGGCTATTTGAACAGTACTGCTATGAATATTCTTATACAAATATTTTGGTGGACAAAGGCTGCCTTCTGTTGCTGTCTCTTTAGCTTTTAAGATTTTAGAGATGATACAATTCTTTTTTTTTTTTAAAGATTTTATTTATTTATTTGACAGAGAGAAACAGAGCTAGGGAGGGAACACAAGCAGGGGGAGTGAGAGAGGGAGAAGTAGGCTTCCCGCTGAGCAGGGAGCCTGATGAGGGGCTCAATCCAAGGACTCTGGGATCATGACTCAAGTCGAAGGCAGACGCTTAACAACTGAGCCACCCAGACGCCCCAGATGATACATTTCTATCTTCTTTATTTCCCTCTCTCTCCCATCAGTTACTGTAGCCATATGCACTTTAGTATGTAAATCTCTGCTAGTGTTTTTAAAATGCTGAAAAGAAATTATATGAGTATTACATAAATATGTTATCTTTATAAAAACTTTCAATATTACACTTAAGATTAAATTTATTCATGACACCCTTTGCCAAATCTGGACCCTTTCCTCCAAGGGACCCCAACGTAACTCCTGTCACTAATTTGGTGGGTCTCCTTCTAGAGCTTTTTTGGATGCATTTGCATACATAAATACTCTCGTAGAACATATTGTTTTCTATGTATGTATGTGGGCTTTGTTTGTTTGGTATAATGAATGGCATCATACAGCTATGCAATTTTATTTTATTTCTTGCCCCCAAAAAACATGTTGGAGATGGAATCACATACA
This sequence comes from Spilogale gracilis, assembly GCA_004023965.1. NCBI lineage: Eukaryota > Metazoa > Chordata > Mammalia > Carnivora > Mephitidae > Spilogale > Spilogale gracilis. The sequence continues at coordinate 150,134 of PITA01000447.1, read as the reverse complement.
GATCCACTTCACTTTTTAAACTGCCCAATAATGTTCCATAGTATTATCAGATCACTGTCATTTAACCATCTTCCTTATGGAAGGACACTTAAATTGTATCCTTCTTTATTGTTTGCAAGGGAAAGAGTTGGAAGAGCCTTGGATCTGTGGCCCTCAATGTCCTTTTTCTTCCCCTGCAGAGACGTCTCAGAGAGGCTGTGCAGCTGCTGGAGGACTACAAGCATGGGACCCTGCGCCCAGGTGTCACCAATGAACAGGTGCTTCTGCTAGAAGTGGGGGAGGTGGGCAGGAAGGTGGCAGAGTCACATCCGCTTTGCTGCAGCCAGAACCACTCTCTTTCCTTCATTGTCCACTTTTACTACTAATACATAGCCATGTGGACTTCTGGCTTTTTGGAGGAGACTCTCAGCTCTCTTCTATGCCCTGGGTCTCGTGGGAAGCATGGAGGCTGATAAGGCAAGAGAAGCCCAGGGGCAGTAGTTTCCTGGAGCTGATGTGTATATTTCATCCCAATTCCACATTCATTGACGTTACATCAGCCATGTGGGAGTATTTATATTATGGAAATTGGCAAATGCTATAAATTAGGACTTTCTGTCTCAAAGAACTGATTTTTTTTTTTAAAGATTTTATTTATTTGACAGAGAGAAACACAGCCAGAGAGGGAACACAAGCAGGGGGAGTGAGAGAGGGAGAAGCAGGCTTTCCTGCCAAGCAGGGAGCCTCATGTGGGACTCGATCCTGGGTCTCTGGGATCATGACCTGAGCCGAAGGCAGTCGCTTAAGCAACTGAGCCACCCAGGCACCCTTCAAAGAACCAATTTTTAAACATTAATAGTGTACCACTACCCCAAAGTTCAGGTTGAGGATGGGAAAGACATGGGAGAATAGTGGAAATTAGGCTAGAATACTAAATTACTTTTTTAAATGTAATATCAGGTAGGAACTTGAACTAGAGCAAAGTGAACTGTTAATGGTTGTGTTTGGTTTGGAGGAAAGGTAGAGGGATGCACTGTAGGGGTACTTTAATGATTATATAGACTGATAGTTAACATGCCAAAGTTTTCCTTTTGTTTATAAACTTTATTTCAAAATCTTTAAAAAAATTAATTTCAGACTTTTTTTCCAAAGTAATATGTGCACGGGAATGCATGGGTGGCTCAGTCAGTTAAGTGTCTGCCTTTGGCTCAGGTCATGATCCCAGGGTCCTGGGATTGAGCATCGAGTTGGCTTCTGCTCAACGGGGAGCCTGCTTCTCCCTCTCCCTCTGCTGCTTGCCCTGCTTGTGCTCTCTTGCTTGCTCAGTCTCTCACTCTCAAATAAATAAAATCCTTTTTAAAAATTATTTATTTATTTATTTATTTTTTAAAGATTTTATTTAGTTATTTGACAGAGAGGAAACGCAGCCAGAGAGGGAACACAAGCAGGGGGAGTGAGAGAGGGAGAAGCAGGCCTCCTGCCGAGCAGAGAGCCCGATGTGGGACTCGATCCCGGTTCTCCAGGATCATGACCTGAGCCAAAGGCAGTCGCTTAACCAACTGAGCCACCCAAGCGCCCCTCAAATAAATAAAATCTTAAAAAAAAAAAATCCCAAAACAAAGTAATATGTGTGCATAGTTCAAAAAGTCCAGTAGTACTAAAATACCTGAAGGAAAAATAGTATGATGCCCCGTCCCTCCTTCATTCCCATTCCTTTTCTCCAGAAACAAAGACTTTTAGCTATTTCTTCAGATAGCTTATGTCAAACTAATATGCTTATCTATAGTCCTATTTTTCAACTAGTTATTTTGTATTTAGCTGGATTCAACTCTCTTGTTATTTACCTCCATTAAAAAACACACGTCTTGCGGCTCCTGAGTGGCTCAGTCATTAAGCATCTGCCTTTGGCCCAGGTCATGATCCCAGGGTCCTGGGATCCAGTCCTGCATCAGGCTCCCTGCTTGGTGGGAAGCCTGCTTCTCCCTCTCCCACTCCCTCTGCTTCTGTTCCCTCTCTAACAGTGTGTCTGTCAAATAAATATATAAAATCTAAACTATTTTGTTTTAAACAAAAAACCAAAACCAAAACAAAACAAAAATAAAAACATGTCTCTCCCCCATCCTCATCACTCTCCCAAAATAGTTATTATGGATTTGGGGTTTTATGGATATTCACTATTCACATCATTACAATGATATAAATAGCATTTACAGTTTTTTGTTTTTTCTCTTGTTCAATTTTTGTTTTACCTGGAGTTAATGATTGCCTTAGTTTTTCACATTGACATAGTTTTCTTTATACTGTCTCTACCTCTTACTACATCCTCTAGCAGGCTTTGGATATTTTTAGTGCCTCCTTTCAATATGAAGACTCCTGTCTTTCAGTTCTATTTTTCCCCCTGAAATTTTCCTTTCTGGTGTCCATCTCCTCTACCTCCAGCCCTTCCTGTTGGTGTACACTTTCATTTTGGTGGAAAATGGGTGGTGGAAAGCTCTTTCAGTGGCTTTCTATAAAAAGAATAAATGGGAAGAAAATCCTTTTATGTCTGAAAATTATATTTCTGCACTCAGTCTTTTTTTTTTTTTTTGAGAGTGAGAGAGAGAGTAGAGGGATTAGAAAGAGAATCTTTTTTTTTCTTTTTTTAAGATTTTATTTAGAGAGAAACACAGCCAGAGAGGGAACACAAGCAAGGAGAGTGAGAGAGGGAGAAGCAGGCCTCCTGCCGAGGAAGGAGCCCAATGTGGGACTCGATCCCAAGTGTCTGGGATCATGACCTGAGCCAAAGGCAGTCGCCCAACCAACTGAGCCACCCAGGTGCCCCAGAAAGAGAATCTTAAGCAGGTTCTGCACCCTGCACAGAGCCCGACGTGGGGCTTAATCCCACAACTTGAGCAGAAATCAAGAGCCAGATGCCAATTGTTTAGGCCACCCGGGCACCCCTGCACTCAGTCTTAATTGACAGTTTGAGAAGAAAATTCTAGGTTGACAGATATTTATATTTTCTTTCAGAATTTTGAAGACATTGCTGTATTGTCTTCTCACTGCCAGTATAGCTTTTGAAAGTCTGATACATTTCATTTCTGATTCTTTGCAAGTAACCCGCTTTCCCTCTTTAGAAATGTTTAGTATGCTTTCTATTAAATTTATATCTGAAATTCTACAATGCTATCTCTTTTAAAATTCATTGTTTTAGGTTCCTTTCAATCAAGACTCATACTCTCAGTTCTGGCAAATTTTCTTATACTGTTTCTTTGATAATTTCTTCTTAATCAGGAACTCCTATTAGCCAAATGCAACATTTTAGATTGACACTTAAATTATCTTATATATTTTTTCCTCTTCTGTTCCATCACTTTGTCCTTCTGTGTGGCTTTGCAGGAAATTTCCTTGAGTTTATTTTCAACATACTGATTGAAATTTTGACTTCAACTAATATAATTTTAATTCTCAGAGCTCTTAGTTTATTTTTAGAATTCCCCTTAATAGAATTCTTTTCCTGTTTTGTGAATACAGTAGCCATCTCATCTCTCTGCATTCTGGGAGCCAAGGAGGCGGGAGGCGGGAGGCTGGAGTCCCAATATTCACTTTGCAGACTTTCATTAATTTCCCTGCTTTGATTCTCACTCCCATCCTCTGCTGTGCTGGTGTTCCCAAGTCTGGGATCACTTGGGTTCAATCTCTCTAGGAAGCTGATAAACCTCTAGCATCTGGGGAACGCAGGTGAGGGTGCTAAGAATCACTTTGCTGTATGGTGAAAGCCTTGAGATCTTATTGCTCTGAGGACAGACTCTTAACCAATCCCCTATGTTTAGCCTTATGATAAGCCCTTTTCTCCTATAGTATCTGCTCCCTCCAACTCCTGAGCTTTGTTGGTGTTTTGAGGGCAATGGATTGGCTCCTTCAGCATACACTCCAGAGACATTTAGGGGATGGTTTCTTCCTCTCTACTGGATCAGTTACTAACTCTACTTATTTTCCACCTAGAAATATGTTGCTGCCCCTTCTCTGCTGTTGTCTCCTCTTCCATTCTTTTGGTAACTCTATAAGTCACTGACCTTGCCTTCTAACACCTTCAGGTACAAAGCCCATGCGGGGGCTCTGGGCTGCCAGCATGACACACCGGCTCCTGACTCGATGTTCCTAGGGTAGGTGGCTTAGTCATCAGCTCTCCCCAGCTCAATTCATTTAATAGGTATTTATGTATTTATGGGGCACCTGCAGGCCAGTTTTGGTGCTGGAGCCCGGGGAGAAAGAACAAGGAAGAATACAGATGAGGCTCTTGCTTCATGGATCCCCAGAATCTAGGCAGTGATTGTAAAAGGCCATGATAACTGTGGGAGAGCAGGGGAAGCCATAACCTGCCCAAACTGTCTGGATGAGATTCTTGCCTGTGATCGGAGGGATGAGAAGGGGCTGGCCAGGAGAAGCGCTGGGGTAGGAGCCGTCCTGGCGAGAAGCCACATCACAAGCAGACAACAAGCCCTTCCAGGGGAGGTCCAGGTGAATGTGCTCGATTGCACCCTGGCCACTTGAAAGGAGGGCAAAGGTGTGAGCTGATAGGGCCCCTTGTCCAGACGTCCTTGTGCAGGGCCCTGGGGGGTGATGGGAGACAAGGCAGTGCTGGCCAGGCAGGGTCTGTCTTCAGGCTTCCGTGCTGCCATTAGGAAGGACAGGCCGGGACTAGATCATCCGTGAGCACAGTCTTTCCCTCTGGCGTGGGCACCGTGAGCCTGGGCGGCATGACCTGACATGCCCCTTTCTAGGCCAAAGTAGTGCTCAGACCTTGGCAATTGCTCTTGGACCTGAGTTCAGCCCCCTAGCCCTTCCTCGCCAAGCTCCGTCTGGCTGAGGTTGGCCTCTTGGGACTCCCTCCAGCCTCCAGGGTCGGGGAAAGAGGCCACATTTCTCCTCTTTACCGCCTTCAGTAGCTTGCAGTTGCCCGTCCCGTGTCCCAGGTCTCTTTTTTGTTTCCTGCCCTGAAAGCCCCCACGTGCCTCCAGGGAGCCCGGAGGAAGGAGGCTGGGCCGGGGTGGTGGGATCTTGGCACTGACCGTGCTTCCCAGTTCTGGCTCCTGTGGGTGACGGCTGCGGCGTCCCATCTGGTGGCTGGGTCACACAGTGCTCTCTGTGTGAGCCTGCTGCTCGGCCCCCTGACTAAGCAGATCCTCCTTCTCCCTCCCTTGCTAGTGCCCTTGGCTCTCCAGAGCCTCAGGGATCGGACTCTGTGGACTCAGGGATCACAAGTCTTCCCTCCCTGGGCCTCCTCTACAAAGTCACACCCCCTATGGCCTCCACGGACAGGAAGCCCAGGGTTTGGGAAGCCTCAGCGGTGTAGAGTTAAGGACGGAGCCCCGCTCCTGGTCCAGGCGGGCCCAGCTCATGAGTCACGTCCAGACCCAGGGTGGCTCTTGCTCTCAGCCTGGGCAGCTGCCTCACATGCTCCGGGCTCTGGGCCCACCTTGACGTCCTTTTGCAGGTATCTGGGTCCGAAGCCCGTGGCTGCCTCCTGGTGCCCATGGGGCTGTCCCCAGATCACAGGCCACGCCGGGTCACCTGCCTACTAGTTTGTTATCTAACCCGGCCTCCGGTTCTGCCATCCCAGCAGCGGGTCTATGCAAGTGGATTGCTATTCTGTTCATACCCGATGGGCTTTGTTTGGTCTTCTGTGAGTGGATGGCAGATATCTCCTCCAGAGACTATTCACTTGTTAAAAGGTTGTTATACCAGTGAAAATTTTGTCCTTAGGACAAAATAAAACTAAGTGTAATTTACCCTTTGGGCTTGACAAGTAGAAATCGGGTGTGCTGGGAGCCCCAGCAGAGCCTGTAGCTGTCAGTTCCCCAGCAAGGCCATAGATGAGAGCAAGAGCATAAGGCCCAGGCAGCTGGACTGGATTCCTGGATATTGACTGCTGCGGGCACTTTCTATGGCGGGTGTTGCTGCGGTGCTTCGTGCTTTGGTGCCCATGGGAGTGGGTGGGGTGAAAGGTGAAAGACTCCCTCCTGGTAATGAGCCACCACTCACTTGGTGCTAACCAAATACCAGGCGTTGCACTAGGATAGCGCTTTACACGTGTTCAGTTCATATTCACAGAAACCCTCTTTGGAAGGTGCCTGTATGAACCCCATTTTATAGGCAAGAAAACTGAGTCTCGGGTTGCATTTCTTACCTAAGTTCCCATAGCTGGGTACATCCAATGTCCAGCTTTCACCTAGTACTTGAAGGTGGATTTGGAAGGGAAGGAGGTCCTCTGCGGAGGGGCCCTGTATGTGCAAATGCGGGAGGCAGAGGAGCTCGGCATTTGTGAAGGTCTGGAGCCCAGCTACACCCGTGAGGTTCACACACAGTCAGTGTGGGCCCCGGGCACCTGCCGAGCATCCTGTGTGTAGTAGGGGCCCTGGGTGGGGGGCCCGAGGAGGAGATGAGCCCGTTGCTGCCCTCCCGCAGCCAGCTCCCGGCACGGGCGAGGGGGCCACACAGAGGTGGGCGCCAGGGGCCAGGCTGGAGGCTAGGCTGTGGGATGTCCATGCAAAGGCAGGTAGGAGTCCAGCAGGGAGAGAATCTGGATAACGCAAGGTGGGTGAGGAAGGCCTCATGGAAGGGACACAAGTGGTTGGTGTAGCATGGAGACAGAGACCTGCTGCAGTGAGTGGGACCAGAGGGAGAAGCGGAGTGGAGTAGAGAGAGAGAGATGGCGTTGGGGGAGGGAAGATGAGACCAGAGAGAGGAAGCTGGAGAGGCACTTGGGAAGTTACAGATTGCAAAAGTGTTGGAGACCCAGGAAGATGTGCTGAATGGAGCAAGGGGAAGCTTCGGGAAGCTCTTGAGCAAGGGAGTGGCCTGAATGCGTCCCGGGGTAGCATCGGACTGAGCGGTTGAGGCAGGATGAGTGCCCTTAGGGAAAGCAGCTTGGAAGCTGCTGGGGTGGGCAGGAGTGAGCTGAGCGGGTCTCTGGAAGGCGCTGTAGGCTTGCCGGTTGTTCACAGTCCCCAGGAGCCAGCGACCAGCTCGCCTTATTAAGTGTTTACTCTGCACTGAGCATAACCTATTGGTCGTCCTGGGGCCCCGTGAAGGGTGGATTCTTCTAACAACCTGCCAAGGAGAAAGGGCAGCTGGACTCAGAGATCCTGCAAGTCTCCTCCTCTGGCGGAGCGGAAATGGGGTCAGCTGTGTTTTGGGCTTTGCTGAAAATAGCAGAGAAAATACCAGGGAGTTAAAAATACTTGCACCCCAGATCTTCTCTGGATGTCAGCAGGTTTGTCAGAAGCTGGCTGAAAGGAAGGCTTGGCTGATACCTGCCTTTCCTTACCCTGACCCCTTGCTTCAGGCCTCTGGAATCTGGTCACGAGCCTTCACCCCCCCACCCCCCCGGGCGAGCTGCAGCCTGGCCCTTAGCGTTACCATAGGCCAGGCCAGGGAGCAATCGTAGCTAAAGCATTTGTAGGATGTGCTGGGTGTCGCACCGGGTCCTGTGGCTGCCTCTCTGGGCTGGGGCACTGTGGTGGCCTCCTGGGGGGGGGGGGGAGGTATCTCCCTGTTCCACCTGGGCCCCTCTGTGCCTTTCCAGTACAGCACCCAGAGTCATCTGTGAACACATACATTCTTTTATTTGCTCCTTGGTTCCAGGGTTTCTCAGCCTTGGTGCTATTGGCATCTGGGGCCAGATAATTCTTGGTCATAGGGGCTGTTCCATGCCCTAGGATGGTTAGCAGCAGCTGTGGCTTCTATCAACCAGATGTCAGGAGCCACCCCCTCCCAAGTCATGACAACCACACATTGCCAAGGGTCCCCTGGGTGCGAAATCACATTGCTCTAGAAACTTTGTAGTGTCCCTGCTTTACACGCAGCCTCCGTCCTTAGACGGGCCAGCAAAGCCCCTGTTTGTCTGTGATCTCTCCTACTACTCTCCTCTTATTCAGTTCACACTAGTCACGCTGGCCTCCTTTGCTATCCCTCAAACATCTGGGCATGCCTACTTCTGCCTCAGGGCCTTTGCACTGGCTGCCAGAACAGACTCCCACCAGATATCTGCATGACTCATTCCCTCCTTCAAGTATTTCCTCCAGTGTTACCTGAATGAAAACTCCCCTGACCACCCTCCCTGCTGCTGTACCTCCTCCCATCTGCCACCACACACACACCCTCTATCCTTGCCCTGTTGCGCCTTCCCATGTTTCCTGAAGCACCCACCCTTCCAACATAGCAGAGAAGTTACTTATTATTTTTATTATTTTTAGTTTATCATCTGTTGCCACTAGAATATAACCTTCATGAAAGCAGAGATTTTTGGTCTTTTTTGTCTATCGATGTGTTTTTAGTGCCTGGAGTAGAGCCCAGCACATGATAGGTACTCAGTAAATATTTGTTGAATAAATGAATTTTCTTTAATCTTCGCAAGAACCTTGAAAGTAAGTATTCATGTCCCTCTATCACCAGTGAGGAAGTGGAGGTACAGAGGGGTTAAGTAAATTGCCCCACATCACGGCCAGCAAATAGGGGATCCGGAATTTTTTTTTTTTAAGGATTTTATTTATTTGACAGAGAGATAGAGGGCACAAGCAGGCAGAGCGGCAGGGAGAGGGAGAAGCAGGATCCCCCCACTGAGCAGGGAGCCAGGTGCAGGACTCGATCTCTGGACTCTAGGATCATGGCCTGAGCCGAAGGCAGCCACTTAACCGACTGAGCTACCCAGGCACCCTGGGGGATCTGGAATTTCAAACCAGGGTTTGACTCCAAGGTCTGTCCTCTTAAAGGACATGAAGATATGTCCTCATATCTTACAGGAGATATTACCACTGCATAACTAGGGGGGAAACGTTCTTTCTCCTTTTAGGAATCTATAGGACTGGGGGGGGCGGTACCCTCACCCCACATAGACTTGCATGGGTACCTATTACCTGGGAGTCACCATGGCAACAAAATTAATGGTAAGGAGTAATGGGATTGGCCCCAATGATAAATTAGGAAGTTTTTTTTGTTGTTTGTTTTAGGGAGACATCCTTTCCTTTACAGAAGGATCCCCTTCGGGCTCTGTTTAATTACCTTCTGGAAGTTGTTTTAAATAGGCTCTGTCTCTGCTGCCTTTAGAGGTTTGGAGAAGCAGCTTGGAAGGAGACAGAGGGGAAGGGGAGTGAGCCAGACTGGGGGCGGTCGCTCCTCCATCTGGGGTCTGGGTGCGGGTATGCCCTGCTCTGCCCCCAGAAGGCAGGGTTTTTCCTTCGGCAGCATGTTTGGGGCCCACCCTCTGCCCCTTCCCTGGCCCCTGCACTGGGGTTTTAGTAGGTTCAGATGGGAGCTCTGCTGAGACACTGGCTGTTTCTGAAAGCAATCAGCTTCCGCCTCGTTCCAGCAACCCCTCACCCAGACTGCTCCCCCCGCCCCCAATCTGCCCTCGTTGCCCAAGCTGAGAAACCAAGCAAGGTCCGAGGTCTCATGTCCACACTTGTTTGTTGCTGCAGCAAATAAGGTCCAAAGGATTGGGACCACGCACTTTTATGTTCCACCAGAGGCTTGGAGGGACGTGGGCTGAGCCCGGAGGAGACACGCTATGTGGAGGAATTCGCAGGTTGAAGGTGGAGGAATTTGCAGGTTAAAGTGCAGCTGTTTCTCAGGCTGAACAGATGCCCGGACTCCCTGTCCTAGCTTCTCAGTGTGGCTGGATTGTCCGCTGCCCCTCTTTGGCCTCCCATCAAATGCTTGACCTCCCAGGATGATTCTCGCCTATAACCTGTGTGCAGGACTGTCCTGTAAAACATCAAGCTAGCAACCAGCTCTTGGCTTTTGCTTCTTCTGCCATTCCCACCTCCAGCATCCGACTCATGGGTCCAGTGGGTCCCGGAGAAAAAAGCCCAGATCCAAGGTGTCAGACCTGAGTCCTCATCCTGCGCTCTCTACAGGCCGGGTCTGGCTTCATCACACAGGAAGTGTGATGGACACTTTTTTTTTGTTGGACACTTAACAGCCTGTGCCATCGAGGTCAATAAAGAGTTTAGAAGTTGTGCACCCTACTTCTAGTTTTCTAGTGATTATGCTTAATTTCCCAATAATTACTTTGAATAGAGAATATGTGAACAATCTACAGACTTCTAAAGCTGTAGGATGAGTAGAAGTTAAAAAACAAGTTTCCCCTCTTGCTCCCTTCCTCTCCCTAGAGTAACCTTTTGTTTCTTCTGTATCCTGCCAGAGGTATCTGCATCCATTTATCCTTTTTCCTTACATGCTGATGATATGGTAATGACAAGTTCAGGGAAATTCACTGGAGCATGGTCATAAGTAAAAGTAAAATGATGGGACAAGTAAGAGTAAAAGTTGGCCCAGTCACAAAAGGAAAAATGCCATATGATTCCACTTGTATGAAGTAGCTAGAGTGGTCAGAGTCACAAAGACAGAGAGTAGGAGACATTCAGAGACGGTGAATGTGGCGGTCAAGGGCGGGGATTCCGGAACCAGACTGCTTGGGTTCAGAACCCAGTGCTGCTGTGGGACTCTGGGCAAGTCCTGTAGTTGTCTGTGCCTCAGTTACCGTATCTGTGGAGTGGCAGATGGGCTAACCCCTGCCTCCTGGGGGTGTTGAGGAGATTGGATAAGTCAACAGGTTCACAAAGCCATCAGAAGGAGGTCCGATGCTAAACATGAATGAATGAGTGAGGACGAAATGAACCCGAGTCAGAGGCCACAAGCTGCGCTCTGGCTCTGCCCGACACCTTGGAAGTGACTCAGCTCTGGTTTCCTCTCCTGGCCTAGAGAACAGGTTTCCGACTATGAGAATCAAATAATTAATGGAAGGCAAGGTGCTCAGCCAAAGGGAGAAGCATGGAATTAGCATGTGAGACTTCGTCATCAACTCGTCTCTGTGGCACCGGCCTGTCCTGGTGGTGGGGTCATTGCAGGGTGGAGAACGTGCCTGAAGCTCTGGGTCCCTGGCCTTGTGGAGGAGGCAGTCTTTGAACTTGAGGGGCTTGGACGTGCTGCTCAGCCAGACCTGGGCAGGAGGGGAGCAGCAGGGACTGCTGAGGGTCATTTGCCAGGCCCCGCCCCATGCTGCAAGGAGGAGTTTCTGCCACCCCAGGAGAACGTCAGCTAACTCTCTTCCTCTTCTCATGCCTCAGACCTGGCAGCCACTGCGGCCGGACGGGACATGGATGTGCTCCAGAGACCACTGGAGAATAGGGCGCGCCTGAGCCTGGAGGCCAAGAGGCCTGGGGCCTGTCTGCAGCCTGCCACCAGCCCCTGGGACCCTGCTGAGTTACTCAGTGTCAGACGAGCGGGCTTGGCTGAAAATAATCTATCCACCTCACTGGCATGTTGTAGGAATAAGACAACAGAGATGAAGTTGCTTTGAAAAATAAGTCTGTTAAAAAAATATATTGCTCATTTGAATGGCTTCTGTGTTTGAGGCATTCACGGAGCATGTTCTGTGGCCTGAGTATTTGAGATGTATACATCGCATCTAAACCTGTGTTGAGTCAGGGCGAGCCAAGCACTGTGACCAGCAACCCCAGATTTCAGGAATTTACACACGAAGGTCTGTTTCTCTCTCCTGTCAGAGTCCAGTGCTGCTTGGACACCGGGCTCCTTCCCTCTCATGGCTTTGCTGCCCTGCCAGCCTCCACTGGATCCTCCGCGGGAGCTGTGGGGCCAGGCCTGGGGTGGCCAATGTCCCGTCCGTCTCCCCGCCCCTCTCCGCCCGTTAGCGAGCACCCCTTTATGTGAGCCCACCTGATGGTGAGGGAGGCTGGGAGTGCAGGCTTCACTGTGTGCCCAGAGGGAAATGCAGGCTGCCAGGGAGCACCCAACGCGCTTCTGCCCTGCTCTTACAACCTCCATTTTACTAATGGGGAAACTGAGGCACACAGGCAAAGTAATTTGCCCAGTGCTACACATCCATTTAGTGATTTGAACACAGGCCTGATTCAAAGACCTGTTCTTTACACTGTTCTTTGATGTCTTCGACCAGTGTTTGCCACTGAGGCTGCTCATCAGAATCATGGGGAGTCTTTCTTTCTCCCTTTTCTTTCCTTCTTCCTTCCTCCCTCCCTCCTTCCCTCCATCCCTCCCTCCTTTCTTTCTTTTTTTTTTTTAAGATTTTATTTATTTTACAGAGAGACAGATCACAAGTAGGCAGAGAGGCAGGCAGAAAGAGGAGGAAGCAGGCTGCCTGCTGAGCAGAGAGCCCAATGCGGGCCTCGATCCCAGGATCCTAAGATCATGACTTGAGCCGAAGGCAGAGGCTTAACCCACTGAGCCACCCAGGTGCCATCTTTTCTTTCTTTCTTTCTTTCTTTCTTTCTTTCTTTCTTTCTTTCTTTCTTTCTTTCTTTCTTTCTTTCTTTCCTTCTTCTTTCTTTCTTTCCTATATGAAGAGATCTTGTGTGTGTGTGTTTTTTTTAATAAAATTTTAATTTTAGAATAGCTTTAGACTTTCTGTGTGCCCAGCACTGTGGGAGATGCTGGGGGGGGGGGGGAACAGCCTTGGAAGACAAGCCCCTGCCTCCAAGGAGCTGGACCTAGATCTGATCCTGGGTGGGAAATGTGTGGTGTCAGGAGTTTGTGCACAGGCCTGGGGTCACTCTGAAGGTGGTGCTGGGGTTGGAGGTGCGCTGCAGAAAGGCACTTGCTGAGCAAAGGGGATTGGCCTTTGATCACTTCGTTTTACCTCTTGGCGGTTCCGCTCTGACTTAGCTTCTTTGGCCAACTGCGAGTCTGATTTGCATTTGGTTTTTCTCCCTTCAGTCCCCCTTTTCCATAATTATTATTTTTAAAAAATCGACCACTTCTAAGCTTCGTGGGTCTGGAATTGCAAACAATCAAATATGTTTTTAATGTATCTAAAATAAAAGTAATTAGACTGCAAGTTAAGGGTTGAGGGACTGTGATGGGAATGGGATGCCTAAACGTGAGCTCCTCAGTCTTGTGCTTCTGTTTCTGCCGCCCGGTGGCCCCCGGCAGCTTAATTTATATTCCAGATGACATCGCCACATAACCGCAGCATCACCGAACTGTCCTGTTGTAAGACTAGTGTCAGCCGCTGGCCATCTCCTCCCCCTCGCCTTGTACCTTCTTGCTCCTGTAAAAATGCACTGCCTTTGCTTTGCCCACATGCGTATTTTTATTTACTATGCTTTCTTGATTCTAAACGATTTATCTTGCCACATTCCAGTGTCTCTCAAATGGGATGAGTCTTTTAATGGAAGGAGGTCTTGGGATGATGTTACGGTTTTCCTTCTCGGTGGCATATGGCAGTGTTCTTAGGATTGATGACATCTTAGACTCAGTGAGGTACAGTGTTTATATCACTTGAAGGAATCGGCAATGGTTCTATCAGTCCAGTCCATTTTCCACGCTATGCTGGAGGGACAACCTTACCGCTCATTTGAAAGCAACTTTCTTCTCCTTGCAACCTTCTTATAATAACCACAACAATAGGGATACTAATACCCCCAGCAGTCAGCAGTGGTAAAGCACCTACTGTGTGCCCAGCACTACGGCGGGCACCTTTTCTAGCCCTCTTTCACAACGGTGGAGGCACTGCCATTATCCCCATTTTACAGGTGAGGAAATGCAGGCTCAGAGGAAGGAGGCGCAAAGCCAGGAATCTGGACAGTCTGTCCAGCTTTGAAAAATCCATGCTAGGCTGCTTCTAGTGATTCTGGCAGAGAGCTGAAGTGTCTTCATTCAAATCAGGGTCTCATACCTTTTCGTGCCTTAGAATCAACTAGAAAATTGCTGGAAGAATTTCTCAAGTACTTTTACAGTACAACCAGAGTAAACCTTTGGTTTAGATGATCTGCGTGGGATCCCCTGGTCCTGCTTTGCTGGGTTGCCCGAAGCCACAGCCCCAGGGAAGCTCCTAGGCCTGGGGGCGCCAGGACAGCCCAAGGCTCTTATGCCCTTTGGGGCTGGATCTCTTGGTTAAAAAATATGACTTATGAGTCCTTCAATTGAAATGTGCTTTTAATTTGTGTCCTTTATTTTATTTTCCTTCTTTTTTCTCTCTCTGTCTCTCCCATCCTTCCTTCCTTGCAGCTCTGGAGTGCACAGAAAATCAAGCAGGTAATTCCGTTTTGGATTCATTTTCTTCCCTTGCCCTGCCCTGTCCTGGGGATTCATGGCTGTGCCCTTCTGCATCCCCCAGCTGCCCGCCCAGCTGCCTCGCCCTTCCTTCTTCCCCAACAGCTAGGGCCTGAGCTTCTGACTGGCAGAGCTCAGGCCCCTTGCCTTGCCCTGGGCCCCTGAGCTCCTTCTCTGTGGGGTCCTCCTACAAAGTCCTTACGAGCCTACTAAATACGAGGCCCCGGGCACGGAGGACCTGGCAGGTAGATGTAGTACCACTCCCCTGCGTTCAGCTTTGAGCGTGAGTCAGGAAAAGCCCGGTTGATGGCCCATGTTTTGGTTTTCTCTTGCCTTGAATGGTGGGAAAGGACTGACCAGCCTTTTGGGGGAGCTCTGCTTTCCCTTCTTCCTCCCTGTTTTGTCACCTTGTCCACTCCCCTCCCCTCCCCACAGTCACCCTGTGCCTTGTTCCCTGCTCTTGCCAGGCTATTCTACACCCTGATACCAACGAGAAGATCTTCATGCCCTTTAGAATGTCAGGTAAGGCTGTGGGACCCTCCTGATTGTGCCCAGCCTCAGGCACTTACTGTGGTCCGAGCTCTGGGAGCACCCAGGTGCAGCTAGCGGAGGAGGGGCAGAACCTGTGGCACACTGAGCCCCATTTGCCCCCATGTGTCACCTGGCTCCACCCTGCAGACCTCTGGCTGGGCCTCAGAATCACCTACGTGGCTTAAAAAAAAAAAAAATAAATGTGCCTGTCTGCATCTTCTGCCTGAGCAGTGGGGGTAGAGCGGAGGCCTCCACGGGGGAATGGGATGCCCCCACTCATTCAGCAGCCGCCTCACAGGTGACCCCGGATTTGGGCAGGCCCTGTCTCCTCCCTTACCTTCTCCGTGCACATGGTGCTCTTTCCTCCCAAACCACACTCCCGTAAAGCCACGTAACCCCAGGCTCCCCTCTACTCCGAAATGCATGCACTACTTTTGCAGGAGCGCCCACACACGGGAGGTGGATCCCCGCTCTGCGGAGACCAGAGGCAGAGTGGGTGGGCTGGGGGAGTGGGCAGAAGATCCCTGCCGCCAGGAAGTCCCTGGCCTGTGGTCACTAGAGGGAGAGCTAGAGAGCACTTGCGCACTTGTGCTGGGAGCTAGCGTGTCCAACCTGCCTGTCGTTCCGAGAGGCTCCAGGCCTTGTCCAGAGTCACACAGCGGAGGTCAGCCTCACAGCAGAGTGCTGAGGCCCACTCCACGCCATCTGTCCGTGCACTGGGGCACTCGGGCACGGCTGGGATGACCCCTGCTGGCTGCTGCCCTGGAAAGGCCTCAGGGGACTGGAGGAAGGGCCAGTGTCCCTCCGCTGCCCTCTCTCTGGGTCATTCAGGAGGTCCCTCAGCTGGGTCAGTCAGGATCCTCACCCCCAGGGAGCCTGACCTCATGTGGGGGAGAGAACAAACAATCACATGACACCATTGGGCCCACAGAGGCCGTGAGTGCCCAGTGAGCCTCCTTGCTTGGCCATGAGGGCTCCCGGGCAGCAAAGGCGCAAGCGTCCCGTGGCCACAGCCGTCGGTGCGCCCAGGGCCTACTCAGGGCCGCAGCAGGCTTTCACCTGGGGCCTGGATTCTCTTGTCACTCTCCACTCAGACCTTGGCTCTGTCTCTGGAGGAATGTGGGCAGGGGAGTGACAGCTCATGAACCTTTGCTTTAGACAACTCAGATAAGCGTGATTGTCTGCGGGCCCACCAGCAGCTGACCGCCTGCCGTCAGAGGGCAGGGACTCGAGGCTGCCCCCTGAAGGCTGGGTGGGGGCCGTGGAGGGAGCCTCCCTCAGTGTCGGGGCTCTGAGCAGTGAGGGAACCGTGCTCTCTCCTGCCCTCCTGAGGATGTCTGGCCAGGGTACAGGGAAGTTACAGGACCTCTGGCAAGTAGAGGCACACATCTGAGCTGTGCAGGGAGTTGCCAGAATCGGTCATGATGCCGGGGAAGTAAAGATGTGCACTAGAAAGGCAAGGTGAGAGAAGGAGGACATTCCAGGGCCTTCGAAGACAGCATAGCCTGTGTACTGAGTATGGGCCAGGACGTCATACCTCATGGAGGAAATAAAGAGGGGAACACTGAGTGTAGTGTGACAGCCTAGCAGTGTGCAGCCCTGTCCTCAGCAATGGGCCTTTGAGATTTGGAGGGGAGTGAGAAGTGTCTTCTGGCTAAAGGGGGACAGAGAGAGGGCAGCGGAGGGACACGGGAAACCCTCTATCCTGGGGAGGACTGAGCCAGAAAAAGGTCTGGGGCCTGGAGGTGTCTCATCAGGGCCACTGACGAGAGCAAACCCAGAAGGCTCTTCTGATCTCTCTGTTGAGTGGTGAGTGGGGTGGAGTGGGGTGAGACCGGAAGACCTGACCCTCTTCTCTCCCCCTCTCAGGTTACATTCCTTTTGGAACACCAATCGTAAGTATTATCTGCAAAGGGTTTTCTTTTCTAAAACGTTTTTTAATGTATAACTTTACATCATTGTTTATGGGATGATGAGATGATGGTTTAGGATAAATTCCTGGAGGGGAATTATCAGGTAAAGTGGCTATTGAGTATTTTTAATTCTCTTGTTAGCTATTGTCCAATTTCTTTCCATCAAGGTGTGCATGCCCATGTGCACCCAACATGGAGCCTTGAAGTGCCTTTCTCCCTGCACGCTCCTATCCCGAGTATTGTCACCAGGACGTGCTAGTCACAGGGAGGTTTTCCCAGAAAGCTTAGGAAGTCAGAAAATAATCACGCCTTCTGAAACATAAACTTTAAAATGAACTCAGAAAGTAGTCAGTATTCTTTTTGATTAGTTTGGAGGGTTAAGTTTGTTCTTTAAAAAAAAAATATATATATATATATATATAAATTAGAGCAAAACTAATATGCAGCATTTTTAGTTTTCACAAAGCAAGCACATTCAAGTAAGGCTCACTGAGGTAGATTTAATTAGCTGCATCTCGGGACCCTCTGCTGCCCCCTTCAGTCCCACAGGGAATCACTTTTCTGACTTCACTGTGTTCCAATTTGGACTATTACCGAGTTTTATGTAAATGGAATTACCAGGATGTCCCTGTTTTGGTCTGGCTTCCTTCACTCAAAATTGCTTGTGAAATTAATCCGTATTGTTGCATGTGGTATTAATTTGTTCTTTTCTCATTGCTGATGGTATCATATCACCATTGTTACAACTATATCGAAATTTATTTATCCATCCTACTTTTGGTCAACGTTTGCCGGTTCTCGTTTGGAGTTCACAAAAAACAGTCCAGTTTTTAATGTGATTATACAAGTCTTTTAGAGGCTGTTTCCCTTCATTTCTCCTGGATGATACCACAAGGTTAAAGAGATAACAACAAAAGGCCTCGCGTGATCCTAGAACCGGGATCGGGACGGGGGTGTGTGTGAGATGGTGTGCAGTCTCCTGTGAAGTAAAACATACTCCTAGTGAGCCAGTGACTGTGATTTTAGGCTTTTACTTCAAAAGAAAGGAATACACAAATGGTTATAGTCACTTTCTTCATATTAGCTTAAAACTAAAAAAAGAAAAGAATGACCAATAGATACTAAAACCACAAGTGAAAAGCTGATTGGGAACAGGCTCATTACCTAGTCTCAAAGTTTCCTCTATATTTCGTAGATATCATTCCTCCTATATTTATTTGCAGGCTCCCTCCTGTGAATAAGAATTTTCCCCCTTTGGCCTCCCCCTTTAATGTTTTTAAAATGATCAGTATGGTCAGGCCATTTATTTGGATTCAGTAACAATTTACTTCTGTTGTTATTCATTTTGATACACAAATTGTGCCAAATGTGATGAACAGGAACCCTTTAGAGCAAGTTTCCCTGTCCATCTGATGTGTCCTCCATTTCCTTGGAGAACTTCAAAACTTTTTGGCACGATATATGGATATTCCAGACCCGTCTTGTAGTTTCTGAGCTCCAGTCCTGGAAGCATGCATTTCTCCAAAGCGCTCTCATTCCGTTCAGAAGAGAGTGGTATTTGGACACCAAGATCTAAATGAGAGGTGTGCTCACTGTTACTGGACAGTCATTGCTTCTAGGACCTCTTAGCATTCAGAGCTAGGAGATGCAACTTCGGAATGGTGAGTTCGTGCCAGTCATTCCAATCCAGCATCTTAGCGGTCTTACACTCCTCCTATTCCATATTTCCATCTCTTTTCTCCCTGAATGAGAATCCAACAACAATATATGTACTCACTGACCACATCTTATACGCAATGAAAGAATTTCAGGGGTGCCTGGGTGGCTCAGTCGTTAAGTCGTTAAGGAATCAGGTCATGATTCCAGGGTACTGGGATCGAGCCCCTTATTGGGCTCCCAGCTCAGCAGGGAGTCTGCTTCTCCCTCTTCCTCTACCCTGCTTGTGCTCTCTCTCTTTATTTCTTTAAATAATATCTTCCCTGCTCAGCGGGAAACCTGCTTCTCCCTCATGTCTCTCTCTGTCAAATAAATATTTAAAAGAAGGAAAAGAATTAAAAGAAGAAAAAATAATTTCAGAATTACTACATCAACCCTACTCCCCGTAAGTGTATTAAGTGAAACTCGAGATTTCTCTTTTTTAAAAAAATATTTTATTTATTTATTTGACAGAGAGAAATACAGCTAAAGAGGGAACACAAGCAGGGGGAATAAGAGAGGGAGAAGCAGGCTTCCGCCAATCAGGGAGTCCAATGTGGGACTCCATCCCAGGTCTCCGGGACCATGAACTGAGCTGAATAAAGGCAGTTGCTTAACCAACTGAGCCACCCAGGCACCCCTCAAGATTTCTTTGAAGTTCTTAGACTATATCTTACTGAGAGTATACAGGGAATTGTGCTCAAAAGTTATTTGAATCAATGTGTCTCTTCTGTGTGGTTATTATTTGTTTGCTGTACATTTAGGTTTATTTATCATTGTTAGCATTCAGGTTTAATTACTTCCCCATTCTTATTGATTTGTTTTTTTTGAAAGTTGTAAAATATTAACATCATTCAAAAGTCAAAGCTATATAAAAAAGGCAAGATACAAGTTCCATTCTCCTCCTTATCCCTTGTATCTTCTGCCCACCCATCCTCTGTAGGTAAACAATTTTATCCTTCCTATTTCTTTTGTAAAAATAACAGATGCAAATATATTTCCCCCCTTTTTTTACACAAAACGTTAGATTCTACATATACTCTTTGCACAGTGTTTTTTTCCACTTAATGACATATTTTGGAAATCATGGCCCATCAGTTTATAGAAGTCTCCCTCATTCTTCCTCTTTTTAAAAAAATATTTTATTTATTTATTTGACAGAGAGAAACACAGCTATAGAGGGAACAGAAGCAGGGGGAGTGGGAGAGGGAGAAGCATGCTTCCTGTGGAGCAGGGAGCCCCATGCGGGGCTCAATCCCAGGTCTCTGGGATCATGACCTGAGCTGAAGGTAGTCACTTAATCAACTGAGCCACACAGTATGGTAGTCTACTATGTGGAAGTACCATAATTGATTCAGCTAATTTCTTGCATGCGGATGTTTAGACTACTTCCACTGTTTTGCTATTATGAAGAATGCCAGAATGGGTAATCCTGGCCATTTTGTTTTGATGCTCTTAGACATATATCTTGAAGGTAAATGTCTAACTTCTGTGAATGGACTAATTAAATAGACATTTTTGGAAACATTGAGCAAGAAAAAAGAAGATGCAAATAAACCTATTAGGAATAAAAAAGTACAATAACTATAGATACAATAGAAGTTTAAGATCAGAATACATTGAACAATTTCGGTAATAAATTTGAAGACCTGGAAGAACAGGACATATTTCTGAGAAAGTATAGCTTCCCAAAGATCGCCAAGAGGAAATACGGAATTTGAATAGACTATGAATAGAGAGAAATTAAATCAGTTATTTAAAATATATGCATCGAAGAACAAACAAAACATTACCAATAGACTCCCACAGTCTTCCAGGTGACCACTCTCAAAAGAATAGCCAAACTCAATTTTTGTTTTACTCCTAAAAGAGAATTGAAAGGAGGAAGTGTAGGGCACCTGGGTGGCTCAGTCATTAGGCGTCTACCTTCGGCTCAGGTCATGATCCCAGGGTCCTGGGATGGAGTCCCGCATCGGGCTCTCTGCTCAGCGAGGAGCCTACTTCCCCCTCTTTCTCTTCCTGCCTCTCTTCCTATTTGTGATATCTCTCTCTGTCAAATAAATAAATAAAATCTTTAAAATAAATAAATAAATAAATAAATAAATAAATAAATCTTTTTTTTTTTTTAAGATTTTATTTATTTGACAGAGAGAAACACACCAAGAGAGGGAACACAAGCAGGGGGAGTGAGAGAGGGAGAAGCAGGCTTCCCGCCGAGCAGGGAGCCTGATGTGGGACTCGATCCCGGGTCTCCGGGACCATGACCTGAGCCAAAGGCAGTTGCCCAATCAACTGAGCCACCCAGGTGCCCCTAAATACATAAATCTTAAAAAAAAAAAAAAAAAAAGGTATGTGGATGTAAGACCAGTATAAAAAAATTGTTGGAGGCCCACGAACCTATAAAAAACATTTAGAATATGATATATATTTTTAAAAGCACTTATGATTGCACTTCAAATTATAAAGTACCATAGCAACATCTTTTGAGGTATGTCTCCTGAGACAAGGAAAACAAAAGCAAAAATAAACTATTGGGACTACATCAAAATAAAAAGCTTCTGCACAGCAAAGGAAATCAACAAAACTAAGAGGCAGCCTTCTAAGTGGGAGAAGATATTTGCAAATGGTACATCTAATAAGGTGTTAATATCCAAAATATATAAAGCACTTATATCACTCAACACCAGAAACCAAATAATCCAATTAAAAGAAGAGCAGAGTACCTGAATAGACATTTTTCTTAAGAAGACATACAGATGGCCAACAGACACGTGAAAAGATGCTCAACATCCCTTATCATCAGGGAAATGCAAATCAAAACCACAGTGAGATATCACCTCACACCTGTCAGTATGACTAGAATCAAAAAGATGAAATAACGAGTGTTAGTGAGGAGGTGGAGAAAAAGGAACCCTCGTGCACTGTTAGCAGGAATGTAGACTGGTACAGCCACTGCAGAAAATGGTACGGAGGGTCCTCAAAAAATTAAAAATAGAATTACCATATGATCCAATAATTCTGTTTACCCAAAGAAAATGAAAACATGAATTCAAAAAGATATATGCACTCCTGTGTTTATTGCAACATTGTTTACAGTAGCCAAGATATGGAAGCAGGTCAAGTGTCCATCCACAGATGAATGGGTCAGGAAGATTGGTGTATATACATTACTCAGCCGCAAAAAGGATGAGTTCTTGCCATTTGTGACAACATAAATGGACCTAGACAGTATAATGCTAAGTGAAATAAGTCAGACAGAGACAAATACCATATGAGTTCACTTATATGTGGAGTTTAAAAAAACAAAACAAATGAAAAACCAAACAGCAGAAGCAGACCTCTAAATACAGAGAACAAACTGATTATTAGCCAGAGGGAAGATGGTGAGGGGATGGGCAAAATGGTTGAAAGGGAGTGGGAGACACAGGCTTCCAGTTACAGAGTGACTAAGTCATGGGAATAAAAGGTAGCCCATTGAGAATTTAGTCAATGGTATTGTAACAGTGTTGCGTGGTGACAAATGGTGGCTCCTCCCTCACTCATGCCTGCGCAAAGATCCCTGTTTCAACGAATATTGTCTTGAATTCTACTTCATCTCATATCAGTATTTCTATTCCTGTTTTGTTTATTTGTCTTGTGACTCATTGCCTACACCTTTGTATGAGTGACATGTAATTTCTGTGTCATTTTGTATTTTATGTCTTCTGACAAACTGTAGTTGGATTTTACTTCTTTGTCCCAGTTTGAGCAACATGGTCTTTCATTTTATTATTTTTTAAAGATTTTATGTATTTATTTGACAGAGAGAGACACAGCGAGAGAGGGAACACAAGCAGGGGGAGTGAGAGAGGGAGAAGCAGGCTTCCCGCTGAGCAGGGAGCCCGATGCGGGGCTTGATCCTGGGACTCCAGGATCATGACAGAGCCGAAGGCAGATGCTTAACCGACTGAGCCACCCAGGCGCCCCTGGTCTTTAATTTTAATAATAAATGGAACCCACTCATATTTGTTCTGCCACTGGTTATTGTGACCACTTCTCCCAGTCTTCAAGCAGTTGGTTGCTTGGTTGGTTTACTAAGATTTGTTATTGTTTCCACTTCTTTTCCTGATTTGTGCTGAAGTGATCTTTTCAGTGCTCCTTTGGTTTCTTAAGAGGTTTGGAAGGGGAAACATCCTACTTTTCTCTAATTACTATTGATCTGTAATATTTTACATACTGGTTCCATTATATTTACCCTATCAGTATCAATAATTGAATAATAAAGATGACCTTCTCAACCCTCCCCACATAGGAAGAGACTTTTCTTTTGAAATATTTATTTATTTGAGAGAGGGTGTGCATGTGAGCTGGGGGAGGGGTAGAGGGAGAGAATCTTGAAGCAGATTCCCTGCTGAGTGCAGAGTGTAACCTGGGGTACAATCCCATAACCCATGAATCATGACCTGAGCCCAAAGCTTAACTGACTGAACCACCCAGGTGCCCCAGGAAGAGACTTTTATTATTTTCTTATTTTTATTTTTTTAAAAAAAATTTGTTTATTTATTTGACAGAGAGAAACACAGCTAGAGAGGGAACCCAAGCAGGGGGAGTGAGAGAGGGAGAAGCAGGCTTCCCGCCAAGCAGTGAGCCCAATTCGAGACTCGAATCCAGGACTCTGAGATCATGACCTGAGCAGCAGGCAGGTGCCTAAAGACTGAGCCACCCAGGCACCCCAGGAAGAGTCTTTTAACATAGTGTTTTACTCTACCCTCTACCATTTTACCCATATGCACTTGCCAAGATTTTGGAAATAATTTGAAATTTCATCAGATTTTTGAATCCTTGCTTAATTAACACCCATATGAAACTTCACAATTATTTGGACTCTGTGTGTGTGTGTGTGTGTGTGTATTCTATGTTTGGCTGGAGCACTTCTTTGAATAATATTCCCAGTGTGTGGGCACTATACTTTTTGAGTCCTTGCATATCTGGAAATATCTTTTTTTCTCTCTCATACATGAACAATAGTTGGCCTGATTCTCTTTTCCTTTGTAGGTAAACCTCCCCCACTCTCCTTGGGATCCTTTGGTATTTTTTTCTCTTTATCTTTGGAATTCAGAAATATCCTCAGAATTTAAAAAAAAATCTTCTCTGTATATTTTATAAAATTATACAAGTAATACATGAATATGTTCTTTGGAATTCAAAAATACCATCAAGACTTTTCTAAAGAATATTTTAAAAGTTATACAAGTAATACATGAACATGTTCTCTCAGCTCAGAATTTAAACAATACAAAAAACGTAGAGATTCCCCTGACAAGGCTCAGCCCCAAATCTGCTCCCAGAGGTGACCTCTGGTAGAACTTTGGTGTGAACTTTCAGGCTTTTTTCTAGGCATTTGCTTACATATGAGTCATCATTTAAACATTCTTTTTTGTTTTGCATCTTTTCCCTTTAAAAATATAACAGAATACCTATTTATCTACAAATACCTTATTACACTTAGCATTTTTTTTTTTAAAGATTTTTATTTATTTGACAGAGGGAAACACAGCCAGAGAGGGAATACAAGCAGGGGGAGTGAGAGAGGGAGAAGCAGGCTTCCCGCCGAGCAGGGAGCCCGATGTGAGGCTCGATCCCGGGTCTCCGGGATCATGACCCGAGCCGAAGGCAGCTGCCCAACCAACTGAGCCACCCAGGCGCCCCTACACTTAGCATTTTGCCTACAGAAAGATCTGCTTTATGCATTCTTTTCTTCCTGCTGAGTAGTATCTTTCCCCTAGTGATGGATTTTGGTTGTTTCTGATTATTTACAGTGCTGTGAAAAATCCTTGTGAATTTCTTTTTGCACAAGTGTGAAGACTGCTCAGAGGCCCATTCTAGAAAGTGAATTGGCTGAGTAAATGGCTGTGTCCATTTACATTTTTGATAGCTGTTGCCAAATTATCTTTCAGGAAGGCTGTATTTCACTACACCTTAGTAACATTGGTATTCATATTTTTAGGCTTTTTTGTATGCCACCCCGATGGGAGAAAGGTAGCATCTCACTATGGTTTTAATTTTTATTTCCCTGAATACCAAAAAGATTCTGCTGCTTTTCATCTATTTATATACCATTTATACTTCCTCTTCTGTGAATTACTTATTCACATCCTTTGTCCATTCTTCCATTAGTTGTATTTTCCTAATTGATTTGTAAGAGTTCTTTATATAGTTGGATACTAATCCTATGAATTATATACATTGCAAATTTCTTCTCCCAGCTATTTCCTCTTCACTCTTTGATGTCTTTGTTGTGGCAAGTTTTAAATATTGATGTTTTTAAATATAATGATCTTTCTGGAGGTGCCTATGTGGCTCAGTCAGTTGAGCATCTGACTCTTCATTTCAGCTCAGGTCATGATTTCAGGGCCCTGAGACTGAGCCCCATGTCAGGCTCCAAGCTTAGCTTAGAATCTGCCTGGGATTCCCTCTGTCCTCTCCATGCTCTCTCTCTTTCTCTCTAAAATAAATAAATAAGGGATGCCTGGGTGGCTCAGTGGGTTAAGCGTCTGCCTTCCACTCAGGTCATCATCCCGGTCCTGGGATCCAGGCCTGCATTGGGCTCCCTGCTCCTGTTGCTCCCCCTGCTTGGGCTCTTTCTCTCTGACAAATAAATAAATAAAATATTTTTAAAAATGAAATAAAATAAAGAAAATCTTTAAAAGATATATAGTGATCTTGGATTGGTTTTGAGTCCTGTCCCCTCTTTTCATCTCCATCTCCTTTCTTAGAACAAAAGCAGATTTGTGAGCCTTGTGTCCAGCAATCAGCTCTTGGATGTATTTATTTGTTCTTCTGTTTCCATTTTCTAATTTATTCATTTCTGCTTTTGTTTTTTATAATATCCTTTTTTCCTCTTTTCTTTGTTGTGTTTGTGGGGTCTTTTTTGTTGTTGTTGGTTTGGTTTGTTTTTTTTAACTTTTTACCTTGAATACTTTATTTATTCTCATTTCTTTCTTTCTAATAAAAGTGCTTATGGTTGTGAATTTGCTTCTGAGTATATCTAATACCTGGCTTTATCTAATATGTAGTCGTATATCATGATCTATGTTTTTCTTTTCTTTCTTTTTTTTTTTTTTTAAAGATTTTATTACCTGACAGAGAGACACAAGAGAGGAAACACAAGCAGGGGAAGTGTAAGAGTGAGAAGCAGGCTTCCGGCCGAGCAGGGAGCCTGATGCGGGGCTCGATGCAGGGCTCGAACCCAGGACCCCGGGATCATGATCTGAGCCAAAGACAGACACTTAACGACTCAGACACCCAGGTGCCCCTATGTTTTTATTTTCTAAATGAGTTTGAAATTATAGTTTTGAGGGTACCTGGGTGGCTCAGTTGTTAAGCGTCTGCCTTCAACTTAGGTCGTGATCCCGGAGTCCTGGGTTTGAGCCCCACATCTGGCTCCCAACTCAGAGAGAAGCCTACTTCTTTCTCTCTCACTCCCCCTGCTTGTGTTCCCTCCTCACTATGTGTCTCTCTCTGTCAAATAGATAAATAAAGTCTTTATTTTTAAAAAGTATAGTTTTGAGTCATCTTTAATCAAGTAGTCAGAAGAACACATTTTATTTTATTTTATTAAAATATTCAATTTGTTTAGAGTGAGCGAGAATGGTGGGTAGGGGCAGAGGGAGAGAGAGAATCTCAATCAGACTCCATGCTGAGCACTGAGCCTGCCATGGGGCTTGATCTCATGACCCTGAGGTCATAACCTGAGCCAAAATCAAGAGTCAAACAATTGGTGAAGTCACCCAGGTGCCTCTGGAAGAACACATTTTAAATCACAAGTGATTGGCCTTTTTAAAATGTATTCTTTTGTCATTATTTTCTACTATGTTGTATTTTGTTATGATCTCTACAGTTCTGCCATTTGAGATGTACTGTGATTTTCTTTGTAACATATTATATGATTAGACCAGTTGGGATTAGGACCATCTACATATTAGAAGTACAAAGTAACAGTGGCTTAAATAAAACAATTTATTACTCTCTCATGTCAAAGAAGTTTAGGGGTAGGCAGATCCCCTTAATGCTACCAGAAGCCCAGAGTTCCTTTTTTCTACACCGTTCTCAGTGCTGGCTCTGTCATCAAAATCACCTCATAACCCAATATGGTTGTCAGAGTTCCAGCCATCACATCTACATTACAGGGAAGAGAAAGATAGGAAGAGTGAAAGGATGTACTTCCCAACTGAGTCAGTTTCCTTTAAGGAGACTTCTTCAAAGTTGCACACAACAGTTCTGCTTACCATTCCTGTGGAATCCCCCAACTACAGGGATTCTTTTACTAAGAAAAAAGGTAAGAATGGTTGATAGGTAGGCAAAAAGAATCTGCCATAATAATTTTAATAAATATTCCATCAACACTTGAAAAAGAAAGGCACATCACTTAGCAATATCATCTCTCTCTTTTTTAAAGATTTTATTTATTTATTTGACAGAGAGATCACAAATAGGCAGAGAGGCAGGCAGAGAAAGAGGGGGAAGCAGGCTCCCCAGTGAGCAGAGAGCCCGATGTGGGACTTGATTCCAGGATCCTGAGATCATGACCTGAGCTGAAGGCAGATGCTTAACCCTCTGAGCCACCCAGGCACCCAGCAATATCATCTCTTTACCAAACCAGAGAAGTTGAATTTGGGGCTCAGTTCACCATAAGAGGCCAAATGGACCCTTACTTATACAATTAATGGCTCTTATTAACTGGGATGAAGTAGCTAATCCAAAGGACACCAGCACTGTCTCTGGTTCACCAGGTGTTATTGATGACATGCCATCATTTTCTATTCTCTTCTTCCTATCCAAGACGAGTCAGTTATTTCTGGGTCACTAGAGCCTTGCAGGCATCCTGGGAACTTGGGTGTTGTCTGCCCCTTTGTGCTTCAGGGTTTCACTGCTGAAGCAGATGCTGTGAATGTCCTCTGAGGACCAATCCTCTCCCAGCCTGGAGCAAAGGTCCCTCTGTGAATAAATGTGTAGGGTATGAGATCGGGGTACCCTGCGCTGAGATCCTATATGACCACTTGACGGAAGAGAATGGGCAGCACGAGCTGGGACATGTCCCAGCAGGCCTCAGTGGAGGTGGGAGCCAAAATGACAGTGCTCACCTAGCCCGGAGTCCTAGTCCCAAATATTCATATTCCAGGATTCAGAATAGCAGTCCCAGAGGCCAGGTCCTGAGAGGGATCATTGGACGAGGAGAACCCACAGCCTTCTGTCTTGGCCCTCTGACGCAGATAAACTGACCGCGGGCTCATGGTCTCATTCGGAAGGAGCACTGTGTCTGTTCCAGCCCTTCTACCAGAGCCTGGCTCCCGCTGGCCTCATCAGCTCCCCCGAGGCCCCCACCGTCGCCTGGCAGCACTGAACATCTCAGCAAATGCCTGGTCTGAAGGGGAGTGAAGGTTCCAGTCCACACCTTAGGGAAACCCCTGGTGTAACAGAGTGTGTAAGAAATACATACATGCAGAAGCCACTAAAGTGCTTACCAAAATAGAAGTGGGGTGCTGGCGAATGTGCTAGGAACTGGGTCCCTGAGTGATGAAGGGAAGGGGTGATTAAGGCTGGCGGGTGCCTCAAGTGAGATGCTCCTGGAAACAACATCCCTGCTTCCTGCCTAGGTGAGCATCTGGGGCTCGACCCGTGTGGTTCCGCCCCCCTGCGAGCCGCCCCGCCCCCACCCCGCCCCCTCTCCGGAGCTCAGGGGAGACGAGCTGGTTTTCTCCCAGAGGCTGGCGCCAGTTTAGTCAGCACATTTCACAGATCCACTGGCACCCATGTAGTGTCTTATTTTAAGCTTAACATTTGAAGATGGGAACTTTTCCCCTTCGGTGTGTGGCAAAGAGATCCCAATTTATACATAAGCATGGCGGCTAAGCCAGTGCGCCGAGGCTGTTCCCGAAGCTAGCGCGGTTCATGGCACCTGTTCTTCCCTACCTTCCCCAGAGAACGTCACCACCGTGCTTGCTTGTAATGGGCAGTTCTGCTCGCAGGTTTCCACTGAGCGGTGTGCGGCGCCGTCCCTTCCATAGACGCGTGGCGGGGGGAGGCAGGGCCACGGCGGCAGCCCCCATCCTCTCCTCTCTGCATCCCCCCACCGGCTGACCCCTACGCTGCACCCCTGGCTACTGGAATGCCTCACAAGCCGGAGCTGGACTTCTTTTGCGGGCCTGAACTCCCTGTGACACTGCTGTCCTCCTCCCCCTTCTCCCTGTCATTTTTGAACCCTCAAAACTGAAGGCTTCAGACCCTCATCTCCAGCTGGGAGACCGAGGAGGGCAGACGGGAGCATTCAGTCATTGAGTCGGGGGGCCTTACATCACATCCAAACCAGATTGCTGTCTTGGGACCTTCAGAGCTGGGATTGTATGAGCTGAACTCCGTGGGTTTTAACCCGCAGCTGGGTGCGTGGACTTAGAAACCTCAGAAGGCACTGGTGTGGGTCACTTCGTTTGGGGGGGGGGGGCATGGGGTAGAGCATAGAGGGTTTGAGAATTTGGCTGTGTCCCAGAGCCTTCCTGGTGTCTCCCAACCCTCCTCATCCCAGACTCTGCTTTTTCACACATTTAAATGCCAATCACAATTTTCTTCCTGGCCTACCTCCATTGTAATCCGCCACCAGTCAGTTGGGCCTTGTGGGACTTTCATACCCCACAAAAGGTGTTGCTCGCTTAAGCTAGAAGTGACCCATCAGGGACAGATGTTACTTTGACCAAAGATATTCTCTTTAATGGGCTGGGATCCCTTAGACAGCACCCCTCATGTGGTGAAGTGTTACTTTTCAGATTGTTAGCCACATAAATCAGAAGATGGAGACAAAGTAGAAGGAAAAAACAGGCACATTGTTGAGTACTGGGGCCTGTGGCAGGTCTTTGAAAAACGAAGAAGTGCATTTTAGAATTGAGTGAGTCAGGTGGAGGAAATGGGTCTGATGCCAGGGGCCTGTCACTTTACCAGTGAGGACTCCCAGGTATGTGATAAATGAACACTGATGTTCTTACCCCTGTGAAGCTTCTGGACGCTCTCGAGAAATACTAAACAGATTCTTACTACTGACATGAATACTGCAAAGAAAGCAGGCAGGGTGCTGGGGGAGCTTATGAAAAGGGCCTTAACTCATTTTGAAGGCCAGGGAAGGCTTCCTGGAGGAAGCGACAACTAAGCTGAAACCTGGAGGATGAGGAGGAATTAGCCAGCCACGTAGAGATGGGGTGGAGGGGTTGGGGACAGTTGCTGGACCCTGGACTGTACTCTGTACTTATCCCCTGACTTGGGTTTCCTGATCCCATTGTTCTGACACACAGTTTCCTCTCTGGATTTTCTGTACTTCTAAAACATCTTTCTGCTATCTCTTGAGTCACTTTTGCATGGGCGGCCGCCAGGAAGTGGGAGCTGCTTAGTTCTCTCTTTCTGAGCCCCAGTATCACAGGACGCAGAATTGTGTCCAGTGGCCTTGCTCTCCAGTCTTCGTCTTCTGCCGTTCATGGCCCACCTCTGGCCAACCAGCTCATGGTATTTGGTGGTGCCCATCTCCCCGATAGAGACCTTAGTTCTCTGCAGAGGTTAGAATACTCCAAAGGAGGAGCCCTGAAGTAAAGATGTGATTTTTCTTCTGGGCCATTTGCCATATGGGTGTCATTGACCCCATTCTGGATTCTGTTCTGAGATGAGGCTCAGATACAAAGCACCCTTCTTCCTGGACTGGCCAGGGCAGCCCTGGAGTTGGGCTGCTGGGTGGGATGATAACCAAGGCTGCCCAGCAACCAATATCACTCGTGAAGACATAGTTCAAGTGCACTAGTCACCATGTAGAATTTTGGACCACAAAGCATGACACAGTCATTCTTCATAAATGGCAACCCTCATATTAAACAGCTCTTGCCATGACCGTCCTGTGTAACAAACATCCACAGAATTTCCATGGCGACTGTAAGCATTTATTCTTACGGGGTCTGCGATTGCCTGGTCTATACCGTGCTTGACGGCGTCAGTCCTGCTTCTCATTGCGGGTCTCAGCTCAAGGGGGAGTCAGCCACTGCAGGCTGTGCCTTACTTCCTGTGCCTCACACCCTCCTTGGACCAGGACGCTAGTTGGGGCGTGTCTCTTTGTGGCCACGTCAGATGCACACAGACAACCAGCAGAAACACGTGTGCCCTCTGAGGCCCGGGCTCTGAGCTGGCACAGTGCCAGCTCCTCCCACTTGTGCCTGGACAAGGGCATGAATGCACGGAGGAGTGAAGACTCGGGACCAAAAATTCAGTCTGCCCTTCTCTCCAAAGGTCCCCATCCCCATGCAGTTTGGACTTGAATAAAAGGAGTAAGGAAGAAATGGATTGTAATGGTCATGGTCACAGTCTATCCTAGATCTTTTCCATGACCAAGAATTCATGTTCTTTTTTTTTTTAAGGTTTTATTTATTTGTTTTAGAGGTGGAGGGAGGAGGAGCAGAAGGAGAGGGAGAAGCAGATTCTGCACTGAGCATGGAGCCCGGGGTGGGGTTCAGTCCCACCATCCTGAGATCATGACCTGAGCTGAAATCAGGAGTCGGATGCTTAAGTGACTGAGCCACCCAGGCGCCCCCAAGATGTAATGTTCTTAATAATGAATAAGCAATATTCTTCAGTACATACAACACAGTGTGGGTCCAGCTGGAGAGAAAAGCCCTGATTCTACCTTGAGGAGCTCACTGTCCTTTGAGGGATGAGGCTTGTGTTTGGAGACAAGATGAGGGCAGGATGGTGCTCAATTATGTAATGCAGATTGTGGAGTTCAGAGAAAAGAGGGACCAGCAAAAACTAGAAAAAAATGAGATAGGAGGAGAGGAACGATACTGACACTTTACACTTAATTAGTATTTGCGGCACGCCAGACACTGGACCAAATTCTTCCCATGCCTGCCTCCCCCCATGGCCCTCCAGAGAGGTACCAGGGTGGTCGACATTTAACAGATGAAAAAAAAAATGGATACATAAAGAGCTCAAGTAACTTGTGCGCGGTCACATGGCTGGTATATACTAGAACCAGGATTTGAGTCCAGCTCCTGTGACCAGAGCCTGCGTGTAATCCCCAGGGCCCATGAGCGTCCACTTGAGGGGAATGAAGGCAGCAAGAGTGGACAGATGTGTGAAGAGGACAGCTGCCAGGGGGCGGGAGCTGCGAGGGGACCCTAGCCGTGTTATGAACTATAAATGGGAGCAAAGATAGGATGTGCGATTTGGCCAAGGTCCTGCAGCAAGATAGGGTGGAGGCTGGGCTGGAAATTCTGGCTGTTGGCTCTCCTTCCACTCTCCCTGGTACCAGTCGCTTTCTGGGCGCTCTCCACCCGTCTGCGCGGCCACGCCTGAAGCTTTTCCCTCTTGGAAGAGGTGCAATCCACTGGCATTGAAGCCGGGTGGACTGGCTCCCTCTCTCTATCCATCTCTTTCCTCCTTTCCCCTGCCATGTTCTGGAAAGGGCAGCGTGGGGGAATGTGGGCAGGTTGCACCAGAGATATACATCTGAGAACTGAAGGAACATTTATTTTTAATTTCGACTTAAAAAGAAAAAAGGAAGTTATAAAATATCTGCTCTTGCTCCTGGGACTGTGCAGATGGTGCTGTGTGTTGCCTAATAGGGAACGGGGCTGGCACCCATGTGCTCCTGGCCCCAGCAGCCTGACTGGAAGACCTGCAAAGTGGGATCCCTGTTCCCCTCGCCTCAGCCTTAGATGGTTCTCTTGGGCCCTGTCTGAGGGCACAATGCAGCATGGCTTTCCACTGCCTCTAACCTCACCCTCCCCGGGTCTGCTGATTCTTTAAGCCTCTTTTAGGGTGACCAGTCTCTTGGCTGTTCCTACTCCCGTGAGCATGCACTCTTGCGCCCCCCTTGCACACACACGTGCACATACTCTTGCACCCCCCCACGCACACGCGCGCACACAGGCGTGCACACCTCTGTTCCCACCACCTCCTTCGGCAGCCAGAGCACACTGATCTCTCTATCTTGAGCTCTGGTTTGGATGTTTGCCTTTATGCACTTGACATACCCAAGTACCTGATTCAACCGTCCAGTCATTTTCATGCCCAGATGTTATAAAGGATATTTTCATACATTTTCCTGTTTGGCCTTTGTGTTATTGTGGTCAGGTGCCATATATTCCTCTCTTCCTGTATTATCCGTTGAGAGCACCATGGAACCTGGTGCGTAGAAGATGCTTGGAAATGGGCATGGAGAGAGACTCTTTCTTTGTGCTCCGGTGAATGAGCTGGAAAAGTAAGCCCTCAAATCAGAGAGTTGGAGCCCTCAAGCCAGGAATCAGGAGACCTTTCTGTCTTTCTCTGGCTTGCTGTGAAGCCTCGGGCAAATCACTGAATTTCTCTAAGCCTCAGTTTCCCCACTTATAAAATATAGAAAGTAATCTCTATTTTGTCTGAGACCCAGAGTTCTGATAAGGATCATGGTAAGTAACATAGGGGAAATGCTTAGCAAATCAATCAATCAACCTATCAATCTCTTTAAGAACGCATAAGGAATCAGAGATGCCCCTCATGGTTAGAACAGGAAGTTGGGACAGGAGGCTGACCAGGTTTGGCCAACAAGGAGAAAAGCTCACAGGTTACAAGGGTGCGTGTGTGTGACATAGCCTGTGTGTGTGTGTGTGTGTGACATAGCATAACTACTGTTTCAGTTTAATTTAGGGCTGTGGTTTGTTCTGGAAAAGACTTGATGTCACTTTAAAAAAAAAAAAATACCTGCCACCAGAAAATACAAGTGAAGACAAAAATGAGAGAGAAGTTTAGGAAAGGGAAGAGGAGTGACGTTTGGGCACAAAACACATGCAGCGGGCGCCTGGGTGGCTCAGTTGGTTAAGCGACTGCCTTCGGCTCAGGTCATGATCCCAGAGACCGGGGATCGAGCCCCACGTCGGGCTCCCTGCTTAGCAGGAAGCCTGCTTCTCCCTCTCTCACTCCTCCTGCTTGTGTTCCTTCTCTGGCTGCGTTTCTCTCTGTCAAATAAATAAATAAAATCTTTAAAAAAAGAAAAAAAAAAAAACCACATGCAGCGAGGGTCTGTGCCCTGGCCAGATATAAGCCGTGGAGAGCTCCTTGACAGTCAGTGCAAAGAGAGAGACGATTAAATACTCAGTGTCTGCAAGACTGATGAAAACCAGATGCTCAGAAGTATACATTTCTGACCCCAAGACTAGAAAAATGTCCCCCAGGGGAGACTCATAAAGGGGACTCTCTGATGGAAGAAGCAATGAGTGCCCTGGACTGTGGTTGGCGGTAAATTGAGCAAGTCCCAAGGCGCTGTATCTTATGACACTCCTGATGGCCCAAGCTCAGGGCACGGGGTGGAAGGGGGATCGAGGAGGAGAACACAGTGTGGTTCATAATACACCCATGCCCTATAAATCAACAGGTTAGGGGAGTGAATGGCTGAGTTCCTAACAGTGAAGAACAGCTTTTATCCCTTCAGACTTTGGGAGGTGGTCAGATAGGCACAAGCGCACACACATTTGCTGGGACGTGTTGCCGGCTCCCCATCTCAGGCCTCTCTAGGTTCAGCTTCCTCTCTGTGGTCTGGCTCCTGGTGGCTGGAGTCTGACTGGGAGGAGGTCCTGGGTCCCCAGTGACACTTCTCGGCCAGGCTGGGTGAGGAGGGCAATGGGGCCATCTCAATTGACTTCATAGCTGCTGCTTGGAACCCGAGAATAGAACTTTGAACCAAAGTAGGACCTCCAAGCTCAACCCCTTCACTCTCTAAGTAAGGAAGCTAGAGCCCTCAAGGGGACTGTCTCCTGCTGGAGACACTGTTAGTTGGAGCTCACACAGGGATGGGACTGAGGCTGAGATCCAAGCTCTCCTGATTCTCACTCCAGTGCCCTAAGCTGTTGCTGCAGAGAAAAATTGAACTGGGTTCTTCTTTTGGGGAGAAACATCTTGTAAGATAATTCCTCGCTGAAGCTATTGAATGGCTTTACATTATATAATTTTATTCAAACTGATATGGGCCAACAAATATAAATGTGTGTGTGTTTGCTGTCTTAAAACATTTTAATGTTTAAAACATGATTTACAAATGCTGCTGAGGATGTCTAGAATTTGATTTACTGCATAGTATTGAATGTTTATACTTGCTCTTTACAGAAATTCTTGCCAAAGAGCCATTTTATCTACAGGAATAATAAATAAGTCAATATGTGGATGGTTGTGCACATTTTTCCCATATGCAGTGGTACTTGGTAGACGCTATTTTACACACAAGCACTCAAAAGGTAAACTCGAGAGAGACACACGGATCCCCGAAGGCCAAAGTTTGGCCAGTTGTCAAGACGAGACAATTAATTTGATGTAAACCAAAAAAACTGAGTCAGCAAGTCTAGATCTTATGTGACATTTGGTCTCTGGGAATAATGAATCCACACCTAGCTACCAGTCCTCAAAATGATTTTTATCTGGGAAGCCTGGGTGTCTCAGTCAATTAAGCATCTGCTCAGGTCATGATCTCAGGTTCCTGGGATCAAGCCCCGCACTGGACTCCCTGCTCAGGGGTAAGCCTGCTTCTCTCTCTGCCTACCACTTGCCCCTGCTTTTACTTTCTCACTCTCTCTGTCTCTCTGACAAATAAATAAATAAAATCTTTTTTCAAAATTATTTTTATTATCATATTTTATTTTTACTTTTTTTGAAGGTTTTATTTATTTATTTGAAAGAGAGAGAGCATGAGGTAGGGGAGGTGCAGAGGGAGAAGCAGACTCCCCACTGAGCAGGGAGCCCACTGCAGGAGCTCCATCCCAGGACCCCGGGGTCATGACCTGAGCCCAAGGCAGATGCTTCACTGACCGAGCCACCCAGACACCCCTATCATCATATTTTAATTCTCATAACAATCCTGAGGTGTTGAGAGTGTGAAAGAGCCGGGTTAGCTGAGCAGAAGTAAAGATGCTCCTTTTGTTTGCTTCTTTGTTTTTATTGTCCCCCTAATCCCCGGTTATGAAAATAATACGTGTCCAGTGTTTAAAAGAATATAGAAATATTCGAGAAGACTGTGAGAAAGTACCGTGTCACCGGACCTCCAGAGACATGGAGATGTGCATGTGCCTATGTTTGTGTATATGATTAGACATACTTTTCACAAAAGTGGGACTGTGCCGTGATGTAACTCCACAACCTGGTCCCAGTGCATTGCACCCCCTCCTGCCGTGGTCAGTGGTTCATATGGACTCCTCGTCCATCTCACTTGTACAGATCCGGTTTACTTTGGTTTGTGGCTCTGTCCTTTTTCTTTGCAAACATGTAGGATGTTTCTTTTGCTTTATCCGGGCTCTCCTCTCTTTCTCTCTCGTAGGTAGTGGGTCTTCTCTTGCCCAACCAGACCTTGGCATCCACTGTCTTCTGGCAGGTAACGGTCCCTGGCCACAAAGGGCTTCTGAAAGAAGGACCCACCAAGTGCAGTGTCTCCCGTCCAGGCCCCTTGGGGAAAGTCACCCCACTTACCACCCCTCCCTGACCCAGTGGCCCCTGGGGGAAGCCTGGAACTTCAGATTCGGCTGAGCAGGTCCCAGCAGGCCATTTTATGTGACTCTAATTTTTGCCCAGCAGCTTGTTTGCTGCTGCCCCCTGTTCTTTGGCTTCTTGTCCCAAGGCCTGCGACCTCGAAGCCCTCAGCCTCATCTTGATATGAGCCGCCCTCAGATTTGTGGGGAGGTAAATCTACCACCAACCCCAAGGAGGAGAGACTCTGGGCTGGGATATTTTTGAAAGAGGTTCAGGACTGTCAGTAATTCCTGGGGCTAAATGGCCTTTTCCTGCCCAAGAAGTAATGGTAACAAGGATGATATGTCGGAGGCAGTGAGGCCATCTGGGGCAGGGAACGCTGTGGTTCTGGGAGAGGGGATGGTCTCTGGGTTGGGATGAACTGTCCGCAGGGGCAGGACCCCATCCTGGTTTGCCAGGAACTGAAGGGTTTCCTGGGGTTTCCGTGTGCCCCTGGCGCCATGCCAGGCAAACAGGAACAGTGGGTCCTGCTGACGCGTGGGATGGACAGGACCATCCGAGAGCTGGAGACGGCATCCTGCCTCTTTCTGGGGGCTGTGGCCTCCTCTGACGTCTTTTCTCCCGTTGCCTTTCAGTGGCTGAACCAGAGCCATAACGCTTGTGTCAACTATGCAAACCGCAATGCTACCAAGGTGAGCGCCGCAGAGCAGAGCGCCGCACAGGGGCAGGGAGCAGGCTGGGGACCCACGTCCTCCCTACAGGGCGGCAAGCTGTCCGCAGGGCTGCTTCCTCTGGGTGAAGCCTTGTGCTCCTCTAAGCACCTCATTTAATCTGCCAATCCTTCTGGAAGGGGCCCGCTGGGGAGGGGCTGTTCCCATGAAGCGAAGAAGGCCCATAAAATGGGAATAGAGTGGAGGTGGTGAGAGGGAGGAGCTCTGTTGGCTTCAGTATCCTTCTTGGGCAGCTCTTATCCCCAGATCTTGGATTAGGATGGCATCAGCCACATGGGGACTAAATTCCCCTGATGCTTCCTCCAAGCTCTCCTGGAAGCTGCCTTGGTGCCCCCCAGAGGGTCGGCTGTAGAGCTGAAGGGGACCAGCCCCTCCATCCCCCAAGTCCTCTGAGCTCCTGGGACAAGCTCTCGGTGGAGGCCCTGTCACCCTTCCCTCCTCTAGGAAAGAGGCGGGCCCCTGCTTCACCAGCAAGGCTGTCTGTCCTGCCCTCCTGTCCCAAGGCAAGGCGAGGGGAGGAGGAGGGCAGGTCCCCTTGGGGGGCTGTCAGTTTGGGGGGGGAAGGTGTGGGCATTCTCTAACCCTGGGGCAGAGGTGCAGAGAGCTGGGGCTGGCCTGGCTGGTGGGAACTTCCGGGCCTGAAACCCTGA
The DNA here is from genome assembly GCA_004023965.1 of Spilogale gracilis. NCBI lineage: Eukaryota > Metazoa > Chordata > Mammalia > Carnivora > Mephitidae > Spilogale > Spilogale gracilis. The sequence goes on along the minus strand of PITA01000447.1, from coordinate 113,072 downwards.
GGCCGCCCCCCGCCCCCCTCTAACCCATCAGTCCACATCTCGCCCCTGCAATCCCCACGTGTGTGTCTCTGCTTGGATGACCCCTGTCTACCTTAAACCAAACATCCCAAAACTGCAGTCAGAGCGCAGTTAAAACCAAGTTCCTCAGTTCCTTCTTGATGTGATTCGTTGCACCTCAAGTTGTGTTTTTCTGTAGAAACGTTGAGCAACTGTCTTCTGTTGGCACGGCCACCCGGTGCCTGCCTGGGTTGACAAGGCGCGGGAGAGCCGGACAGATGTAGCAGCCTTTCCGCTTTGGCAGGTCCAGGGACCAGCACTGTCTCTACTTGCCCCAGCCGGGAATGACCCATTTTGGCCCTCGCCATTGTCTCCCTGTGGCCTGCAGGGTTTGCCAGGGAGCTCCCGAGAACAGGGAGAAAGAGCAGCGGACCCTTTGGTCTTCCCTGGGACATGGCCGATGTGCGTTTCCATGTCTGGAGCTGTGCTGCGGGAGGGACCCCTTTGGCTGCCCGAGGGACCTTTGCCTTCTCACCTGCTGGTGGGCAGGCATGTCTCTTGCTGGCGGGGGCTGTTGGCAAGGGTGGGCTATGGCAGCTTTGGGCACCCAGTGGACCTGGAAATCTCTCTCGCTCTCTGCTTTCCAGCCTTCTCCCGCGTCCAAGTTCATCCAGGGCTACCTGGGAGCTGTCATCAGTGCCGTGTCCATTGCTGTGAGTAACTCTGTCCCCACTTCCCCGTCCTGGTGCGCTGTGGCTGCCCCTCTCTCCGGCAGCTCTGACTGAGGTCAGGGCCAGGCGAGGGGGTGGGAGACAGAGGGTCGTGTGGGTGGGCCGGCCGCCAGCGCAGGCTTTCTAGGCAGAGAGGATTCTGGTGACACTTTACCGGAGAGACATGAATTTGAATAGAGAGAGTGCTGCAGATTTTGGAGAGCAGGTGGGGAGGTGAGGCGGTGCCCACGAGTGCCGCCAAGGGCCGCATACTCCAAGCTGAGGGCCGGGGGTCCTCGCAAGAGGGGTCCGTGTTTACTCCTCCGAGGAGCTGCTCTTCACGCTGGGTAATGTGGCTGATGCAGGAAGCGAGGAGTTCAGGGCTGGGTGGGCCCCATGCTGGCTCCCCTTTGTTCTCTGCCTGAGCTCCCAGGGCACTGTTGTCCCCTTTTGGTGGCCTTGGTCAAGTGGTCACATGTCCACTTCCTCCTGGAGGCCTATAAGCTCCTCCTCAGAGGTGATAGTTCATTTGAATCCCACAGGTCTTTGAGAATAGAGCAGAAGTAGGCTAGGTTTGTAAACTGACTATGTGAGTCCAAGGCTGGGTCCCAGATGAGGGCTGAGCACAGGTAACACAGGGGGAGGCCCACACCAGAGCCAAAGTGGAAGCTCACATTCCCAGGACCTGGCTACACTCATCGCACTCTTGAGCCCACCGTCACACCCCCACCTGCACCCTCTGGATCGTGACTGGGTGGTGTCTTAGAGCTGACTCTAGAGGGTAAAAGTCACTTCGCATCTCTGTTACTCTCTTCGTCACACAATAAATACACTCAGTTGGTAAGAAGACACTTAGAAAATGCAGATGTAAAAATTAGCATATAATGAAAGAATTCACATGTAATAATCCTCTTTCCTCATCTTTGCCATGTCATTAGGTACAGGAATTGTTCACAACTATGTACTAACCCGCTGTACCATACACCGTCATTGTTTTCATGTTCTGGGCAAGTGAGGATTTAGGATTGTCTTGAGGCGGCTTCACTTACTCTGCTCCCAGGTAGATCACCTCCTCTCCAATGCCCTGTTGGGAAGGGATCCCTGTTTTGTGCCCAAGATCAAGCTCCCTCCCCGAATCCTTGTCTTACCCCTAGCAAGCAGCCAGACATTGCCAGATCTGCTCACATGGCTTGCCAAGGCACCACAAACCCCATCCAGCTGGTTCTCAGCCCAGCGGAGACCTCATTTGGGGTCATACAGATTGGCAGTCCCCAATTCTGGGGGGCTATTGGCAAAGGTCAGGCTCTTGTGAGAGTAGGAAAGGAGCTCTGTTGCCTCCTCCTTGCTCTTTACAAGAGGAGCTGATGGGTTACCTAGTTCAGTGGCTTGAAAACCCCATTTTCCTTCTTTGAGATGAAGGGTGACATGGGGTGGAGCTGAGGGGAGGAAACCCCATCAGGGATAATACTGAGCAGCCCTGACTGGGAAGGGCTTGAGTGAAGGGGACCACTGTCAGGGTGGGCTGGCCTCCTTCTGCAGGCATGGAACTCCAGGCTCTCTGCATCCCAACTCCTCACTGTCCCACGCAAGGGGCCTGTGGTCATCCCATTCCTACCGCTTCCTAAAATCAGACCCAGCCCAGATTGTGAGGTAGGAGCTCTGATGCGCAAGCTGCAATTACTGGGGACTGGGGACCCTCCAGACTCTCAGAGCCAGGGTCTTACTGTCAAGGACTGGGGGCCTCATGCTGGGCTGCCCCAGCCCTTAGGGACTGTGCCTGTGCCGGGGACACGCTGTTCCAACTCCCTGCCTAGCTGCAGAACGCTCAGAGGCTTTTCCTGACCATGCCATCCCAAAGTGTCCCCCCACCCCCAAGTCCTAGAAACTTCCGTCCTTCCCACATACTCAGTTACACCCTGTGTCCTGTCATTGTTGCAGTGGATTACAGGTTAACCAGGGGTAGGCCCTGGGGCTTCTCCCCCGCAGAGGGGGCGCGAGCACTGCTCCATAAATACTTGTTAATTAGGTTGCTGATTGATTGCTGGCCTCGGGAGGCCCCTCTCCTCCTAGATCCCCATCTCATGGCAGCGCGTCCCTCTGCCCAAAGTCTTCACACAGTGAGGCTCTAACTCCGGCAGATGGAGCGGAGTTTCTGACTTGGAAAATCTGCAGCTTGCTTGCTTTTCTTTTGTGTGTGTAAATCACCAAACCTGCAAAGAAAGAGGCTTTATTTTATTTTCCCTTCCCTTGTTCTCTGGAACCCTGGGCCCGCGGCCTCATTAACTGATCTCTGCTTCAATTAGTGACAAATCCCCTCCCAGGGAGAACCTGTTAGGAGGAGATGACCTGCAAACAAGTGTCACAGCCCCAGTGGTTGGCCCAGCTCTGGCATTAATTAAAATGAGTCCCTACAAGCAGGCAGCTTGAATGGGGGGCTGACAGGCTGAGGGCAAATTCCAGGGACGGGGGACAAGCTGGAGTGGAGGCCCAGGCCCTGAGGGGCCAGCCTCCTCCCTGGACCTTTCCTCTCCCTCAGAAGAGCCAGCGCCCTGACCTTGGCCAGCCACCCCCAGAATCAAGGACCCCCAGTGTGCATGGCCCCCTGAATGAAGTCTCCCGGGGGCCACAGGACCCCCAGTGCAGGGGTAGCTGCCTTTCGGTGAACTCTCTAAATAGATTTGGCGATGTCTGGCTTCTTGCTCGAGAATAAAAAAGAAATTTTGTCTTAAGTTATTTTTGAAATCTAACAGTTTGCTGTCTTTTAACAAAGGAAGCCTCTGTCAGTCCTCAGTGTATTTGAGTTTGGGGGTTCATGTTGAGCACTTCTGTGGTCAGCTTCCCTGGGCCCTGGCTTGCAGGAGTGTGTGACTCCCTCCCTCCCTTCAGGGCTGTGTTTGTCCCTTCAGCATTTGGCAGGTCCTGGGGGGCGGGGCACAGGGGCATAGAGTGGTGTGTCCCTCAAGATGTGGAGAGGAAAAGCTGCGGATTCTCTGTGGTAGAGCCAGAATCATGATGAAGGCGACCGTTCCTTAGTGGGAACTAGGGAGGGGCCCCTCAATCACACAGGGCCGACTCTTGCAGGAGAGAGCAGAGAGAGCGGAAGGCAGGGCTGGGCGTCCAGGTAGAGGGCACAGCACGCGTGACAGACTCCAGAGTGCTGGGGAGATGGGGACAGCCACAATGGACAAGTGATGGGGAACTTGGGAGTAGCAGGGCCTGCCTGGGAGTTAGGGGTCCCTGCCAGCTCCCCTGTCTTGACTCAGGGAGCTGGGGTGTTGCAGGGGGTGCAGGCAGAGTGGGCTGGAGCTGAAGTCGTGGTGCTGTGGCAGGCCCAGCAGATGACCTCCCTCATGGACAACCAGGTCCTGGATGAGAATGGACCTGTGGCTGGAGAGGAAGGCTCAGGGCTGAAGTCCTAGGTGCTGGTCAGGAGCTGAGTGTGTGGGACCACGAGGAGCCAGAGTGGGAGGGACACGTCATGCCTGGTCCTCGAACTCCTCACCTGCAGCCAGGTCGTGGGTGGCTGAGGTCTTTCCCTGATGGGGCATTGCTGATCTCCATTCCCAAAGGGCCTGGGTCCTGAAGGGTCCTTCCTGTATAGGATACGGTGATTGTCTGTTAACCTTTACTAGCTACTGGAGTACAAGGAGATGTGTGTCCCGGGGGATCCGCGGGCTGATCCCTACCCCTCCTGGTTCCCGTTGCCCACTGGCAGCTCCAAGTCCAGTATTAAAGTAGCAAACAATCACAATAATCATAATGGCTAATATTTCTGGAGTGCCTTCAACGTGCCAGGGACTGCTTAGGTGCTCCTCTTGATTTTACAGATGAGGAAACTGAAGTAGAGGTGAGACCAGTGACAGAACTAGGATTCAAACACAGGCTTAGTCAAACCCCATTCTGCTCATAGAGAGACCCCTTTTTCTTCCTGCTCCCACTGTGGCCTGAGGAGGAGGGAAAAGCCAAGCAGTGTTCTTGGCTTCCAGTTTAGAGGAACTGTTACTATGCCTCCTGACAATTAAGTCTGCCCCCAGGTACCCTGAGAACAGTTGGGGACTGGAAGAAAATTTTGAGAGGCTCTTTAGATGTAATGGGATTAGACCCAATATCCAACTTCATACTTGGTTTTTGTACCTGTGCTTTCTGGCCAAAGTTAAGTCAGCAGAGTGTATTTGTCCCTGGTCCAGAGCGTGCCCCATCTCCTGCAAGACCATGTCTGGCTGGTTCTGTGGTACCTCAGGGTGTTCCCTGGGATCCAGGGTGTACCTCAGGGTGTTCTTTGTGGTCAAGGGTGAACTCAGGGTGTTCTCTGTGGTTGAGTGTTTCCTTGGATCCAAGGTGTACCTCAGTTGTTCTCTGTGATCCAGGGTGTACCTCACAATCTTCCCTGGGATCCAATGTGTACCTCAGGGTGTTCCTTGTGATCCAGGGTGTAGCTCAGGGTATTGGTCAAGGGTGTACTTCAGGGTGCTCTCTGTGTGGTCACGGGTGTACCTCAGAATGCTCTCTGTGATCCTGGGTAAACTTCCAGCCCTGCTGTCCTTCTCTGGGCCTAACAGAGGTAGGGGCCATTAGCCTGAGAATCCCAGGCCAGACTATTGTCTCATTGCTCTCTCTGTGATTGGCTTTCGGGTTGGAAGGCCCATTGCATGGACCCTGTAGCAGAATCTGAAGTTTTCCAGAAGCCTGCAGATGGTGATATTGGCAGTGGTGAGTCCGACATGAATATCGGTTCTACATCTTTTCTATTCTGGGGAGGACAAGTGTTGTCCCCTCCTACATGTAGAGTCTCATGTAGCTTGTTTTCTAGCAGGTGGCCTGCAGGTCCCTGCAGGGCAGTTCAGGGTCAGGATTGCTCACTGTTGCTAACAAACAAGACACCCAGCTGCAGCTGAAGTTGACTGGCACTTTAGCCCGTGTGTGGCTCTGTCCCAGCCACCTGGGCGCTTTGCCTGTGGACAGTTGACCTCCATAGAGGGCCATGGGGTCCCCTTGATTCTCAAGAGTTTATGCTACAACAGGCGCCCTCTGCTGGGCATCCTGGGCACCTCCAAGATTCTTTGAACCCGGTTAAGGCTCACGCAAACCTCTAACCATCTGCTTACTGTATTATCCACCACCCACGAGTACATCTAGCTTCGGAACCTCATGCCATCTCTCCTTTCAGGCATGTCCTCTTCCCCCCTGTTCTCCAGGGCCCCTCAGTCCCCTTATTACAGGTGCTGTGGAGTCCGCAGCTGGCTACAGAACCCCCGGTATTTCATGCTCTGGAAGTTCTACTGAGCCTCCTCCCTTCTTATCTGGCTCTACCTCCCACTTCCCCTTCAGGACTCAGTCAGGCTTCCCCTTTCTCAGGCCCTTCACAGCCCTGGGGCCACCCCCTCAAGGCAGTGATGCGCTGTCCCCTCGTGCGGACTCAGCCACGTGTGTACAGCGTCCAGCCCCACAGAACTGTGTTTGCTAAGGTGGACAGCTGGGAGTGCACAAGACGGATCTCCTCTGTGGCTCTTTTCCTCCTGCCTCAGAAATCATTCCCTTGACTTATTCTAGAATATGTATTAAACACCGACTTATTTCCCCAGGCACCAGGAATTCAGTGAGGAGTAAGAGAGACACTAGCCCTGTGCCCAGTGCTTAGGGCCTCCTGGGAGAGATGGATATTTAGTAAAGAGGCCACAGGTAAAAATATTTCTGTGCTATTCATTTTTTTTTGACAATACACATGTGTTACTTTGATTCCCAACATTTTGAGGAGCTAAACAAATATATACCATGAGACTGTATTAGGGACAGGGAAAGAAGAGGTCTGGGTTCTGTGAGAAACTGTGAAAGGGGAGCCCTGAGTGAAGAGGAGGCCTCTCTGACAGTTAAGCTGAAAGGTGAGGCGGCCAAGGGGCCAGTGCTTGAAGGCCGGGGAGGAGAGGTGATGGTGGGGAGGGAGGGAGGGAGAGGAGGAGAAAGAATTGGCTCATGAGAAGTAGGGCAAGGCAAGGTGGTTGGAATCTTGCAGGCAGGGCTCTGTGGGTCTCTACGTGCAGTGAACAGCCCCTGAAAGGCTAAAGCAAACTGATACCCATCTTTAGAAGACCGTGCTGGCTGCTGTGTAGGGAGTGGACTGGAGGGAGCAAGAGCGGGATCGGAGAGCCAAGTTAGAATTGGGCAGTTGTCCAGGGAGAAAAGATGGGTGCTTAAAGGTGAGCAGCCAGAGCAGAGAGAAGTCGTCACGTGCAGAACACCTGGGAGCCGGGACAGGTAGCTCGGTGTTGCTGCGCTGCACGTGGGGAGCGAGAGGCTCCTGGCCAGGAAGACCGCTGGGTTCAGGCATGAGTTGCTGCTGGGAGTGGGCGAGGACAGAGGGTAGGTGAGGAAGAGCGAGGCAGCCTTGGTTTGGGGCGTGTGAAGGTGGAGGGCCTCCAGATAAACGCATCCTGCAGGAGTTTGCAGGTGTGGGCTGAAGTTGAGGACGCAACCGGCATGCATTGATCAAGCCCCGTCCCATGTCTCCTCGCTGGCCTCACGGAAAGGAGACTGCCGTTGGCCTGGGAAGGACCTTGTTGTCTAAGGGGACAGCAGTCAGCTAGCTCATGACACTGGAGATCTTGTGTCACTAAGCCCCCACCCCAGCCGGGTTCTTGGTGCTGGTGGGCACTTACCCCATCTAGGGGATTCTCAGGAAGCTACCTTCCCTCTTCTGCTCCTGTCTGCTGGCCTGGGAGCCAGAACTTGGAGAGAAATGTCCAGAGAGGGTCCACTACTTCCTCAGGCCACTGTTGATGTCTCAGGGTCCTGAGCTCGTGCTTCTCCTGGGACCCCTGTCTGCTGACCACAGGGGACTGTCCTGTACAAAATCCACACCCTGTTTGTTTTCCTCTCCACCAAAATGGAGCCCCTGTTTGGTTAATTTCTATTTTGTGGCTTATTTGGAGGCTGTTAAAGCAGACCCTGGGGGACCCTCAGCAGTGATTGTTCCATAGCTCATTATCTTTCCCGAACCCGATTATTAGCTCAGATTTTTCTGATCGCTAGCTGCTGTTCGTGATGAGTTGTGTGCCATTAATGCCAGCTGGTTCCCTTAAACAGGACCCACCATGCCAGGGAAAATGAGCTGGCATTCAGAGCCACCAGCCACTTGGCTTTTTAATTTTAATGGGCTCCACCAAATGTTCCAGGCCAAAGGGCCCCTGAGGAATCAGCACAGACGGACTTCCCACCCCGCTGTGCCACCCAGCCTGGTTCCTTCCCAGGCTGTGGCCAACCTCGCTGTTGGGACGGTGAGGCCTGGGTTGGGGGCTGTGGCAGGAGTGGGGGGAAGTGGCTGTTTGCCTCCCCCATATTTGCACCTTCCTGCCATCTGGCTCTCATCAGGTGGGTGAGCAGGGTGACCTCACCAGCTCCTAGTCTCCTCACTTCGCTGGTCCCGGTCCCTTCCCTGGCTCAGGCGTGCTGGCCATGCTCAGGAATGAGCATGTTGGGAAGACCCCGGCGAACTTCAGGGAAGGGCAGGCCAGAAGAGATCTGGGACCTGGGCGTTTGTTTTCTCTTCTCCCCTCCCCCCCGACCATGGCCTCCCACTGAGAGTTGGGGAGACAGGCTGGGACACTCACTCTGGACTGTGCCAGTCCTAGCCAGAGGGAAGAACAGCCAGGCAGGGAGGCTTAAGGACAAGTCCGAGTATTTGCTACAACCGGTGGCCACTATTCCTCATCGTTCCTTTACACCCCAGCCCTGTTCGTCCCCAGGAGGCTGCCAGCGGAATGTCCCCGCTGCCTGCTGGCTTCCTGGAAGTCTCCTGCTTTTTCTAAAAGAATGTAGGGGCCAGGGCTGAGGTTTGAGCCCAGGCCTTTTTTTACAGCTGGGGTGGGGATGCAGGCAGGGCTACATCAAGGGCCCTCTCTTCCCTGATTGGGGCTGCCTCCCACTTACCTGGGCCACAGCCTCAAACTGGTCTTATTATGCCCAAACACATCAGACATTTAAGCCTCCCTCACTGAGATGGAGGACACTTGGAAAGTAAATAGCAACAGTTAAGAGCAAACCTTTGAAGTTAGCAGACCCCTGGATTCAAATCCTAACTTTACATGCCTCACAATAGCTGTGTGTCCTTAGGTAAATTTCCCTAACTTCTCTGAACCTGTCTGAACTTCTTTGGATCTGTGACAAGGAGCAACATGCCCTTTCTAGAGACTTGTAGTGGGGATGTAATTCAGACATTTAATGTGACGTGCTCAGCTCATGCCTGGCACCTCTCCATGCCCCTTTCGTCCTCTTCTCCCACCACCAACATCTGCCTGTGTGTCCTTCTGCCTCCCTCTGTACTTGCCCTTTCTGCGTTCTGTAGGAACATGGGCCCTGACATCTCCGGGGGGAGTGGTCACAGAATAGACAGTCACTGGCAGCTGAGAGCTGGGGAGCCCTGGACTTGAGCTCTGTCGTGAGGCAGCCCGGAAGCAGGGCAGCAGGACCTGGTGTGGGCTGGCGGCCCCCTGGCCTGCCCTGCGGTCCCAGGGAAGTGTGTCCAAGCTGCCACACGTCTCCCTGCCTCCCAGCCTTCCCTTAAGCAAGCAGAAAGTACAAGAATTGGACTCTGAGGATAGCGGCTTGAGGCTTCCGATCTAGACCAGACCCCTGAGAGCCCATGCTGGGTTTGCCTGGCTGCATTCTGGCTCCATGGGGCCCTGGGCTGCCCAGGACCTGACAGGGCGGCACTTCCTGTTGGTCCAGGTCACTGTACCATTCTTTCTTCGACTGCTGCAATCACCATGCTGCCCTGGAGGCCTTCCCCAGGCTCTGCATCTTCTCCAGCAACCCGAAGGTCAAGGTCAACCCAGAGGCCAGGCTGTAGGTGCAGGGAGGCCTGCTAGCTTCCAGGTGAGCCAGAGCCGAGGCTGCTCCAGGCCTCCTTAGGCCAGCACTCCCGCAGCAGCTCCCACTGCCCCTCCTCCCAGGAAAGATCTACGGGGCAGGGGCTGGCTCTGGCCTCCGTCTGGGGGAGCAGCGGCCTCTCTACACCTGTTGCTGTTCTGGCCACGTGCATCTCACCTTTTCTCTCTCTGTGCCATATGCACGTCTGCTCTTTTCCCCACCACAATTCTCTTTCTTCTGCATCTGTTTGTTGGGTCATGTTTGTACTCCTCGGCCCCAATTTGTTGAGCAACTACTACATGCCTGCCACTGTCCTGAGTGCTGGTCGTACAAAGATGAGAAAGGCGTGGTTCCCGCTCGCAGTCCAGTAGGAGCATCAGGTCATGAGTGGAAACTGTGTGCTGGGGAGGAGGGACTAGGGACACGTAAGGAAGCAACTTCCTGCTGGGGAGAGGCGACATTTTCACACAGCTTCGTTTATTGAGGTCTCTTCTACCCCAAGCTCATGCTAAACACTCTATATACCTTCTTATAGCAACCCTGGGATGCTGTAGATATTACCATCCATTTTTCAGGACAAAGAAACTGAGGCAGGGAAAGGTTCAGTGACTCCCACTGTTAGAAAGTCACTGGAAGGAGAGCTCAGTGGTGGGCCTTATGGAACAGATGTGGACCGGGTAGAGAAGGAAGGCATGCGGGTTATCGAGACTAGTGTGGGCAAAGGCCCCAAGGCCAGAAAGCTCCCATAGCATCTGGTTAGCAGTAAGCTGGGGTTCTCAAAGGAGAAAGTAGGGTGTTAGGGGAGTAGGGGAGCCACATGAAGACTGCACCTTTTCACACAGGTCATGGGGAGGAGCTGGTCATGGTAGACATGGTTGGACCTGTGTTCTAGAAGGATAAAGGACAGCATGGGGGACGGAATGAAGTGGGGAGGGCCCAAGGTGAAGGCAAGGGGAGCCCCAAGGTCCCAGGCTGAGGGAAGGGGATTGGGGTCAAAGTAAAGAGGACATGCACTCCAGGATGTGCACTGCGCCCTATGTCCTGCTCCGGGCTCTGCTCCGCTTAGCTTAGTGGTCGCCCGTGGGCATGTGTGGCTCTTCTCCTCCTGAGCCCTGGTGGTTAGGCCCGTGCCTGAGCCCACAGGGGGGCCTGAGAAAGGGGGTGCTCAGAGGCTGAGGTGGGAATGAAGGTTCCCACACTTAATTTACTTGCCGATTCTGTGCTCTTCTAACAGCAGCCTTTCCTTCTTCCCTCCTCAGAGATGTCGTGTGTGTGCATGTGGGTACATGTGCAGCTAGGGCTTTCCCCTCAGCCTCCCTCGAGGGCTGGTTAACTGGGATGACTGGGCCGTGTGACGCACTGGAGCCCAGCGGGAGCCGGCGATGCTTAGGATTTGGGGTCCCAGGCAGACGGCACCGCTCGCTCTCTGTCCCTGCCCCAGCCTGCCAGGCCCCTGCTGCACCACGAACGCACGTTCTCTTCTCTCTTCCTAAGGTGGGCCTTAATGTCCTGGTTCAGAAAGCCAACAAGTTCACCCCGGCCACCCGCCTTCTTGTCCAGAGATTTGTGCCGTTCCCCGCCGTAGGTAAGACTGCATCTGTGCTGAAGTGTGCGCGTGCGTGGGTGGGCATGTGAGTCACACCTGTGTGTGGGGGGGTGCAGGGCTCCCGGGAAGCTGGATCACCTTTCCAGACTGCTTCTGACCTAAAGGATCTTCCAGCATGGGTGACTAGAGCAAAACATGGGTGGAGAGAAGTCAGGGTGATGGGGGCCCCTCTGACAAGCCCTGTGACCGAGATCCTGCTTTGAGCACCAGGATTAGCCCCCAGTCCCCCAAGAAGCTAGTAGGTATGAACTTGACTGGGGGAAATATCTACACTAGCCTCGAACTGAAGTTTAACATTTCCTTTCATTGTGAATATAGGCAGCAAGCCATAGTAATGAGAAAGAGCTATGGCTTTTTCACCCATAGAAATCACAGATATTTTCAAGTCCCATTACAGTTGTTACAGGGATTCCAAACTACTGTTTATGCACAACACTAGCTCCGAATTATGGTATTTATTCAATCCACTGGTAGGTCTTGTTTTTTAACTTATTAATTAGAGAGCACACCTGTTACTATACCACAATGAAAAAATATTTTGATAATGTATTCCAATATAATCCCTTTATAATCCTGTGTGTTTTGTTCACACATTTGGGGACATTATTTGGAGGTGGGCACATGGGCTTCTCCTGGCCTGTGACTGTCACAGGGATTCCTGGCACAAAAGAAGACCCAGAGCTCCTTCTAGTCTAGTGTTCCAAGCCTACGGGTATTGAGGTTCTGGAGGCCTCCATTCATAGTCATGTAATTGTGGCGCTCGCGCACGCGCATGTGTGTATGTGTGTGTAGGGGATTTTGCTGTGTTCCGCTGAGACTTTGCTGGTCTTAGAGCCTCTGAGCTCCAGGAGGTCCTTGGGCCATCCCACCAAGCCCAGCCTGGCTCTTGAGAATCCCACACCTTGCCTGGGGAGAGGGCATTGCAGTAGAAAGTTTTTTAAAAAGCCGAAAAGAAACAACATTGACAGAAGCATGAAGTAGTGCATGATTCATCATCAAAAGAAAAGTATATACTTAAACCACGATACCAAGTTCCTCATTGGATGTCAGAGGACAAGGATGGGGGCCAGCCCAGGAGTGGTGTGAGGTCCCATGACCTGCTGAGTGCCAAGGCTCCATCTGAAGAGCCAGAGTCAGAGCCAGGTTCATGGTCCCAGTCTCATGCTTCACCTCCAGGGCTCAACTTCTCCACCTGTAAAATGGGAGCACCGGTACCTACCTTCCTAGAGCCCAGAGCTGTGGGAGGACCAGACGAGACCACAGACCAGATTCCGTTCATAGGAAAGTGCTTGGGGGCACCTGCCAAGCCCCTGCAAGAAGGTGGGCGCTCATTACCCGGCAGCTCCACCTCTTCGCTGGCCAGAGGCTGACGAACTCCCAGGACTAGCTGCCCGGGTGAGCCTCAGCTGACCCAGATAATTGCTATAGCAACTCCACGCTTTTAATGAACTCTCAGCTATTTCTGGCATGGGCCGCTAATGGAATAACTCTTTAGATCTGACTTTGTTAAGGGGCCTAATTGAGCGAACAAGGCCCTCGATCTTGCGGTCCTCACTCTCCCGGGCTGGAGGGTCAAAGGCAATCTCAGAAGGCGGGCAGCTCTGAGCTGCACTGGACTGGATCTGGGCCTCGGCCGAGATGTAATCTGTCCTTGAGCCAAGCTGCAAACAAGGACTTTGCCACAGGTCGTTCCAGCCTGGCTCTGCTGGCCGTCTTGCTGGACGACCTTCAGGAAGAAAGACCCCGCTGTCAGGTTTGACCCTCTCTGCGATCCCCACCTTAGACTTTCATCCCTGTTTGGGCTCCAGCCTGATTCTCCTCCTGGCTTATCGGAGAGGAATCTGCAGGGCCAGCCACTGCTGAGGGGTCTTGAGATCCCGTATCTCCCTAGCTGGTTGCACAGGTTGCACACAATGTGGTTTGCCGTCCTGATAGTCCTAGGCTGCCAGGATCCTGAGAGCAGCTGATCCTCTCTGGCTGCCTCCTCAGGCCTGCTGCCCGAGGCCTGGCTGTGTGCCTGCCTCCCTTCCACCCCTCGCCCCGCTCTCTCCTTGCCCACACAGAGGCTTCCACCTCCTGGGCACCCCCCATGTCCTCCCAGGCCTGCCTCTGCAAATGGCACCTCTGAGTCCCCCCCGGTAGATGCCAACATAGTGGTGTGCAGGATAAACAAGCGTGCCTCTCACCTGCTTTGGGGCCCCTCACTCTCTCAGCTGTCATATAGCCCCCCTGCATGTGGCTACCCTTCACCTTAGTCTCAGACTTAGACAGCTTCTCTGGGCCTCACTGCGTGCTGGCAGGGCCTCGGCCCCTCCAGGCGTTCACCCTGCTTTCCATGGCCGGCTAGGCCACGCCAGGCCACGCCAGGCCACACCAACAGCAAGGCCACACCAACAGCAAGGCCACCGAGAAGCTTTCCCAGGATTTGTTTTGCCTGGTAGAGGGCCCGTTGTCCCTTCAGACCCTGGGGAGGCAGGACTCAGGGAGCCATGCGTGCTCACAGGAAGTAAGCTGAAGTGATGGGGTAAGCCCTGGTTGTTGGAAGGAGTGTGAGGGTTGGGGGTGGGGGGCTGTGAGTGTAGAGCAGAAAGGGATCTTGAGGGGGAAATGTCCTGAAAGGGCCTGCCTACGTGTCCTGTGCTCATCCCTACTCCCTCCCTCCTGGCCAGGCTGGGAACACAGGCTCAGGGAAGGAGGAGGCTTCCAGGTTCTGTTGATTCATCCCACTGCCCTGCTCCAGCCTGCAGTCTAGGAGACAGGAGGACACCTCCCTTCAGTGGGCCCCACATGCTGCCCAGGAGCGAGGCCTGAGACTCCGGGCACAGGACACCTTGTTCCCCACCTGACTCTACTGCCCTTACCCCTTTCTGGCCTTCAACCAGGCCCCACTGCTCCCCACGTTTTCCCAAGCAGGCCTCTGTTCCCCCTCATTCCCCACATTGTCTCTCTGGGAGGACCCAGGGCAGGGCGAGCCATCCCCATTTTAAAGAAGAACAAACACATTCAGACTCCGAAAGTTATCCTGAATTGGCTATAGCCTGGACCTCAAAGGTCCAGCAGCCCAGACTACTTCCAGCCCCCTTGGACAGGCCCTCACCCAGGTAGCTGAGAAACTGATGGATCTGGCCCAGAGGAGCCCTTCCAGGAGCACCCTGTTTCCAGGCTGACCCGGGTCGTACGTGTGTGCATGCACGCATGTGCACTGAGTCCGCGAGGAGGTCTAAGGACGCCCACTGAGCTCTCCTCTCGCTCACAGTGATTGCAGAGTCTTGCTGAGCCCTGGTCCCGAGCAGCCATCATGTGGGAAATCTCGGTTTCTATTTATACATGGAGATGTTAGCAGAGCCAGTGAGCCCAGGAGCATGTGTGCTGGCATTGGAATCGATTGGGGACTGGTAATTAATTTGTTTAGACCTTAATTAATTCTCCAGTTCTTTCTTATTTGTGGACTGTCACGCTTAATTGTGTTCAGGAGCTCGAGCTCAGAGCAGGCCCTCCATTAATTGATGGTTGCTGTGAGGTGGGAGTTAATGGTTTGGGGAGCTGGGCAAACAGTGTAATTAAAGGTCAGTCGAGGAGGCATTGGAAAAACACCCCCCCAGGTCCAACTGCCAGTCTCCATGAGCAGAGTCCATTCCAGGAGAGGCAGGCCCTGCCAATAGCCTTCTCGTGAGGCCTTGGGCTGGGAGCTGGCAGGAGTGACCAGTGGGAGGAATGAGAGGTCGCAGGTGCCATGAGCGGGCACTGGTGAGAGGAAGAGGCATGCAGAGGGCAGGCCCTCTAGCCAGGGGCCAAGAGCTGGGGATCCCCTGCTGTACTGAGACCAACACATCTCTGTACTGGGCTCTGCATGTGTGTATGCAGGGGTGAGGGAAGGAAGGTCACCACCACTCCTGCAGCTGCCTGGTGGCATCCACACCCAGCAGGGGACAAGCTGTGTCAGGTACTAATAAGGACCCCGTGTGGGCTTTGAGCTCCCTCAGGGGAGGCCTGAGCCTTAGCCCAAGCCAGCTGCCTCCCAGCACAGAGAATAACCATCCTGTATGGGCCGAAATGTCAGCCTCATCGTCCCTTTGCCAGGACATGACTTCTTCCTGTGTTGTCCGCAGCAGTCCCTTACGTTAAATGTCACCGTGTATTCCATTCACCAGGAAGTCTGTTCCTCAGGATGTCTGGGCAGTCTTTGGGAGAGGATCCTCTGTCCACAAATCTGGCCCACCCCATCTCCTTCCTCCCTTCACCCCCGGGCCACTGGGGTCTTGGTGTCATCGATTCCCTCTTCATGGCTCCTCTCTTTGTGTTCAAGCCATCTTGCTTGCCTTGTCTGGAAGGTGGCCGTGGCAGTGTGCCCAAGCCCCGAGGGTTAGTCCTGACCCCCACTGTCCCTCATCCCCCATGGATAGAAGACAGCAGTGTGCACACTAGTATCAGCTGAGCCTCATGATGTTCTTTCCATCCAGGACAATGGTAATGTGGCATCCACAGCCCTTGAGCTCCTCTGGTCCTTTCCTTGACCTGGCCCCTGCTCATACTCCTTTGGAGCTGTGGTGAATCTTTACCTCCGGTCTGCCTCTCTCAGGGGCCCCAAGCCTTTGCACACGGCCCTATTTGCCTGGAATCTTGGCTCTTCCCATTAACTCAGCCCCATCTTCTGCATGCCAGGTCTTTGTTTCTCAGCTTGGATGCCTCCACCTTCAAGAAGCCCTCCCTGATAGCCCCGTTTAGGGTGAGACCACAACCCTGTGCATGCCTGTGTGTCACCTGGAACTGCCCATTTTGTTCCTGAGTTTGCCTCCTTGGGAGACTGGGACCTCCCAAGACAGAGACTGGCTCTCATTCATCCCCAACCCCCAGGCTCACTGTGTGCCTGGAACACATTGTTCAGTGTGGGTTCCTTCAGTGATCAATGAGTGTTTGGGCAGAAAGGCTTTGAAACTGGATACCCATCATGAAACCCCACCACGATGACATTGGTGGCCACATTCTGTGGCTGCTTGGACAATCACTCTGGGTCTGTTTGCTTGTTTAATTAAAAAAAATTTTTTTTGAAAGTTCTGTTTTCTTGTGTAAGTTTTCTCTAACACTGTCAGTCACACTTTCGGTTGGCAAGCCTAGGGTAGGTGACCAATGAGCCACCTTACCAGGTCATCTGGGTCACATTCTCTAACCTTTCAGGGCTGGATCTGGAAGGAGGGGTGGGCTGGGCCGGGCGTCATAAGCATGAACCACCCTAGAGCTGACATGGGCCCCCCGTGTGTGGCAGGGCTCAGGAGGCCATGGGTCGGGAGACCACGTAAACCAGGAGGAAGTCTCTAATGAGATCTGCCTTCAGTCTTGTCCCCTTTCATTAGAACTGCCTGGGTCACATACCACTGTGGGTCGCATGCAAGGAACAGGCTCAGCAGCTTGGCAGTGACTGTGAATTCGTGGGCAAGAGGTGCGGGATCTAAGATTGCAAGTGTTGATGTAAGGCTTGCTGTTCAAAAAAATGTAGCTACACCAGTGTAGGCTTGCCTGAGACCTGAGTTGGCCAGAGCGCCCAGGATAAAGCTCCCAGGATTTTGTGGGCTGTATGCTCAGAATAGGTCTGCCGTGTGGTGTATGGCTCTGAGGAGGCTCACTCAGACTTCAGCTGCCTTACTAGAGACAGAGAGCCCCGAACAAAGGAGCCTGTTGCGTTCTGGACCCCACCTGTCAAGAGATGCCCCACACGGAAGTGGGAACCCAACGACAGCAGCAGGATCTTCTGGAAAACTGACAGTCCGGTATTGCAATGAGCTGTTTAACCTCCCCGTTAGAGAGGCGTCCAAGTGGCAGCCTGGCCCGTAAAGCTGTGAGGGACACCCCCGTGTGATCAAGTCCCCTGTTCCTTGGCAGCTGGCCCAGGACCTGGCACACAGTAGGTACTCAGGGAATGCTTATCGAATGAATAGCCTTCTGGGTCAGAGACTTTATAATGACTGAAATCTGGAGAGCAGAGAAATCCAGAAGCAGAGAAGGTGGGAAGCCCAAGGTGGGGGTCGGGGGTATGGATGTGGAAGGACGAGCAGGGTGGGGTGGGCGGGGCCTGTGAATGGCCCAATGGCGGGGCGGAGGGCCACAGAGGCCTTGGGTGTTAGCTTGGAGTTGGAGCTTTATCCTGTGGTTAATAGGGAACCGCTGAAGAATTTTCAGCTAGGGAGCAACTGTGATAAGAGGGAGTTTTCCAAAAGATGAATGTGTTGGCAGGAATTTTTGATGAAGAGATCACGAACTTCAGAGTCGGCCTACACCTAAATTTGCTGGCTGATTTTTCAGTCCCGAAATTCCCAGTCCTGAGTTTGTGACACGTTAGGATGGGTTGTGAAACTCTCTCCAAATTCTCAAGCTATTTAAAAGAAAATCTGTGTCATATACCACTGCCTTTCGGGTGGAATATTGGGGAATATCATGAAATCAGGCAAACACTAGGGTGTGCGTCCTTATTTGATAGTCATCCCTCCTTTAAAGGCAGGGCTGGAGTCCAGTGTGAACACGTGAGTGTGTGTATATGTGTCTCAGGTGGTGCTATCCACCCATGTCCACTTGTAAACGCACTGACCGCGTCTGGCAGGGGCACGAGAGCCTGGCTAGAGTGCTTACCTCTGCGGAGGGTGCGGGGACACCCAAGCGTCAAAGGTTAGAAGGAGACTGGCTTTATTATTTACCCTTCTATACAATTTGATTATTTGCTGTGTGCACGTATGACCCACAAAATAGGAGAGAGAGAGAGAAGTACAGCAGGGAGAACTTTGTCCAGGGTCAGTCTGGATCTAAGATGGGAGCTTGTCTCCTGGTTGCCACTGGAATGTTTTTGTTTTTGTTTTCATAAAAATGCTTCAATTTTTTTCCCTGATACTATTTGATTGTTTTCTAAAGTAAACACTCCTGCTTTGCTCTCCAGGGTGAGTCTGTGTTTATCCCTCCAGATTTGAGTAAACATCTAAAAATGTAGAAATCTCTATTTATTGTATCTCTGTATAACATAAATATGCCTATACAAATATATATTTAATGTGAGATCATACCATGTGTACTGTAAATTGCATCTTAACCTCAGTAAGTTTTAAACGGCTTTATAAGGCCATCCTACAATCTCAGTCTGTCTTAAGAGCCATGATAGTACCACACTACATAGCCCTGTACAGGTGTCCCTGTGCACGGACGTAGGAGCTTCTCCAGGCCAGAGGTTTCAAACAGCCACCTGAGGGCAGTGGGGGGGGGGGGGCTTTAAAAAATGCAGAGATCTGGACCCTATCTCCGATCTAGTTTCAGTTGAGGCTCGGCACCTAGAAATGGAATGACCGTGTCACAGGGCGTGTGCACAACTCGCTTTGCTATGAATTGCCAAATGAGCATTGACTGGCTTTCTACTCTGCCTGCAAGGATTACATTTTGGTTTCCCTGCATTTGGTGTTATCAATCTTGAAAAATTTTTGTCCATCTGAAATGGCTTTTTCTCATTTTAATTTGTGTTTTTCCAATTCCCAGAATGGTTGAGAATTTTTTCTTAACTGTATAAGACATCTAGGTTTTCAGATAGAAAAGAGAGAAAAGGGGCACGTGGGTGGCTCGGTTGGTTAAGTGTCTACCTTCAGCTCAGGTGATGATCCCGGGGTCCTGGGATGGAGTCCCGCATCGGGCTCTTTGGTTAGCAGGGAGCCTGCTTCTCCCCTGCCTGCCATTCCCCCTGCTTGTGCTGGGTCTCTGTCTCTCTCTATCTCACTCACTCTGTGTCCAACAGGTAAATAAAATCTTTAAAAAATAATAAAATTTTAAGAAAGAGAAAAGGAGATCCCTATATCATACCATACACAAAAATAAATTCCAGAGATATTAAAGACCTAAGTGTGAAAAGTACAATGTTTAAAGCTTCTAGAAGAAAATATAGATGAACACTGGGGAGGGACAGAGTTTCTTGATGACACAAGAAGTATATACCAGAGGGGAAAGAAAGGATTGCTTATTTGATGACATGTTACACTATATGCCAGAAGTCTCCATCAACAAAGTGAGAAAATGAGCCACACACTGTTCGTAAACCACTTAACCAGCGGAGGATTAGTCTCCAACACATCCAAGGAACACCTGCAGATAGATTTTTCTCTAGATGAAAAAATCTATCTTTGACTATTAGTAAGATTGAGTTCATGTTCATTGAATTTTTACTATTTCTTTTATGAATTCCTACTCGAAATTTTTTGGGGTGATTTCGATGATTATAGCTTTTTCTTAACAACTGTTAAAGCTCTTTATACATTTTATGAGTATTTTTGGCCAAAAGTACCAGACTGAAACTGGCTTCATTAGTAAATGAATGTATTACCTCACAAAGGTTGATGCCGAATGCCAATGCCTAGTGAGGCACTGGGGGCCCTTCCTTCCACCTGCTCTGCCTGGAGCTTCAGCAGCAAACTAGCCCCTTTGATGTCCTAATATGGCAGCAGCCACTCCAAGCACTGCACTGCAGACCCACCAGGGCCCAGACATCAGGAGGCTCTGCCTGCTGCGGCTCAGTGAGTGGAGACCTTTCCCCGGAAGTCCCCTTTAGACATCCCTCATTGGCTCAGGCTAGTCACGTGTGCCTTCCCCATCCATCACTGGCAAGGAAGGGATTTACTACCGTTAGTTAAGACTCATCCTCTGGCAGTAGAGTTGTTGTTGGGAGTCATTCACCATGACCCTCCATTAATGAGTAGTAGCAGCTCTTTGTCACATAAAATATATTTTCCCAGCTTCCTATTTCTTAAAATTCAGACATACCTGACTTTTAAGGGGCCATATTTGAAAGGGGCCATATTTCTCAATGCAGAGATGCCCCAGTTATAAGGGCATTAATACAAGAAACTTTCAGAAGAGGAGAGGACCGTGTTCCCTGCTTACCCAAAGGAATACACGGCCTTCATTACATATCCACTCTGAGTCACTTTCTTCAAGAACACGGAGTTTGAATCTGAGCCTTGCTCACCTCTTCTACTTCTCTTTTGGACTTGGGCTGTTAAACACAGCATCATGCCCCCACAGCTTTGTCGCCCTGCTTCTAGTCTCTGCCCTTTTGGCCCCTTTAAAAACCAACAATATAATTTCAAAGAGTATAAAAGAATTTGGGGATTTTTTTTGGGGGGGTGTATTTCCTACTTGGTTATATTTGTGGTTTCATTTTTTTTCCTTTACTTGATGGAAAATATTCCTGAAGTTAATCAGCTTCATTAGGAAGTTTCTCACCTAGAGCCACTGAAGTGTGGGAACCGTGAGAAGGTCACAGTCCCTGCTGGCTTTCAATGTTTATGATCTACTTTACGAAGTTTGGCTGTTTCTTTTCACTTCTCAGACAAGGAAAGCACGGCTGTATTTTCATTGTAAAAATTCAAATGGTATTTAGAAAAACGGGGTTACAAAAAAAGGTAAGAGTCTTTCAACAACCCCTAATTCCTAAATTTAGTTCCCTTCCCAAAGGAATCACTGTGTGTGAAGTGTGAACCTTCTGAAACGTTACCTGTGGGTTTCTGGGCACACAGTGTGTGCATCCCAATTGTGGGGTTTTACACAGAGTAGATCATCCTGTACCTACTCAGTAGCTTTTTTCCTATAAGTTTGTTTTGGAGATCTTCCCATGTGAGTTCCCTAATGGTGGACATTTAGGTTGTTTCTAATTATTTGCTCTTACAAACAGTACTATAATTAACATCCTTGTAAATGTCTCTTTGTACATATGGGCAAGCATTTCTTTAGGGTAGCTATCTATGGTTTGGCAATTTCTGCTGTCTTTAATTGCATTGCCTGGTATCTGGCAGACGATCTTGTGCATGTACAATAACTTTTCATGTCCGTGCTCCATTATAGTGTAAGTTCTAAAAAGATGTTTTAGGCAACAATTAGGAATCTAAGTTTAAGTTCAGATTCTGTGCAGACTGCTATGGGTAGTTGAGGTGACACTTGAATGAACCTCTACACGTGGCAAAGTTTACATATGCACAGGGAGCCCGGAAGGTTTCCTCTCCCCCAACCCCAATCCATTGTAAGGCACCTCGTGACTTTTAAGACATTAAAATGTGGGGAAATGCGTCTTAGAACCAAGGAGTAAAGCTATTTTGCTGTCCCCTAAGGAAAAGCCCAAGAGCCCATGGCTTCCCCTTTGTGTTTGAAGGGTCCTTTCCTGGGAGCGGCTGTAAGGGCTTCGCCACAAACTCATTTCCCCTGTGGGAGGGTGTGTTTCTGGACTCCTAACCCCGCCGGTCTGCTTATCCGTTCCTGTGTTAGATCGGGGGCAGGCTCCCCCATCATCTTCTTTTTGAGGACTTTTTTTTTGCACATTTGTCTTTCTGTCTACTGCTCTTTCTTCTTCTCTGCACTGTCCCTTTTACATGGGGTGCTTCATTAGCTCTTCACAATCGGGAGGGTTTTGCATCATGATGGGTCTGATGTGAGAACCTCTGCAGCAGTCAAGAGCATATTTTCCCCAGGACTTGACACTGAGCTTGCCGTCAGTGTGAAGCGATCTTCCCCCTCCCCCCATCTTGTGACATCTCTCAGCAGAACTTCTCCAACATCAGTTATGCCTGAGTCTTGAATGGCGTCAATTCGAGTTGAAAATGTGCCAGCTTCCTTAACATGATCACTAACAGACTGCTTAGTTAACCTGCTGATACTGTCAATAATAGATCTTGCTGGTATGCTAGAAAAGAGACCTATGGCCCATGGCTGGTCTCTCTTTCTCTCTCTCTTTTTCATTTGCTTAGGCTCTCAGTGCTTATGACTTGGGAGCTGGACTTGCCAGGAGTGGGATAGGAGGAATCAGGGAGGCTCGCACAAGATACGGCAGAAATGAACGTTCTGGATGAGATCAGGGAAATGAAATCACTGAGACCGTCTCATGTTCTCATCGCTCAAAGACAGGGATGACTAGTCACCTGTGCGTACAGCAGGTGCTCAATAAAGTGGACCACCAGTGTATGGCCAACAGAAGACATTGCTGGTCATGTGCTATTTGAGTCCGTGGGAAGAACTGTGGGCGTTCTGAGGGAGGGAGCTGGGTGTGCCATCATTTTAGGGTGGTCTTTTAGGGTTTTCTCTGTCTTTTTTCCATCCAGGTAGCTTAGAGGAGGAGAAGGCTTTCTCCTGCCTGCACTTTCCTGGAGGGGCTGAGGGGAAGGACACTGGGTTTTCACTTCTTTTCCTGCTGTATGTTTCATCCCAAGTGGTTTTGTGTTTGAACCAAAGTCCTACTCCGTCTGCTGTGGCTACATTCTGCATTTGGAAATTGCAGAGAGGGAGCAAGTTGCCACCATGAGTCTGGGACTGGCGGACCACTGTGTCTCAATACTCTCCTCTTTGTCACCTGCACCTGTGGCCACATGTGCATGCACAGATGCATGTGTGCAGCACGGGGCTAGAGATGTTTCTGCTGTCCCTGCCTTCCCCTAGACTGGTGGGGGCTTGGGTGCAGAAGCTGATATACTGCTCAGGCAGTACCCAGAGGTTCCATAGAGATGCTAAATGCAGCATGTCCTTTTATATCCAGGGAAGCCTGGTAAGGGAGTATACTGGTGGCTCCTGGCTTCAGGCAGATGCTTACCACCTGGACCACATTCCTTTAGCTTTGCCTTTCCTGCAGCGGTGGTGCTGGTGTGGCAGTAATGTGAGGGCTCCTCAGAAGGCAGACAGAGATCCATGCCTTTCAGAGACGGAAACCCTAATATCCTCTCCAGTGGTTTTGTTGGGTCTCCTGGGAACCAAGGGCCTGGGGGCTCCAGAAGCCCGAGGGGTGCAGAGTGGTCCTGCCGCCACTAGAGGGCGAGGCACTAACATGCAGGCCAGGTGTCCACTTGCTGGGACCACACTGGGGGCCCTTCTGGGCTGTGCCCCCTGGCCCCAGGGCCGGCAGGAGCTCACCCCTGGGAACGAGGAGGGGGATATTCAGAGCCAGGACTGTCACTGAAGTCCCGCTGGCCCCAAACCAGGCCCCCAACCTCTCCTTCCTTACCTACGATTCACCTTCCGCCTTCCATCCGTCTCTGTGGAAGACAAGGGTTCAGCGCTACTTACTTTTAGGAGCAGATAATTCTTTCTGGTGGTGCGTGTGCCCTGTAGGATGATTAGCAGCACCTCTGATCTCTCCACACTAGAGGACTGTAACCATCCCCCACCCAAGGTTGGGATCATCAGAAATGTCTCCAAACCTTGCTAGATGCCTGCCGAGCTTGCCCCTGGCTGTGTGAGGCAGGTGAGCGACGCTGCCGTGAGGACAGGAGGGACCGGGTGCAGAAGAGGTCTGGCCATGGTTACCACTGCGGCTGAGTGTCGTGTGGAAACACAAGAG
This sequence comes from Spilogale gracilis, assembly GCA_004023965.1. NCBI lineage: Eukaryota > Metazoa > Chordata > Mammalia > Carnivora > Mephitidae > Spilogale > Spilogale gracilis. The sequence continues at coordinate 89,560 of PITA01000447.1, read as the reverse complement.
CTAGTCAAAGACGGCATATGTGCTGTAAATACATTTTAGAACTGTATTTGGTCTCCTGCTTTGCTTCTCCAAAGACTGCAGAGCGTCTTGGTCTTCCCTCTGTTTATTCCACCTCCCCACTGTACTGAAATGGGAGACTGAGGCTCAGAGACCCTCAGGGTCTCCAGCCGCCCCTCACCTGCGGCACCCTGTCCCCTAGCCTCAGGCACCCTCGCCGCCTGCTCCCCAGCCTTGGCTCAGGCACCAGGAGCATCTGTGGTCCTCCTCCCACTCCACCTGCCCACTAGGCCCTGCAGCCCCGCAGCTCCCCAAACCCTCGTGCCCCCCCACTGGAGGGAGTGGGGAAGCAGCAGGTGTTGATGCTAATCAGCGTTCACAGCCCAGAACTGCAGTCGCTCCCAGGCTCACACACTCCCCAAAATTAAACACTCATTATACAAAATTAATTGACATTAATTAGCAAAAATTAAAACTTTAAACACAGCAAGGCGCTTTTGGGGGAGGAGTGAAGCAGGCGGCCTCCACATTTGTCACCCCCCCACCCCCCACCCGCCCACTACCCTCAAGTCCCCCCACTTTTAGCCTGGAGCAGGGTTGGAGGAGGTCAGGCCAGGTCAGCCTCAGCCCAGCCCCACAAGTTCCAGTTGAGAGGAGCAGGGGGAGACTCCTGGGGCTGGCCACCAGCTGATGGGTGGCCCCCAAACTCTCACATCCAGTGTTTAACTAAGGATCTGGGCGCCCTCCTCTCAGCCCAGGTCTCTCATGATCTCGTAGCCTGGGAAGGGAACCCAGCCATCTGAGGTGGAACTGTAGAAGGCGGGCCTTTAGCTCTGCCTGACCCCCATCCCCAGACCCTCCCATTTTCTGGCTACCCAGAGGATCACCTCTGTCCCACTTTGCTGTGTAACCTCAGATAAGTCACCTCCCTCCTCTGAGCCTCACTTTTCCTTCCATATGATGAGGGGGTGGTGCTGGGTGAGCACTGAGGTTCCTGCCTGCTCAGACACCTGCTGTCAGATGTCTGAGGACAGATCTCTGGGGACTTGATAATGTGGCCAGTAGGGAGGGGGGTGGTGCTGCTTCCTCAGGAAAAGGCCCGGAAAGGCAGCCCCAGGGACAGAATTGCTGATGACAGAACATGGGACACTGGCGGGGCATCTTCAAGCCAGGGAGCCCTGCAGATGGGTGTTTGATTTCCCTGCCTGCCAGGCCCACCCACCCCCCACCCCTGGGAAAGGCAAGAGGCTCCCTTGATAACTGGTCGCTCTCTAGCTCCTGAACCCTGTCTCCTTCCTCCCTCCCGCTGGTTATTTTCCACCTTCGCTCACCAGGTTCTCAAGGGCCCCCGGATCCCTCAGCAGGCTGGGGGGCTGATGAGCAGCAGAACCATACCTTCACCCACCGCCTCTGAACACAGACTCCATGCTTCACTCGGAGCTCTTGCTGCTGGGGGCGGGGAGGCTTGGATGCAGCCCAGTGGCTTTCTCCACCAACTAGGACCGCATCATCCCCTCTCACTCCTGCCCCTGCTCCCCTCTCTTTCTCTAGCCAGTGCCAACATCTGCAACGTGGTCCTGATGCGGTACGGGGAGCTGGAGGAAGGCATCGATGTCCTGGATGGCGATGGCAACCTCGTGGGCTCCTCCAAGATTGCAGCCAGACACGTGGGTCATCTGGGGGCTCAGGGCACCGGTGGGGAAGCCAGGGACTGGGAGAGGGGTTCGTTCCTCAGAGGCTTCTGTGTGTCCTCTGGACCTGCACTCCTTGACCCGCCGCACCCCTCATCTGCATCCACTGTGGGCCTCCAGGTCCAGCCCAGCCTCGCTCATCCCTGCACAGTCCCTCCTTCTCTCCATTCGTCATCACCACTGTAAGACATCCCATCTCTTGTCCCAGCCCCTCAGGACCTGGCCTCTCTGATCTGTTAATTGGAAAGGGCAGAGGAGATGCTCTAGGGCTTGTTTTCCCCCACCCTGGGACCTAGGGCGCTGCTCCCTGGGCCTTCAGGGCCCTCCTGGGCCAGAAGAGGGGGTGTGGGTGCGGGCGGCTCACTGTTCTGTGCTAATCGGTGCTTCTCCGGGTGCTGCCTCATGAGGGACCCCGTGAGGCTGAGGTGGGGGTCTGGGGAACCACAGCTTGCTGCAAGAAGGCCCTGTCTCACCTCTCACTTCACCGGCCCCGCCCGTTCCCTCCAGCAAGTGTAATTTTTTTAGAAAATTCTAGTCCGTTTGTCTGTCTCTCCATGCTTTCGGAGCCTTTGCCAGAGTGATGATGAGTGGCTTGTCTTTCTCTGGCCTCTGAGTGCTGGCGCTGGGGGGCGGGGGGCGTGTCAGCCGTGAGTAGCTGAGTATTCGCCACTGCCACTGCCGCAGCCACTGCCCCTCAGCAGCTCCCCCAATGGGCCCCAAGGCTCACCTCTGTCAGCGAGGCCTTCTCTATAATCCCCTGAGGGGGGAAGACCCTTCTTTTGCCCCAGTTCTCCTGCCCCACTGGTCGCAGAGAAAGTGAATGCCCATCCAAAGCCCGTGAGGGGCAAAGGGCTCAGGGGCCCCAGGCCCCGCACTGCACCCTCTGCTTCCTTGTGCTGGCTCTGGGCACCCCCACCATTGCCACACCTGTCGAGGAGACTGGAGGAATCTTCTCCCAGGCCTCCCAGAGGCTGATCATGAAGGACCCAGGTTCCTGGGAGAAATTTTCAGCCCTGAACCCCTCCATCCTTGAAGAGGATTTGGCCTCAATTTCCTACATGACCCAGCCTTCCATCCAACCCTAGTGTTGCCTCTGATGTGCTGAAAAGGAGGCCAACCTTATGGTGCAAACATCAGGAAAGCCCAGGCTCCCCTGCAACCCTGGCCGGGTCAGCCCCTTGCTGTCTAGGGGAAGGCTCCTGGCGGGGCCTGGAAGCTATAAACTATTCTTCGAGGTTGCTCTGAGGGCCAGGAGCCCATGGCCTTGAAGGAACTCCCCACTGTGACCATCAGGGGGCCTCTAAGCTGTGCTTGACCATGCCCCCACTCCCCAGGAACCCCGAGGGAACTCCCAGAGAAAGGACCCTGGCAACCCTGAATGGAGACCCAGCAAACACTCAGCAGAAGCATTTCCTCCTTACAAAGCCGACCTCTTGTCACTAAGAAAGGCTCGCATCCACAACCAGGAGATGCAAGATCTTCCAAATTGTTGTCTTTAAGGGGTGTCAAAAAGAAAAGAAAAAAAAGTAAATCCCAGAATCTGTCCTCCTTCAGCACCAAGAGCCTCATGCAGCTCAGCAGGCCCCAGCTGTTTTCTCCCGTCCACCCAGTACCTGCTTTGTTTTTAGAGCATCTCGAGTCCTCCATATGCTTCCTCCCCAGCCCCTGCGCCTGCCACCCAGGTACCTCCCTGGGCACAGACTCCTTCCTGGGGCCGCTTCTGTGTTGCCACCCCTCCCCCACACGTGGCAGGTGACAGGGATCTGCTCTTTTCAAATCTGTGCGTTGGGAAGATGGGGGTGGCTTTTTTCTGGTGCTTGGGAATCAGGCTTCGTGCGCGATTCCGTGAATTATTCCATTCCGCCAGATGTGCTTAGTAGCGGTGCGCACACTTAGGGGTTCACTGCCAGGTGGCCATCCCCCACCCTGGGAGCCCTGCTCACCACAGCCTCTGCTTGCCCCTCAGGCCCTGCTCGAGACGGCGCTGACACGAGTGGTCCTCCCCATGCCCATCCTGGTGCTCCCCCCGATCGTCATGTCCATGCTGGAGAAGTGAGTTGGGGCAGCCAGGAGAGAGGGGCCACCATTGGGGAGGAGGGTGAGAGGGAAGGGGATCCAGCTGGCCCAGGGCAGAGGACAGGGGAGCAGCCGGCAGCCTGCCTACCTGACTTTGTTCTGACACACCCAGGCAGTGCCCCTGGAACTGGAAAGTAGGAAGATTTTGAAAGGAAGACTGGATTTTGGGCCAGGACGGCATCCAACCACGAGGCAACTCACTACCTCACCGAGCCTCAATTTCTCGTTTGTAACATATAAGTAGTACTAACCTCCCAGCCTTCCTCTGAAGCATGTTCTGAGAACGCAGAGTTGTCGTGCTGTAAAGATAGAAGGGGACATGGTAATAAGAACAATAGGGTGATCCTTTTAATTAATGAATGTGGGGTTGAACCAGGAAGAGGAAATGCTGCTGGGCCGAAGGGTAGAACCAGAGCCGACCTTCCCGTAGGTCTGGGCAAGCTCTGTGGGTGAAGGTGAGTCTAGGAGGAAGGCAAGGGGCAGAGAAGGGTTCTAGGTGGGGGCAGCAAGAGGAATGCAAGCCTGGAGGTGCTGAGCCCTGGCTCCTGTGGGTAGAAGGCAGGTGGGGAGCACACCCTCTCCTGGAGGCCCGGCCTGGGAGAGGGCACTTCAAAGCATAAGGACAAGGTCAGGGGCTCTAGGTGAGGCTTGGAAGCCGGACTTCTCTATTCCCGCTGTACGAATTATAGTAACAGCTAATATTTATTAAGCACTTACTCCCTGCCAGTCCTCTCTCAGCCAGGTCTCTGCCCAAATGCCAGAGTCCCTCCCTGGCCACCCCGTCAAGATCACAGCACCATGACTCCCTCTTCCCTCCATTGCCTTATTTGTATTCGTAGCACTTAGCAACATTGGAGACTCTTTATCTAGTTGTCTGTTACTCCTCTGGTCTACTAGAATGCCATCTCCGCGGAGGCAAGTACATTCTTCTTATCTATTGCCCTGCGCAGCTCCTGGCGCATATAGTTGCTTAGTGTTTGTCAGATGAATGAATGATCTTGTTTAACCATCATGACAATATGGCGAGGTTAGTATAATATTCCATTTCACAGATGAGGAAAGCAAGGCAAAAGAGGGTATATCATCTGCCTATAGTAATCCAATAGGAAATGACAGAGCCAGGAGTGAGCTGGGGGGGCAGCTGCAAAGCTAGGCTCTTTTCCTATGATGAGGGCGGCTTCAGGTCTTCAGACCACGTCACATGATCAGCATGTCTTTGCATCTTGCCCTGCATGGAGACAGGACAGGAGCTGATTGGGGGTCCTGGTCCCAGGAAGCCTCTATTTTGAAAGGAGAGATGGGCATGACCCATTACTGTGGTCAGCTGCAGGTGGGACCGGGCAGTATGTAAATGGGCTCAAGGCGACCTCGAGGGGAGGGAGCACTAGGACCTGAGAAGGGCTGCCGCTGACTCTGAGAACAGCGGAGGATTTCTGGACAGGTTGTAGGTCCGTTGTGTGGGGAATTGAGGAGTCTAGCCAGACAGAAGCAAAGTGTGCTCACTGGGGCCAGCTGACAAGGAGCCTTGGGGACAGCCAAGGAGACATCTCCATGGAAGAGGGGGAGTCGTGGGAGGGACCTGAGCAGCCACGCAGGGTTCAAGGAACCAGGCTCGTGTGGGAAGCAAAGATCCTGCTTTGGTGTCGCTGGCCCTTGCGTCCGTCCCCCGTGACCTGAGGCTTCCCCCAAACAGGAGACCACCTGGTACATGGGGAAGGTCGGGCTTGTCTTGAAGGCTACTCAGTCTTGGGCCTGGAGTTTTCTGGGGGAAACATCTATGATGGTTTTCCAGTTGGCATCTGAGTTGAGTTTGCCAGCAGTCGGGTAGAGGGATGGTTAGTTTGGGGACTTAAATGGCTTGGGGAAGGTGGGTGGCATTGTTCTAGTTCTGAATCTCCTGGCCTGGGATCTGCCTGGGAGTCCAGGCTGCTGTGTTCTTGCTCAGCTCAGAGTCTGAAGGCCCTCATGTAGGTGGAGACAGGTTGGCCATTTGGTCCTGGCAGCCCTTTATTCGGTCAGTCCTTTTTGACTGAGAGGGTCTCTGAGGAAGAGAAGAAGCTGGGCTCAGGATCCCTGAGCTGTATCAAGACCCTGGCTGGGCCCAGCGAGACAGGACGTGGTGGCGGGACAGGTGGGGCTGTGTAGGAACCCGAAACCGAAACCGGGGTTCCTGCTCCAGCACTTTGAGGTCAGGCTAGTTGAGGAAACTCCCTCTGCCTCAGTCCTCCCCCGACCCCCACCCCGTTTGCCAGGGCTTTGCATTTCGTGCCCTTGGAAGGAGCCTTTGTGGGGCTCCACTGGGCGCCCTGAGCCTTCCTCGCAAGAGGGGGTGCTGGTGGCAGGGCCTCTGCCTCCACGGCTGATGGGGGAGGCCGCGCCTACCCTCTGGGAGCGCTAGGGTGAGAGAGTCAGGACAGCCAGGGGAAGAAGACAAAAGAACACTTACAAAGCAGCCTACTTGCAAATTAATGGAGTGCAAACTAAGACTGCTCCAAGTGCTGAGGGAATGCTGGGCCGGGCCGTGGGGAGACAAGCTGTCGCACCGCACCGTGCAGAGGCCGCCTTGCTCTGCCTCTGGCCTCGCTCAGCTCCTCCTCACTGGGAGGAGCACTCGGAGACAAGGTCCCCGGGGTCCCTGCTCACAGAGGAGGGGTGGGAGGGAGCCCAGCCTGGCCAGGTGTCCCTGTCTCCAGACCCAAAGGCAAAGAGTCTCAAGTCAGAGACAGAGCAGCCTCCACCCCCAGCCCAGAGCCCTGGGGGAGCACTGAGGGTGAGCCCCCCTCCACCACACACGCTGCACTTTTCTTCCGGCTGAGGGCGCCCCTTCAGCTTTACCCCCTTGGGCCTGGGAGATCCATCCTCCCCATAACACCTCCAACTCATAGGTGCAGTGGCTCTCCCCCCCTCCCCAGCCCTGCATCCCTCGCCCTGGAGTTCACCTTCCAGCCAGGTGGGGTCTCAGTGGGGCAGGGGTTCAGCCCCGTCCTCCGCTGTGGTTCCTGAGGCCGCTCCCCAGCCTCCCTCATTCCCCGGGCTCCGGGTCTTTCCTTTCTCCAGGCATTCGAACACGCACATCTCTCCATCTGCATATTTCAACTCCCCCAGCTGCCTTTCCGATCCCTCCCTGCCATTTCCCTCTCCTCCTCCCCTCCCCCGTCCTGCTGTGTTCACTCTCCTTGCTCAGGGCTGGGACTTCAGGGGTTCCTGTTTGGCTGAAGTCTGGGGCTGCCTGCTTCCTGAGTCAGGAGCGCAGGCACCCCTTTTCCAGTGCAGATTTCAGCCAGCCACCCTGGAGAGAGGAGCCGGGGTCACAGCCCCATGTGGAATGACACTATCTGGGGTCCCTGCTGGAGCGCCTGGGGATTGAGCCATGGCCTGCCCCTCACCTGCCAGGGAGGAAGCTTCACTCTTTCTCCCTGTCACCGGGGACTTCCACATCCCCCCACTCCACTCCCCCTGCTCTGATTCGGACTGAGCTCATCGCCACAACCAGCCAGGAGGGGAGCCCCCACCCCCACCCCTGCCCTCCACAGCCTCCTGGGGCAGGAAGCTCCTGTGTAAGTCTGCAGAGGGAGCCTGTGGGTACCCACCTCTTGTCCTGCGGGAGAAGTTGATCGTGGTTGAAAAGATCTCAGAGCCCATTTGAGCCACAGACTCCCAGGGAAGCCAGGAGGCCTGGGGCTGAGTCAGTGGGGTGGGTGTGAGGCTCACCTGGAGGAGGGGAGGAGGATGCTGGCACTGGATCAGGCTGAGGGGATGGTCAGATGAGTTAGAGCTTCATCTAGGCACCTTTGCCCTCCTGCTCTTAATCCTGTGAAACTGCCTTCTCCAGTAGCTTGTTTCAGGCTTAATTCAACAGCTGGGCAGGTCTGGGGCCTGGGCCCGTGGGAAGGGCTAGAGACAGCCTCGCTAGGATCCTCCCTGCTTCTTGCACCAAGAGCAAAACAGCAACAGTAACCCACAGTTATTGAGGACTTCCTGTGTCCAGGCCTTTCATTTGCACAGAATTTATAAGTGATTGGAGCTTTATTGGTACCTTAGCGGACCAGGGTTTGCCAGAAGTGTGGTCTGGAGATCACCTGTTTTAGACTCATGGAAGGTTGTTTGAAATGCAGATTCCCAGTCATAGTACTAATCAAATGGGGATCTCATTGGGGTAAGGGACTCGGTCTGCACGACGAAGCAGGTGCCTAGATATCAAAGTTTGAGAATGGTGGCTCTCAGTTTTTCTGTCTGCTCAGGGCCAGGTGCTCTTGGGATTTTTGTCCCAGGAGGTAAAGGTGGGGTGGGGTTTGCCTGACCCCCACACTGAGGCTCCACCCCCCAGGGGGCCTCTCACCTGCCTTTCCAGCAGGAGAGGGGCCAGAGCCTGAGTATGTCCTCTTCACCCCAGGAGCCAGTCCCAGTCAGGAGGCCAACACAGTTATCGGGGTCAGATTTAGTGCGCACCCAATATCCCTCAGCAAATAGTCCCGTCGCCCTTCCTGCTGGCCCCGCTACCCCAGGCCTCCCCAAATAGAATGCTTGGCGGTCTCCACCAAGGAGCCATAAAGCTCTGATGGGCAACAAGGTAAAGGTGTCTTTGCCAGTGGACACAGCCCCACTCTGTCCAGAGAGCCTGTTTCGTCATGGAGCTGAGGGGCCCAGGGCCTGGAGGAAGGCTTTTCATATTCTTCCACCCAGAAATCCTGTCGTGGGGGGTAGGTGCCTGCTGTGGCCCTCTGGCCATGACCCTGGCAAACGGTTCTGAAGGCAGGAGCTGGGGGCCCTGCAGAGGAAAGATAACACTCGCAGGGGGTCAGGAGTCCAGACAGCAGCCGTCCTGCCTCCTGCAGACATGGCTGTGACCTTGGGCAAGTCAAGGCCCTTTGCTGTGGCTCTTGGATCCAAACAGACCAGGTGGTCAGTGGAGTGTGTTCTGTTCTTGCACTCGGCTGTTGCGCGCGTGTCCCCTTGTATATTTGTATGTGTGTGCAGGCATGTGGGTGCCGCTCGTGTCCTCCTCTGGACCTGGCCTCTGCTCTGGCTTGTTCAGTATTTTCTCATGTGCTGTCTTGGAGGACCATCTTTCTCTGCTGTGTGTCTCCCCAGGGGCAGGGGCCCACAGCCCACTCTTCTGTCTCCCCCACATGTGGCCCTCTTTGCACAGGGCTGGACACAGGGTGGAATGAGTGCCCCCACATGCTCACTTATGATGTGAGATTGAGAGTTTAAGCAGCAGAACCCTTCAGGGCCAGGCCTGGGGAAAAGTGTGCCCACTGGGGAAGGCCCCAAAGACAGAATTCCACAACTATTTAGCTATATATGGGCTGGCACTGGCCCGGGACCATGCTGCTTGCGCCCTGGGACTCTAAGTGGGACCTGGCATGGTGGCTGGCAGCCAGCTCAGCTTGTCTTCTGGTCTCATGGAGTTCCCTCCTCTCTCTCCCCAACAGGACGGCTCTCCTGCAGGCACGCCCCCGGCTCCTCCTCCCTGTGCAAAGCCTTGTGTGCCTGGCTGCCTTCGGCCTAGCCCTGCCGCTGGCCATCAGCCTCTTCCCACAGATGTCAGAGGTCAGTGTGGGGAGGGTGATGTGGGAGGGAGGGAAGGACAGGGAGGGGTGCGGTGTGGCTGTTTATTAACAGGCACTTATTCAGAGCCAGCTCCTTAGCCTGGAGCTAGGCACTGGGGTTAGAACCACGAATGAGACAGGTCCAGGCTCTGACCTCTGCGGAGCTGTTGGCTAAGTGGTGAACAGGACAATTAAACAGGGACTAGCAAATAAAGGGCGAGGAGGAAGAGGGACAAGGAGGGGATGAGTCCAGCTAGATGTGGGAGGAGACAGTAGAGGGCCCCAGACCCAGCCTAGAGGGCAGTGGCATTTTGCAGGGACTGGCCGGAGGGGACATGTTGGGCTGGGGTCTCCTGGGGTGAATGTTCTTAGGAGAAGCAGCACACAGCCTAGAGCCGAGGAAAATCTGCATCACAAGCAGAGAGTGAGCAGAGGGAGGTAGGCCCTGGCACATGGAGCTGGGCACTGGGAGGTCAAAGCAGAGAAGGTCAGTGTCCTCCGAAGGGCTAAGCAATGGAGGACTACAGATTCCCATCTGGGAACCTGGCTGGAGCTCTGGAGGAGACAGAGCCATCAGGAGGCGCTGGCGGGTATCCAGCAAGGGATGGTGGTGGCTTGGACCAGGCTGCTGGCAGTGGGCATCAAGAAGTGGGTCCTTTAAGGGAGAGGAAGGATTTTGAGAGGAGGGAGGAAGCCAGCAGGGTGTGCACCCAGCCTGGGCTTTTGAGCAACCAAGCAGGTGTAGGCACTACCGAAGAGATGGAGAGGAGGAGAGGTGGTCTGAGGGAGGATGGCGTGCTAGTTGGACAGACACGGTGGGAGGGGGTGGCAGGGGGAGGTCCCAGGAGCCTGTGGAATGTGCGAATGGGGCTGTCCTTTGGGAAGTTGGCTCTGGGTCTGGAATCCAAGAGAGAGGCCTGGGCTAGAGGGAGGAAAGGAAGACCACCAGCGTAAAAACAGTCGTGGAAGCCAGGGAGCCTGTGGGGAAAAGAGGCCCTGAGGAGGGGTGGTGTCCCCAGATTAGCGGTCAGGGTGGAAAGGGCTGAGCTAAGACGGGTCAGGGGGAGGTGGGCCATGCCCAGGGCAGACACTCCTGATAGGCTAAACTCCAGCAGTGTCCACTGGGGTCCAGGGTGATGAAGGCAAACCCTCTCCACGGGAGTGGGCCCAGCTGAGGGGTGAGGAAGTGGGGTGTCGGGACTGACCCCTCTGGCTGGAGGCTTGGAGCACCAAAGAGAAAACAGAGAAATAGCTGCGGCTGCAAGGAGAGGTGGGTCAAGGGGCTTTTATTTGCTGATCTTTGCCTTTTTTAAATGGAAGGCCCCAGGGGAGAAGGCGAGGAGGCAGGGAGGAGGAAGGTGGGAAGAGCAAGGCCGGTGAAGTGGGGGCTAGGCAGAGCACACTTTGGGGATCTAGGGCCTTGCCTTGGCTTCAGAGAGCCTGCTTCCTCACGTTAGCAGCAGGGACACAGATGCAGTTGGGATGGTGTTTGGGGGTGGGGGGTGTTAAGCTGTGTCTGATGGCTTCTGGGTGCTCCTAACCAAGCAGGGGGGGGTGGAGGAGGGGGAGGTGAGCAGTTTGAGGACCTGGAGACATTCAGAGTGGGGAACAGGAGAGACAGCTGACCAAGGAAGTCAGAGGAGCCCCGTAGGCTATACAAGGGGTCTGAGGGGTGGCTGTGGGAAGACAGGTCTGTGGGTGTGGCCAGGGCCTATCTCTAGAGGTGCGGGGGGCTGCAAGAGTCCTAGGGTTCACCCAGCAGGTTTCGTCTGGCTGGATGGGGCATGGGGAGAAGCAGTGGTGTCCAGACTCTCAGTTGGGTGGGATGAAGATGGGTAAGCTGAGTGGGGAAAACAAGGTTTGACAGGGCGCAGGTTCCTGCAGGGAAACAGGTTCCTGGGAAGGTGAGGACTGGAGTCACTTCCCTCCACTGAGCCCCAGAGACTTAGCAGGAAACTGGGACCAGGCCAAGGCACACGAGGGTAGGGAGCCCAGGGGGTGATATGTGCCAGGAGAGCCCTCGGGCCTGGGTTGCCCAGCCTTGGCAACACTGCCCCGCTACGAAAGCTGAGGAGCTGTTAGCTGATGCCTGGGGACTCTGAATGGAACCGAGGGCTCCAGATTGCCTGGACATTGTGAAGGTGGGAGGGAGGGCACTTTCTTGTGGTCGTGGCGTCCCCATCTTGGAATGGCTGCGCCCAGTACTCCCCCAAGTGCTAGCATCTCCCCATAGTAGAGTCAGGCTGAGTATGCAGCCCTAGGTGAGGTCAGAGGGGCCTGGAGGCACCACCACGCTCAGAAGCCTCATTGAGGCCTCAGAACTCTACCTGTCTGCATGCAGGGCAGAGAAGCCTCACGGGACAGAATCGGGGGCTCACGTGGTAGAAGGGTCGCTCAGGGCCATCCAGCTTACCATCCTCCTGGCTCTGCTGCGGAAACGGAGCCCCGAGCAGCCCAGGCAGCAGCCCAAAGTCACAGAAGCCCGGTGCTAGTATGAGAGGAAACCCCAGCGGCCACTCCCAAGCCAGAGTTTGGTGGAGGGAAACGCGCATCTGTTTCTACTACAGGATTTTCTCTCCTCCCTCAACCACTTTGCCTGCCCTGGGCTACTGGAGAGAAGAGGGAGCTGGGGGCCACTCTCTTGGGGGGAAGAGTCTCAGAGTGCTGTGGGCCTTCAGCGGCTGTTCCACTGGGGCAAACAATGGGGAGGTGACACCGGAGCCTCTGGCCGTAGCTGCAGGAGATGGCCTGTGAGCAGGCCTGGCCTCACACAGGCTCCCTTTCAAGGTCCAGGCTCCTCTCTTCCCTCATGCCTGCCTTGGCTAGGCACAGAAATTAGTTCTTCTGAGTGTCTGACCAGAATCCCTCTCAATGAAACCCAAGCCTTTTTTCTAGGTTGGGAAGAATGTCACTATTGCAGAGAGTTCTCTCTTCTCTCAGTTCTCTGAGAAAGAAGGGCAGGACCATGGCCCTCAGGGCCCTCTCCTCGCTGATCAGCTCTACCAGGATTGCAGGCTGGCCTGGGCTGTAGGGGGTATTTTGAGGCCTGTGACCTATGGCACCAAGGCTGTCAGCCAATTGGCTAAGAGGACCTCATTTCCCCCATTCATCCTCCCAATTAGTTTTCTCTAACAAGGTACCGCTCCTGCCGTATGGGGATCTTGTCTCATTCCAGAAGCCGGTGGGATTTGTCACAATGCGTCTGGACTTGCTTGGGCTGACCCATCCTTGCCAAGAGCCACCAAGGTTGTCAACAGGAGTAATAGCTGGAACGCTAATTAATTAATTAGGGGACTTGGAGATAGAGTTTTAGGAACTTGTTTCTAGAGCGCCTGACCCGCAGTGATTGGGTGGGGTTTCCACCTGCTAACCCCAGAGGTTGAGGAAACGACTTCAATCCTCCCCTCAGTCCCTGGGAGAGAGTTTTGTCTGCTCTTTTCAAACTCATTTCTGCCTATTAAAATGGTGCTAATTTTAAAATGAAAATTGCAGATAATAATACTAGCGACCACTTGCCAAGCGTCTCCGAGGCCGGGCAGCGTGCTGGTGACTGTGCATGCCTTATTCTATTAAGCCCTCCCATGCCCTTCCCGTCGGAGGTAGTAGTGACTCTTAAGGGATATTACCTAAACCTCTAGATGTCTGCATCTCAGAGGAGAGGTTTTGGCTGGAGGTGTGGTGCACGGGGGCGAGAGGGGGGGGAGCTGAAGCCAAGGAAGGGATGAGGTCATTGTGGGAGGCAGGAAAGGCATCGGGAAAAGGCAGGAGCAGACAGGGGCAGGGGGAGGATGCTGAGGAGTGCCGTCATGGACCCTGAAGACAAGGGTGTCTCAAGGAGGAGGGGCTCTGCGCAGAGTAAGGGGGACCAGGAGCTGATGAGCTTAGCAGCTGGGGCTGGGTGTAGGAGGCAAAGGCGTCCAGGAGGCCTATGGTAGTCAAGTTTCTCCATGTTCAGAGAAGTGAGCTCACGATGGGAAAGCACTGGAGAACAGCAAAGAAAGTTTCACTCCCTGGGTGTTTCAGGAGGTGGGAATGGGAGCCTGGAGAGGGGCAGTATGGGGAGGAATGCATAGGAGGAGTGCACAGAGCCCAGGAGGGAAAGGCTGGCCCCGGGTCTGATAAGCAGAGCAGCCTGCTTGGTTGGGGAAGGGAAATGAGGGTCCAGAACACAGCCATCCTATGAAATAGGCACCAGTATTATTCCCTATTTACAAATGAGGAAAGAAATGAGGCATGCTTTGCCCAAGGTCCGAAGTTGGTGGTGATGGCGTCGCCTCTATACTCATAGAAGGATTTTAGAACCCCTCTGCAGCCCTCCTCCACCGCACTACAGAATGAGAAGGCCTAAGTCTGAGCCCCAGATGGCTCCCTGCTAATGTGTCCGGGGGAACATTCCAGCACCTTCAGCCAGCCCTCCTACCCTTCAGGGAGACCATGTTCACGGGGACCTTCTGGAGTACGTATTGGTGCCTTTAATCTGACCCAGAGCTGGGGGTGGGGGAAGGGTTGTCTAGGGGGCCAGCAGGTGGTGCAGGGAACCTCCTTAGCGAGTTGGGGGTGAGAACAGGGGTGTAAGGGCTGGCCTTTTTTCCAGGTTTCAGGCCTGTCACCATGTAGGGAATGTTGGGTCTGCCCTAACCGACCCTGTGGCCTGCAGGTTAAGGCTGCGGGGAATTTTCCAAGGCTGGCTCAGCCAGGCTGCACCAGGATGGACCCATCCACACCTAGATTCTCTTCCCCAGCCCAGAGACACCAGTTGCTTTCCCCTTCTTTTTGTACCTGGGAGGGCCATGTCATCGGCCCTGGTCTCAGAGAGCCTCCATTCTGAGGGGATGGACAGAAACCCAACAAACGGGGAATGTCAGGCACTGGTGTAATAACATGAAAATAAAGTGGAGGGCTGAGCCGGGGTTTGCCCAGGGGTGATTCATGGATTGTGGAAGCCTCTGTGGCATGTGGGGCCTAATTTGTGGTGGCCTCTCTGGCCATGCCCTTTGTGGAGATTGGGGCCCTGGGTTCCAGCAAATGTGGTCACCTCTGTCTCCCACTGGGTACGTGAGTGCACACACACCCAACCCTCCCCCCCCCCGCACTGTGCCCATGTCCCTAGCAGGAGATGTCCAGGGTCCGGTCTTCATGCTCACAGGCTTGGCTGCCACGGGAGGCTGGACCAGGGGATGGAGAGTGTCCCTCCAACTCTGACAGCAGCGTTCCCCACCTGGGAGCGCTTCCAGTCCCATTTAATGAACCTCATGTCTCCTTGGAGCAAGAAGCAGTACCTCGGCCAAGTCCTCTCCCTGTGTCCCTGCCTGTTTCTGTCTCTCTGTCTTTGTGCCGTTCTCCCTTCCTCGATTCCTCTCCGGCTGCCCCCCTCCCCAACCCCATTCCCCTCTCTTTTCCCCACTATTCTCCCGGGAGCTCAGGGGCTGGGGAACAGGGCTGCACATACAAGCCGGAGCCATTGTTTGACAATCTGTTTTTGTCTTCATCTTGTTGGCAGGCGGCAGGAGAGGAGCAAAAGATTAATGAGGCACTGTGCAGCGGGATTACTGTGCGAACGAGCGGGCGGCGGGCGGGCGAGCCAGCCGTGGTAACAGGGAACTAATTAGGAGCAGTTTAACAGGAGGAAAAAGTGAAATCTCCTCTTCACCAACTGTCAATAATTAGCTGATTTGGTGAGGTTGAAATGTGTCCACAGGAAAAGGTGGGGCCTTTCTGTGGATGAGTGAGGCTTGGGGAGAGAGAGGAGGCCGCGGAGGGCTCTGCCCTGTCCGTAGGAGGGACTGGGGCTGGAGGTCACCCCACATCCTCCAGACCCACCCTCCTCCCCTCTGGCTGGCATCCCTCAGCCTCAACTGTCCATATGACCTTGGTCTGAACCTCAGAGACCTCAGTTTCCCCTGCCATAGGGCGGTCGAGCTACGTTTCTTCCCGGCTCTGCCCATTGGAATTCTAGAAGTGAAACCACAAGACCAGGGCCGAGGTCTAGAACTGGAAGGGCTGACAGCAGGCTGTGCGATCCTAAGTCGGGTGCTGACCTCCAGGTATCTCTGCAGCATGGGTTTGCCGTCTGAGAGCCGCCTCCTGGGGCCCCGAACGACTGGAGAGGGCTGCCAATGGTTGGTGGGCAGGGTCTCGCCCTCCTGGGGACGAGCCTGGTAGCAGCAGCGACAGGGACTGGAATGGGGGCACAGGAAGGAGGGGCTCTGTGCTCTGGCTGGCTGCAGGTGGAGGACAGAGCTCTGGGCTCTTCTGTAGGGCTAGGGACCCTCGAAGGATGTGTGTCCCTCCTCCCTGCACCCTGGCTTTGCAGGTGCCGGATGGGAGGGAAGGAGTCACATTCACCGGCAGCTGGGGCTGTATCCTGTCGGGCCTGCTCACTTGGCTCCTTGGCCCTGCGGCCTTCCCTGACAACTCAGCGAGGGACCCCCTCCTCACGCTTCCTCTGCCCCTCCAGCTTCTGCCGAACACCTTGACTGGAAGAAAAGACCTCATCAGAGGCCCCCAGGGCTTCCCGTTCTGAGCCTCCCAGGTCTACCCTGCTGAACCCACCCCCTACCCCAGCCTAGCCTCTCCTCACCTGAGTCCAGGGCACTAGAAGGCAGGATCTGAAGAAGGCGAAGGCCCTCATCACATCCTCATACCACTCACAAGCCACATCTCACCCTGACCCCAGAGGGTGGCTCTTAGAGGCCATGTCCATGCTGTAGATGAGGTACCTGAAGGTCAAGTTCAGCCACCTCCTTCTGATTCCCCACCCTCTACCCATCCTTGGTCCCCCTTCCAGCTTTAAGAGTTAGGAAACAAAGAGGCATGTCCTCCCTATATGAGAAAAGAATATGGGTTACCCCAGTGGGCACCAGAAACCTTTTCCATGTCTCTTCCCATCACCAGCTCTGAGGAAAATGGTAGCTTTGATGACCCAGCTTGGCTGGAAGCTGCAACTCACCAGAAGCAAATATCCAACTTGCCTCTCTTTCTCTGAGAAGGCATTTGAACTCCCAACCAAGAAGCGGGGAGAGGGGAATGAGCTCAGTTCCACATTCAAGCAGTTCTAGAAATGACTCCTCCTCCAGGAAGTTCTCTTTGATGTGCCCCCCTAGAATCTGTTTTACCTTGCACATGTAGACTCTGGTGACATGTGTTTCCTGTGTCCCATCTAAGTCCTCGGATCAATAGTCCTTTCTCCCTCAACACATAGGTGGCCCTAAGGCTGAGAATTAGCACTCTTATCAAAACCCAATACAGAGCATGTTGGTTGTATTTGTTGGTTCCTGCTTCTCCTGACCTTCCAGTCTTGATGTGAGGCCAGAGGCAGACCTCAGAGGGCATTGAGTCCCTCCTGAGTCCACAGACATTCACTTTCTCCCAGAGCAGGTGGGGCCTCTTCCCCTCTAATTTCAGATCCACTTCCCACTTTGCTTGGAGATGTTTGTTTGGGGTTTTTCTCATTTACTGGTTTAATCAGTCTCTACCGAACTCCAAAGCGGGCTATTTTTGCCGTCAGAAATCTGCCGCCTCCCCGCCCGCTGCTTTCTTGGAGTTTGCCCACAGGACCCCCCAGGAGGGACGAATGGGAAAGGCAGAGCCACTCAGAGCCCAGGAACGCCAACGCCACCTGTCATGTTGCCTGTTCCCCACACCCCCAGCCCAAACGTGTGCGTGCACGCAGGCCCTAGTGACAGGCCTCAGCAGGGCCACCTCTCTGCCTATCTCTCCTGGTTCTTTCTAGGACCTTCTAGAAAGCCTCACGGAATTCAGGACAGGGAGGGAGGAGGCCTGGTTTTGTAAAGCTCCTGCTGAGAGGATTAAAGGCATCAGTACCGGTGAAGCAGCACAGGACACGCGACACGCGTGGCCCACGAGCAGGGGCTCAGCCTTGAGAACCACAAGCGGACTCCTGTGAGCAAGACTGGGCCCGGACTCTGGGAGAACCGAGGGGTTCCAGCTTCCCTTATGCGGCATCACGCAGTCCTCCGAGGTTCCACAGGGCTCTCTCACCTGTTTCTTGATATTATCCTCATCTCAGTTCCAGAAGTAGAAAATCTTCCCACTGCACACACAGGGAAACTGAGGCCTCAAAGCCCAGAAGATGGAAGATGGAGAATGATTCTGAGACTGGTCCACCAGGGGGCACCCAGAAGCAATACAAAGCTCCAAACTGGGAAGGGGGTCTGAGCCGCCCCTGGGTGCACACTGCCCAGGGGAGATGGAAGAGTGTAAGATGGGATTCCTGTGCTTGGGGAGCTTTGGTTCAGTTTGATTAGACTTTTATCAAGGACCAACTGGCTTGAATTAGGGAGAGGTGGGCGACTGCTGTGTTCATAGATGGTGAGTAAACAAGTAGCCTGGGACTGGGGTTGTGAAGGAGATGGAAATCAGTATTGGGGGCACCAGGGCAGCAGCAGTGGATTTGGTCTGAGAAAGTCAGGGGAGACTTCCTGGAAGAGGCAGCCTTAGAAGATTAAGATACTGCTGGTCTCGGACCTCAAAGGCTAAACATACAATGTACTGGAAATGGAGAGCCAGTAGGTGAGAAACCTGGAGAAGGTCCCAGAAAGCCCTTAGTGTCCAGCCAAGGAATCTGACATTCATTGGGAAGGCAGTGGGAGCCCAGAGCCAGCATCAGAGGCCTGACCCAGGGGGTCTGGGCTCAGATCTCAGGTGTTCCCCAGCCCTGTCCTAACACCCCTGCCCTCCAGGACACTCAGGACAACTTCATCAAAGATGGGGCCTGGACTTTTGTGTGTGAGTAGGACCTGAGGCCGGCTCAGCCCCAGAGAGAGAGCGTGGGGTGCACTGTCCAGTAGGTTCTAGGCCTAAAGGGGCCTCAGGCACACAGAGTCCCTCAGGTGCCGGCCTGGGCTTTGGACCCCATGTCAATGTCACCACCACCTGGGGATGCTCAGAAGCCCAGAACCCCAGCGAGGAGCAGGAGGCAGCTTTGAGCCGTGTCACAGGGTCACACTGAACAGCCCACCCCCAAGTCCTATGCCTTTGAAAAGGAGGCAGAAAAGCCACCAAAAGAAAGGCAAGGAGGAGGAAGTTCTTTGTAGTGGGTAAAAGCCCCTGAGAATGGGGCACAGGCCAGGGATCCAGTTTCCTGTTTATGTCTCAGGCACCTTAGCTCCAGGTTCAAATATGTAAACTATCCGCTGGCTGGGGGCTGCAGGTGTGTGTGCTCCCGGGGGCCTCTGGGAGGCCGAGGTGGCCCCACACGCATTCCTGACTCTGGCCCCCCACCCCAACAAGCCCAGCCGGGAGACAGAGGCAGCTCACTCAGGGTTAACCCTTCCTGCACCACCAAGGAAGGCCCTTATCAGGCTGTTCTCTGGACACTGGGGCTGGCTGGGCCTTGGGGTGCTCAGGGCAGGCTGCAGTTAGTGGACATGGTGCTTCATGTTTTCTGCCACTGGCTTTAGATGCAACCAAAAGTTCGGGGCTATCTGCTGTGAGGGGCAGCAGTGTCCTGCTGAGTGTGGAGGATGGGATGAGGGCTCAGATATGAGGGCCAGGAAATGTTAACTGGGTGACACTGCTTTTCCCATGGCCGAGGGATGTGTCCCCAGCAGGCCCACCGCTTCCTGGCACTGCCAGTCCTGAGGCTGGGGGGATGATCACACAGTGCTGAGAACTTCCGCTTCCTCCCTGGGCTCTACGGCCCCCACCCTCCCTGGAGACGTGTCTGCTAGATGATCCCTGCCTGCCCCCAGCTGCCTGCCTAGGGCTGGGTCACCCCTTCCCCTGTGGCCACTCCTTGCCCAGCCCCCTCTCTCCTCATCACTTTCTCCCTGGAGGAGGCCCCTCAGAGCTGGTCTGGGGTCAGAACCAAGCCCCTGTTCTCTGCCCACTACCCTGGGGGCCTCAAGCGTTCACTGGGCTGCTACCGGTGGCGCGCCACCCCCCTCTGCTGCACCCACTCCCCTTACCGGGCCTTGGCACCTCCCTCATTCCACAAGACACCCATGAGCCTCTGTGACCACCACACCAGTTCTGCTGCCTGCGTGGCACAGAAAGCCAGCTTCTGCTGCTTGTCCATCAGCCCCCCAGCAGCAGGGGCACCCCAAGACCACAGCACAGCCATTTGTCTCTCTCCCTGGTTGAGGCAGCAGCAGGGGGCTCTGGTGCCCTCATCCAGTAGCTGTACCACATCCATTTATCAACAGAACCCTGGCTGTGATTTCTATGAGGGAGACCCTGCACCCCCACACCTCAGAGAGGTGATCTTCAAGCAGCCTGCCCCCCTCCGTGGTCCTGACACCCGTGAGAGCTGCCACTGCCCAAGCCCCAGTGGAGGCTAGAGGAGTCTAAAGGGAAAGCCAGCTGAGCTAGCCCAGGATGGAGGCGAGAGTCTGTGCCTCCGGCCAGCGCTGAGTTGAGGGTGGGAAATCTGGACTCTGGAGGTCACCAAATCCTGTCATGAAGGCTGAAGCCTTTCAGCCCTCATTGGGACCACTCAGAAAACTGTTTGCCTGGTACCCATGTTTCCTAGTGCTATGGCACCCTCTGTCACCACTTCTGCTCCCGGGCTGGTCCCTCAAGGCCACCCTCATGGGCTTGTTCCCTTCACCCGCCCCTCAGATGTGCCTGTTCTCCAGGCCTGGCGCCCTCCCCTTCCATCTGCTCCCCTGGGCGAGCTCCCCCACTCCGGGGGCTCCGGCTGTGCTTACACATCCTGGCTCATTCTCCCACCCGGACCCCTGCCCAGAGCTCCAGAACCCACGTCCTGTCTGCCTCCCAGGCCTCTGCACCCGGGGGTCTCAACATGGCCCGGGCCTCCCCCTCCCACACTCCCTGCCTCAGAACAGCATCACCAGCCACCCCAGCTCCTGAGCTAGAATTAGGAGTCATCCAACGCACAGTCATCCTCGACACCTCCCTCTAACCCCCACATGGGATTGGTCATCAGCTCCTGTGGATTTCTCTTCAGAGAGGATCCCTGCGCCACCCTCCTCACAGCCCCTCGCAACATCGCAGGGCAGGACCCGGCGCCTCTCATTCCCCCAGCTGCCCCCTGGCTCACCCTCCAGTCCCTCCTCCACAACCACAGCCACCAGCACAGCGTTTCTAAAACAGAGTCTGGATCGTGGCCTGCCCCCACCCAGAATCCTCCCATGGCTCCCGATGGCCCCCCACTGACACACTTCTGTGGCCTACACGGACCTGCCTGTCCTAACCCCGTCTCCATTTCCTGCCATGTCCCCTGTATGGGCAAGGTCTCCTGCACCAAGCAGGCTGTGCTGGCCGGCCCCATGCTTCTCCCTTCACCCACCAAGCTCTTCCTGCCCTCTCATATCAAAATCCTCCATTTTCTTCCTGGCCTACCTCCTCCGAAAAGTCTTTCTTCCTTGTTCCTTCATCAATACGTGGTAACCCCCACCCCCTCCCCAGTTTCCATGGCACCTCATCTCTCTGGGATCCACGTGCTTTCCTATGTGACTCCTCCTCTAGACTTGGAGCTCCTCAAGGGCGTGGGGGAGAGCCCTTGTCCATCTCTGTGTGCCCAGCCCTGGTGGATGGCATTGGCAGCCAGACATCTGACTTGAGGGCTGATTACATTGAGCTGGGAGAAAAAGCCTCCAATGACCCTGTGTCCCTAAGCCCATGCTCCTGAGTACCTCAGCCACCTTCCCCTCCCTAGAGCCTGTCCTCTGCCAGAACCTCCCCCCTGCATCCCTCCCAAGGGCTGCCCTCAGGACAGTGGGGAGCCTGGGGTGGGGGGGGGCTTGGGTCTGTGATGGCCCCTGCTGGGAGGATGAGGCCTTAGTCTGCACCCGGGCCAGCGCTCTCCAGGGAGCGGGTCAGGTGGGTCAAGTGGGCCATGGCCCCGGCCCGTGGTCCTCCACTGTGGTGGTGAGCAGCCTCTCCGATTTTAATGCGGGCCTCCGTGCTTCGGTGAAAGCCGGCATGGGAAGTTGCTAATAATGGCACTAAAATAAAATATGCTACATCTGTTATGGGTAGCAGAACAAAATTAGCTGCTCACACCTCTGACATCCAAGATGTCTTAACTTAAAATACTCCTTGGCTTACTTTACATCATTTACTGATTATATTTAAAAGAAATACAATTTTGCAATTACTGTTCTTTCCAGTGTGATATCTGTGCATCATTTTCCTTTTATGTTTATATATTTCTCCTTCATTAGTGCAGTCTGAAGGGTGATTAGGATTCTTCAAACATTTTACAGAGGTTAAACGTTGATTAAGATTTAATTATTACTGTAAATAGCTTGGAATGACATATGGTGCAAAAGCCTGACATATGTGCATTTGAATAAATGAAGTGCTATTTCCCAGGATGCCTCAGTAGCTGTTTAACAGCTTTCCCGAAGGGTTATGTTACACCTCATGGTAAGATTGCTGGGATGTTATATTTTGTTGGTTTTTGCAGCTGAAAGCTAAGAACAGTTTTCCAGTTTTTTAAAAACATTGAATATTTTAAATACCTAAATTGTTTTGCACAAATTTTTGCTAATTTGTCTAACTAGGTTAAACATTTTCAAAAGCATTTAGATTTTTAAGCGTGGGCGCTGTGCATTGTGTCAGTGGCAGCATGGGGACGAGGGGAACTGTGGGGTGGAGGGGACTCAGAGGCCGGCAGGGGTGGGGAGGGAAGAGGTGGCTTGACGAGAGGGGTTGGTAAGAGTCCTGGGCCCCGAGCCTCGCTCTTGCTTCTTTGGCCCTCTCCAACGGCCAGAGCCTGGGTATCAGGGCAACCATGGATGACAGGAGAAGGGTCCCCCTTCCCCAGGAAGTCCACCATGTCCAGCACCTCCGGTCCACACTGAGTTCCCTCTTGCCTGGCCTCTGATGTGCCTGGCCCCGGGCATGACTGTGTTCTTTGAAGAACACCCCTTTTGCCTACTCTTTGGGGTTGCTATGCCTTGACATAGAGCAGGGACCTAGGAGCAGGTTTGGCTCAAAGGCCCTGCACTTCCTTGACTCTGCCTAGGGTGGAGATCAGGCCCGGGGTGGGGGTGGGGGGCTCCCTCAGGCTGGGGGCTCAGGCATCCCTACTGGCTTAGTCCCTGGAGCTGCAGACCAACACCTGGGCTGACATAGAGCCTCCAGGCCCCTCCCAGGGCCTTCTGCCTCCCTTCTTCCCGTTCATTTATTCAACACTTACTGAATACCTCCTGTGTATTGATGCTAGGCCTTGAGGGTGCTGGGATGAACACGATCGCACATCATATTTGCTGCCTCATGGAGCTTGCGATCTAAAGTGGAAAGGAGGGAGACGAGTGGATGGTCAACCTCAGCAACAAGTGATACAACTGGGATATAAGAAATGCCAGGGGCTGCGGGGGGAGGAGGGGACCGGAAGTGGCCATATCCAGGCAGGGGTAAGGAAGATGCCTAAAGCTGTCCAGTGGGGGGAAAGTGGTGGGAGGAGAAGGGGGGGACAGAGGAGCCGGCTCAGGCAAAGAGTCAGACTGGGGAAAGCACAGTGGATCTGAGGCCCTGAAATAAGTAGGTGTGTGTGGTACCTCTGGTCCAAGGGGCAGGGTAGAGCTAGGCGGGGACTGGACAGCACAGGAGTCTAGACTGGGTCCCAGAGGGCCGCCATTTTATAAGGAACAGATGGGTGGCCCAACTTGCGGTTGAGAAGGCTCATGCTGTCCAAGGTGGGGTGGACTGAGGGAGCAAAGAGGAGGGGAGGCAGTTCCAGGGCACCACTGGGTGGTGGTGTGGGGAGTGGGGGGAGACAGTGACCCCTGTTGTGATTTAGATTTTGGGGTTGAGTTTGAGCGCCTGTGAGATATCCATGAGAAGGTCTAGAAGACAGTCTCTGTGGGCCCAGGATTTGGGGCAGAAATAATGGCACGAGAACCCCCTCAGATCTGGGAGTCACCAGGAGGGTTGACTCACCCCCAGGGGTGGTGCGAGGAAGAGGGCCCCGCCAGGCCAAGACCCAGAGACCCTGACAAGGTTGTCCAGTGGATGTCACAAAGTGTGGGGGAGGCAGTGAACTTGAAGAGGATTTTTGTGGAATATGGTGGGAAGAGAAGCCAGATTTGCTGTGCGTTGAAAAGTCAGTGGGAGGTGAGGAGGTGGAAAAGGCCAGTTGAGACAGTGCCTTAAAGAAATGTGATTGCTGGGAAGGAGAGAGACCAGGCAGTAGATGGAGCGTGACAGGGACTAACGGGATGTTTTATCAGACGGGAGGTTTTTGTCAGTGTTGAAATGCTGATGGTCAGGAGTCAGTGGGCTGCGAAGGTGGGAGACAGGGAGGACAGTCTGGGAGTGAGCTCCCAGAGTGGGGCTGGGGGAGGTGGGCCCCATGAGGTTCTGCCTTCTGAGGGGAGGAGTGCCAGGAGGAAAGGCATAGAGCAGTGCACACAGCTAGCTCAGGGGTTTGATGTGGGATGCTGAGGGGTTCTTTCCATTGTCTTCTGCTTTGTCTCTGAAGTAGAAGAAGGCTCGTGTGCTCATGATGAGTGGGGAGCTGAGGAGGGCGGGGATGATTTAAGGCTCTTTCTGTCGAGACCGGGAGAAAGAGCTGACTGGGTGAAGTGGCTGGCAGGGAGAGGCTTGCTGGTCACTATGAGGGTCCAGGCCCAGGCTGTGGTGCAGTGCAGACCCCTGGAGATGAGGAAGACACAACTCGGAGGTTAGAGTGTAGGACGCCCCCCCACCCCCCCACACACACAGAGACAAGCCACCAGAGGAAGAGACAAGACCCAGGTGGGAAGGGATACTGTGAGCCCCTCAGCAGGAGGGTGGGAAAGAAGGATGTGTCAGATGGTGGCAGAGGGGAGAACTGTGGGCACCAGGGTGCTCTTCATGCTGCCCCCAGCTTCCAAGCTCATCCCTTCCCTCCTGCCCCCCCAACCTTTCTTCTCTGTTCTCGCTCTCTCCTCAGATCGAGACATCCCAGTTAGAGCCTGAGATTGCCCGGGCCACGAGCAGTCGGACAGTGGTGTACAACAAGGGGCTGTGAGTGGTGGCCAGCCGGCCAGGGGAGTTGGGGGCGGGGATGGAGACTCTGGGGTGCACCTGCAGGGAAGGGCAAGCTAACCCCACTGGTCCAGAGCCACCTGGGGGAGCACCTGGGGAAGCACTGGACCCGCAGAGGTAGGGAGACTAATCTATTCACATGTTAACACATGGGAGAGGAATTCTGACACATTTCCTATAAAAAAAAAATAATCAAGTGCATTTCTGGGCCTTAAGTGGGGTTGTCAAAACTCTACTCAGCACAATTATGTGTGAAGCTGAAAATTTGTAGAGTGCCCACGGGGTAGAATTAGGATTGTTTTATACTTTGGTTTTCTTTTTTCTTTTTCTTTTTTATCAGAATCAAGTCTGAGCCTTGGTGGCCGCTGCCCAGGTGCAGCAGCTGGCCAGTGGTGGCTGTGGGATGGTTGGGGGCTGGTTGGTTTGGCAGTGGGGCAGTAGATTCAAGACATCCTGGTGGCCAGGCCCCTTGGCAGGCGGCACTGGGCTGGGGAGGCAGTCTACACCTCTCAGGATGAACCAGCAGCTATGACCCAGGTCCTCAGGAGGTGGCCCAGGGAGTCAGGGGCACTGGAGACCTCGGAAAGATTTTGTGGGCAGTTGGCTGTGAGCGTGGCTGGCCCCCATCCACGCCACAACCTGCAGAAGCAATCCCTCTGCATGAAGCCCAGTGCCTGGGGCTGGGGTCACTCTTCATAGAAACCTGCTGACCCCAGCTCCAGGCAAGAAGCCCCAAGAAGGATGTTTGGCGGGAATTGTGGGCCTGCACTTCAACCTCTGTGGAAAGATCCTCCTTGTGGCCACCAGGCTAGAAGTTGGGCTGGGGAGGACTGGAGCTGGAGCCCGACTAACTACCATGGCGGGGAGCTCTCCAGCCCCCCTGAGGCCGTCTCCCGCTGCCAACTGCTTCCTGAGTGGGAAGGTCTTCTGCCTGAGGGCAGAGGCCAGGTTTCTAGACACCTATCTGAGAGTCAGCCTCAAGCAGGGAACTGCAGGCCCTGGTTGTGGCATGAATGGGCTGCATGACCTTGGAGGAGTCCACTCCCCTCTCTGAGCTTCTACTTCCTCTCCCTCCGGAACCAGAGGACTGGATCAAGGGGTTCCCACCGGGACTTCTAGCTGGACCTCATCTTTGCCTGTCCCACTCAGATGCTGGTCATCCCAGGCACATCCCCAAAGTGGACACTGGACTGGGAAAGGAGCAGGCCCCTTTGGGAATGGCCAGCAGTTGGTCTCAGAACCTGGACCTTCACTTTCTGTATGTGAGCCCACATCGTGGGAACACTTGACCTCTGCCAAACACTTTTCAGTTCTGAAGGAGGAGATAACGTGGGTGGCTATGCCCACATGTGGCTCCACACCCACATGCCGCCTCTCACCCTGCACTCGGCCCCTGAGGCCACTGGATGGCTCCTGTCTCCTCCCGCTTGTGGGCCCGGAAGAGGAGAGGTCTGCAGGGGCTCTGCAGAAGAAAGCGGGGGCCCGAGGTGGGGGTTAATGGGGCAAACGAAGAGGAAGTATGGGCCTCATCAGACCCCTCACCTGACCCCAACTGGAATGGAGCCCTCAAACTTGCAGCCTCGGGGCCTCCCCTCCCCCCTCCCCCCTGCCGTGACTCCACCTGGGGAGAGACTGGCAGTGAACCCGGGCAGGAAAAGGCTGCTGTGGGCAGCAAGGGTGTGCCCATGGGCGGCTCTCATCACTCTCAGTGCAGGGATGCACCAGAAGCCCCCCCAGAAACCCCTGCTGCCCTCATTTCCAGCCAGACCCTGCTATTTCTGCAGGACACTGCCGTGAGGCCCCCCACCCCGCACTGTCCTGAGGAGCAGCACAACCCTCACCCTGCACCCCACCAATCAGGAAGGAGTGAAAGCAGAGCTGGCAGGGAGAACTAAACAGTAGAGGAAAGGTTGCCACCGTGTCAGAGGCGCAAGCATTTTTGAGCTAATCCTGCCATGATATGGCTGGGCCAGTGACAGGCTGGGCATGTCTGGGTTCCCTTTTGAAAAGCTCTCTTCTAGCTCACCCTGCCCTACCTCTCAGTGGGTCTTGTTCTTGTGCACTTTACCTTGAGACCAAAACTGTGCACCCCCTCTGGAAGCCTGGAAGAAATGGGGTCTCTCCGAATCCCGCTCTGTGCTGGTTGCCCTGGCCCAGCCCCACCCAGCCCCAGCCCTGTGGCCTCAGCATCTCATAACCGACTGACTTTGTCTCCTGGATAATTTCTGGTTGTGCTCCCAAATACAATTTCGGGTGAGCTAAGGGGACTCCTCTTTGGAGAGGGGATTGGCAAAGGATCTGTATGGCTCAGAGTGATGGTGGAGGTCCAGTGGGCCGCCTGCTAATAAGTCCTGGCTTGGCTGTGGAAAACCCCGTGAAGGAAGACTTTTGGCCAACATCCATCCCCCCGCTCAGCCGAGGCCAGGCCAGAAGAAGGGAGGCATCCGGGCAGACTGGCTCCTGACTGGGGAGGGGACTGAGCCGGGCCCCACAGCTCTGGGGTAGCTGGCCCAGCTGTGTCAGAATATAGGGTACCCCTGCCGCCCCGACTGTCTAGGCCCAGTGTACTGGCGCACTTTCTCCTGGCCGCCTCAGACATTCCCTCGGTTCAGGGACGTCCTCCCCATTTCCAGGGAACAGTCCGATGGTCTGGGGACCAGAAGCCCAAGGTGTCTAGATGGCAGCTGGGGCGAGGTGGCTGACAGCTGGCTCCCTTTCTGCTTCTGATAGTGGGCCGGCTTGTCTTCGGTCCTGAGCCCCCGCCGGCCTGGAACCGGGGCGGGGTGGGGATGGGGGGCGAGACAACCAGGGCCGGGTGTGAGTGAGGCACCAGCACACAGGCCTTAGCCACACCAAGGAGACTTCTCAGTGTCTTTTTAACCTTCTCAGAAAATTTCTCAATCTCTGATTTACGTAATACTAATGAGCTGTGGGCAATAAATGATGGATTTAAAGCCTCGGGGCTTGGCTTTGTGGCTTGTGGGTGGGAGCCAGAGGGGTACAGAACCACAGTGAGGACAAGCCAGGGCTGCCTGAGGATTGTGTGGGAAGGCCCCGGAGGAAGGGGCAGACCTAGGCCCTAGGAGGGGTCAGGCCCACCAGGAGGCTTCGAGAAAAGGGAGAGGAAAGAATGGAAGAGCATGTGAGGGCAGCACGCGGGATAGAGAGGGTGGGCTGAACTCTGCCGGAGGGCCCCCTTTTACAGAACAGGTGCTGAGCATTCACTAAGGGCCCCACTGCAGGGAACTTGAGCAGACAGGGATTTGGGTAAATCCTCCTACTGATGATCTCCAGGGGACTGGGAGGGGAGGTGCAGGGGGGAGGGTCGTTCTGGACCATCTGGGAGCCCAGAGAGGCTTCACAGAGAGGAGAGGTTTGAGCCGAGTGGCAAGGTTGCACGGTCTGCCGCGTGCGTGGCACGGACCTCGGGAGCCCAGCCCCTTCCTAGCTGCTCCGCAGTCCCTCAGGGCCAGGCCTCATCGGCCTCCTGACAGTGCTGGCTCCTCTTCCTTTAGGCAGCGCCCAGAATTCCTGGGGGACTGAGACCTGAACTCTTCTCTCGGACCTCCAAGCATCGTCTACCCCTGCAGGGAGCAGCTGATGGCCTCCCATGCCAGGGGGACCATGCAGTAGAGGTGAAGCCCATGGCTGGGGTCAGGCCGACCCAGGTTCCAGCCCCAGCTTGGCCCCAGCATGACTGGATGACTTCCAGCCAGTCACTTCCTTTATTTGCCCATTAATCCCATCAGATGTTTCTGGAACATCTTCTCTGGTAGAGCAACGGTGTCTTTAGCCATAAAATATCAAGAATGGCATCTCTTGCTGGGCTGGTGTAAGGACTGGCAAGACCAGGTGAGGAAGGCACCCAGACTCTACTCTCATGCCTCCTAAGTGTCAGGAGGGCGACTGCCTCCCCTTACCTGGGCACTGGGCCTCCCTAGGAGAGTGGTAGGAGGGAAAGGGGTGGGGGTGGGGTCTTTTCTCAGAGGGATACTTCTAGGTCATGGGGCTTCTGGTCGCTGGGGAATTTCTTTGTGGAAGAGCCCCAGTGGCCACAGCCCCCATCTGGGCAGCTGCGAGGGGCAGCGGAAATCCTTGACTCTCAGGACAGACACAAATCCCTCCTGGGAGCTGTTTGTTGTTTTTAGCTGGTTTGGGGGCTCAGCTCCTGCCCAGCCCGGAGATCATTAACACTCCAGGAATGTGGCTTCCCCTGGCCCCATCCCCACCCACTGGCCCCTAAGGCCTCCCTCCTCCCACTCAGGCCATGGTTAGAAGGAGAGTCAGAGCGCTAGGGGATGAAGATACTGATGAGTGACCCTTTCTCAAGGCCTGGGGTCATTTTCAGAATGGAGCTCTCTCTGCCTCCCAGAGCTGCTGCTGCTCCTGCCATCTCACCCACACCTCTGCCACTAATTAGCCCCTTAAACAGGAAAATCTCAGCCACTCCCAAAAGGCCTAACCCCCATGTGCCCTTGCATCCCTGCAGTACCAGGTGTCTCTCAGGGCAGTGGCTGAAAAATCTTCATTCCCTTCTCATTCCCCACTCCAAGGGTGCTGCTGGCAACCCTGTCTAGGCTCAGAGCCTGGCTCCTTCCTGACAAGGACATCTTCTCAGAATCCGGGGCCCCACCTCACCCCAGTTCCCTGGGCCTCGTGGGAGGGTAAAGAGAAGGAAGGAGAAAGAGAAGGTAGACAAGTGGCTGACGGACAGAGGTACCAGGTGCTCCCCTTGAGGCCTCACACAAATCCAGTGACTGCTATCAGTCTCTGGCCATGTGAGCCGGTTCTTGTCCTCTTCACAGGTAAGTGTGGCAGAGGGAGGGACAGTACACCAGGGCCCTCACTCAGTCCAGGGGTGAACTGCAAGAACTGACCTCAGTGTTGGGGAACAGGGGGCAAGACAAGATGCTGGAGATAGAAGTGGGCCAGCTGGAAGCCACTGGAGGCTTTAAGTAGGGAAGTGGATTCATCTGGCAACAGAGGGAGTGAAGAGATTCAGGTCTGCTCCGCTCTCGGTGACTGATGGCGGAGAGGGTGACAGAGAGAAGCCAGAGATGGCCCCAGGTTCCTGGTTTAGACAGCTGAGGACATAGACAGTGGTGCCATTTCTCAGAGCTAAGGGACAGAAAAGGAAGAACAAATCTACACATTTGTTTTGCAGGTTATTAGAGGTTCCTGTGAGAGACCCAAGTTGGGGGAGACACGGGACATAATTGGGTGTGCTTGTCGGGAGCTCAGGAGCCAGGTGGGAACTAGATACGTAGCCTGGCATGTTAGCCATTTATTGAGCACCCCTGGGGCTAAAGGACCAGCACCAACCATGCAGGGCGAGTACGTGGGGTGAGAAGAAGGAACCCTGAGAATCCCCCCACTTCTGAGGCCTGGCCAGGAACAGGAGGCTGCTAAGGAGCTCAGCCACAAGAAGGGTGTTTTGGGCTGAATTGTGTCCCCCTAAATTCAAATGTTGACGCCCCAACCCCCAGTGCCTAAGAATGCGACTGGATTCAGAGGTAGGGTCTTTAAGGAGGTGATTAAGGTAAAAGAAGCTCATGAGAGGGGTCCTAATTCAATATGGCTGGTGACCATGTAAGAAGTGGAAATTTGGACAGAGACATCCATAGAGGGGAATCTCCGTGTGAACATGAAGGCAGCCATCCTCAAGCCAAGAAGAGAAGCTTCAGGAGAAATCAAACCTGCTGGCACTTTGAGCTCAGACGTCTAGCTTCCAGAACTGTGAGAAAATAAATTCCTGTCATTTAAGCCGTCCCATCTCTGGTGTCTGTCCTGACAGCCCCCACGCTAATAATGCCGGAGGTAAGAGGAAGTATGAGGAGAGCGTGGGGTCCCCGAGGACAAGAGACGAGGATGCTTCCTGTGGGGGAGGTTGTCCACATACTGAACAGGTGCTGGGAGATGAAGGAAGATGGACAGACACACAGTCTGGCTCCTGGAAGGACCCGGAGAGAATAGTCTAAGTGGAGTGTGGATCTCCATGGGCTGAGAAATTAGTAGGACTCTGACTGGCTGCCAGTCTACCGTACTTGTAAAATAAAGAATTTCCAAGAAACTGCGTTGTGAGCTGGGCGTCGAGACATGACAATGGCAGCAGCGCCGTGTGGGGCTAAGGGAAGGCATCAGAAGGAAGACTTGGGCATTCCTTGGTATTGTGGGTTTGAGTGGCGTGGGTGTTGAGTGGGGTGCGAGGTTGGGGGGTGAGAGCCTAGCTTGCCTGGCCTCTCCGGATCCAGGCAGCACCATTCTCCACCTGCTCTCTGTCCCAGGAGGCTGACTCGTATGGACTTGCCGTCTGGCTCCTGTGATTGGGAGTCCCCAGTGAAGAATCTGAGGAGGGTGAACCTGGGGGATTCATTCCCTGGCCTCTTCCTCCTTTGGCACCTTGCTCCTGAAGACCATAGCTCCTGTCTGGGGCCATCTTCCTCCATCTCTCCTCTTAGGTTCTGGTAACTGCTCCTGTCCCTGCCTTTTCTGGCCCCATGGCTGTGGGCCATGATGTTAGCCTTGGGGTACTACAGCATCCCTTGCTGGGTTCCCAAAATTTGTTAATTGTTCCTTTATCCACGTCCCCTGAGACTGCCCCATTTGAAGAGACTCTCTTTCTTCCTGGCCCCCGATTGATATGAAGGTGTTCTCTTCCAGGGCTTCTCATTTCCCTCTGGAGATGGAAATAAGGTCTTCTGTTGAGAGTGAGCAGGAGAGGTTTGGGGAGAATGGTGACTGCTTGAGACATCCCCTGTGGAGAACAGGAGTGGATTTGTCAAGAGGGGTGAGGCCTGAACTGAGGCTGGGAGCTTGGACTTCAAGGGGTGCCATTCAGCACGCCCACCCGATGTCCTCACAGAGTCAGCTGCAAGGGCAGATGGGAAACAGGTTCGAGTGAGTCTGTGATTTTGCCAGGCAGGTGCAGCCAAGGAACAATGGGACCAAGGGATGTGGGAGAGAAAACAGAGGGGCCCACGGCCAGGAGCGGCCTATGAGGAGGTCAAAGCACAGATGTAGAAGAAAATTGAGCAAGTGAGGGGGAAGAATGTGGGGTCTGATTGGAAAAGGACATCTGAATGTGCGATTGGAAAGAAGGCATGATTCTGGGCCCTCATAGGCCCTAAGAGTGAGTGGTGATGAGGGGAGTAGGGAACCAGGGCCTGGGGTGCTGAGTGCATTGTTCATGGAGACCCCCAGGTCTTGGGGAGACAGGAAGACCATAGGCTGGTGGTCACAGCCTGACAAGTGAGGGGCTAGGACAGGGACAGGCGGCACACTCCGCCCACGGGCACTGCCGCACGCCCACACACACCCACACAGTCACACGCGCACACACGCCCACAGCCCTCCCAGACACTCCCAGACACCCTCACATGCACTCACCCTCACACACACCCCAGACAGCAGATGGGGCGCTCGGGTAATTGGTTAAACCTGTTCCCGATGTCTGGCTCCGCATTGGCAGCGCCTGTCTGACAGGAAAGCTGGCTGGGCCTGCACCACTCAGCCTGCTGGCCTCCCTGCCCCTCCCCCTGCATGGCTGCCCGGGAGCTGGGGCTCCAGCAGAGGCCTGTGGGCCCCCGCCTGGCTCCCTCCTGGGCAGAACCCAGCTCACTGGGCACAGGTTCTGGGGAGCCTCATGGGAAGCAATCACTGCACCCTGAGGAGGAGTTGGTGAAAACCAAGTGCAGAGATGCTGAGAGCACAAGCCATGCAGCTACAGAGCTGTGGGGACTAATCTCGGGAAGTTCCATGGACCATGGATGAGAGGAGCATAAAGATCATTCCCTGAAGCAGAGGCACATGGCTGGGGCCACGAGATTTAAAAACAGCTGCCCCGTGTTCCCTCCACTTGAGCCACATGCAGTGTGGGGTTGTCTCATGTCATCAGTACCTCAGCCATCTGACTCTGCAGGCCCTGGGAGGCCAGCCCAGGTGAGGGGACATGATGACACCAGGCTCATTCAGGAAGTCCTGGCCAAGCAGCCCCTGTCCTCCTGTCCGCCTGCAGGGCCCTGATCTCCAAGAGGAAGGAGCAGTCGAGGGAGGGACGGGAGCATCATTCCTCGGCTTCTTCTCCCCTTCCCGGCTGCATCTGTGTCTCTTCGAGAGAAACTTTGGTTTGTTCCCTGGAGAGGGCCCAAAAACTCCCAAATTAGCAAACCTGGCAAGCAGGCAGCTCAGAAAATAGTTCATCCTGATTCCATGCTTTTCAGGCTCACAGAGCCTTTATTAATGAAGTCACAACACCAATATTTACCGTCTACAGGGAGAGGCACAACACGGGGGCTGGATGGGAGTGCAGTGGGGACTCCCGCCCCGCCCCTCACAGGCCTGGCCTAGGAAGATTGGCAGGTTTTCTTGGGTCCCTTCCAGCCCTTTATCTGGATGATAGGGGCTGCTCTGCTATGATCCTCCTGCACGCCCTCCCCCACCAAGTGAGAGAATCTTGAGAGGAAGAGTTCTCCCATTCCTCTGCCCCCACCGGTGCCAAAAGGATGCCTCCCCTTCTCCACCTCACCCCACTGGTGTGGGCATGCTCCGCAGAGATTATCCACCTGCTTGGTGGTGAGAGAATGCACCTTGAGGTTAGGACTTTCAAGATGTGAGGAATGTGTTTCCTTGTCAAGGGGATGGGGAGGGGATGGGATGAAAGCCCTTTGGTTTCTAGCATTGACCGGACCCAAGGGAGATGATGACAATCCCAGCAGAAGGACCTTCTGCGCTTGGATCCCTGCATGTGCCCCAGGCAGCGAGTCTTCAACACTGATGTCAACATTGTTCAAGCCCCCAGCACATTCCAGGAGCCAAGAGAACCACAAGTAAAGGCACGGGACAGGTGAAACCCTGGCTCACCAGGGGACAGGGATGATGGGTGAGACTGAAGCAGAGGGCACCAGGAGTGAGGCAGGAGAGACCAAGTAGGGAAAGAAGTGGGGGTAGAGTGGGAGGCTTAGGATGGGCATGACGCAGTCCTGTGTGGGCTCAAGGAAAAGAACCCTAGCCACAGTATGGAGGGGACTCCTCTTTGATAGCCACACAAACTTCATTGTGCCTACCACTCCTTCCCCTCCCTCCCTTCCCCGCCCCCCGCCCCAGGAGCCATGTACACGGCTTCCCAAGTTAGAAGAAACCTTGGCCCTTTGCCAAAGGGGCAATCCTGGAAGAGAACTGGTGGAGGGATGAGTCAGCTGTGAATGTCTTGGGTTTGAGGTGCTGGGGGGCTTGGAGGCAGCAGATGTGGGCAGTGGGTTTGGCGGGTGTGCGGCACACCAGAGCTCGGCTGGAGTGAGTCTGGGGAGCCAGGAGAAGTCCTGGATAGGGATGTGAAGCCTGAGAGTCAGGAGGCGCAGGAGCTGGCCTTGCCCTGGACAGGAGCGACAAGGCAAGAGCGAGACGGGAGGACTTGAAGAGGCAGGTGATGGTGTCAGAGGCGCCAGAATGAAGGCAGGGAAGGGTGTGGGAGTCAAGGAGGGAATGGCTGGAAGAGCGAGGTGTAGGTGAAGCCGAACGAGTGGCAGCTGAGTTTGGCCCCCAGGGGTGATGGGTGGTAATCAGTGACCGGTGTTGTCATCAGCATGAGCAGAGGGTTGGGGAGCTCATGGGAGGTGAAGAAGTGGAGACAGGTCTGGACTTCATAAGGGAAAGGTCGTTAGGAATACAGGTCTTGCTTTTCAAGGACGAAGGAAACCTTGATGTGTGACAGCAGGAAAGGCAAGGGAATGAGCAGAAGGGCAAGTGGACTGAAGACCTCAGTCAGGCCCTGCCTCTTTCCCAACTAGAGGCCCTGTGTCCTTGGGGCCTGGTTGTGTGCCTGGCCTCACGCCCCATTTCAGAAGCTTTCATCTGCACGAGGCGGGGGTGGGAGGGGTTGGTTCTCTGGGGATGGATGAGTGTCCCGGTGGGGCCAGGACCTGGGGCTGGGATGGTGAACTTCTGTGAATGGTGCTCTGCCTCCAGCCCCCAATACTCCCTTTTTCTTCTCATTTCTCCTTGCTTAGAGTAGCCACCAGCGTCTCTCAGCATGCAGAAGTGGGCATATTCTGTCTCTCCCCTAAGCCACATGGGCCTGCTTCCCACCGTTCAGTAAGCTTGGAAAGGCCTGAGCATAGAGAGTCTCTCTTAAGATACAGGGTGGTCCTTCCCCACATATAGCCTTAGTTTCCCTTGCTTTAGAACTGGAGCTTGAGACCAGGGTGGACCACCAACAGAGGAGAAAAGGTAATGAGTTGAGTCTCTCGGGCCCCACCCCAGACTCCCAGGTGCTGTATAAGCTTGCTCGGCCCATCCCCACTGGTCCCCAGAACTGGAATCCACCCCCCAGGCTCATAGACTCTGGGGAGGTGGAGCTGGAGGCCCATGTCATTAAGAGAGAGACTTTTATTATTCCCATAGGGAAGGGAGATACAAGGGGATCACTAAGAACTACAGCGGGTGCTTGGAAAATAAATTAAAACAGAAACGCTTCAAAACAAACAGGAGATCAGAGAAGTGGAGAGTGGCTGGGAGGCTGCTGTGGCCGGCGGCCTGCCCAGGCAGGCGGGCTCTCTGAGGAGGAGGTGGAGGCGTCCCATGCCTTAGCCAGCCCATTTCTTGTCCCTCCATAAGCGGTGGCTCCAAGCCCTGTGGGGCCGTGACTCGAGGCCTCCCCGAAGCCTGGCGGGGGAGTGGCCAGAGTCCAGCTGGGCCCACCCAGGGGGCCTAGCCAGCAGCGACAGATGTTCTGCCCTCACGGATCCATGGCTGTCCACCCTAGTCATTGGAGGTGACATCGATGTCCTCCCCGTTGGCCTGCTTCGTGGCGATGCGCCACCGGTTGATGTGGTGGGAACCCTTTTTCTTCTGCTCAGATTCAGGCCCCTCTTCCTCCAGCTTCTGCCGCTTGTACTTTGTCCTCCGGTTCTGGAACCACACCTTCACCTGGGCCAGGGAGGGAGGGGCAGAAGTAAGAAACACCCGGGGAGGCCCCCAGAGCAGCTCCTAGGGTCTCATCACCCAGGCAGAGCTGGGAGCCAGATGGGGAAACCAAGGCCAGGGTCCTCTCCTCTGGCCAGGTGCCACCTGCTAGGTCTGAAAGACTAGGCTTCCAGATGTGATGAGGTGGGGCGGGGAGAGGACACAGAGGGCCAAGAGGGGCCATCTTCCGGGCCCTCTGGCAGAGGGAAGGGAGCAATCCTGGAGCTGCCAAGCATGCTGTAGTCACAGCACAGCAGAGGGGAGGAATCCAGGCTCCGGAGCCCAGCCTACCTGGGTCCCTATCCGTTTCTAGAGAAGATAAAATAATCACTCCTTCATGAACAGTAAACAGTGAGTATGTGAAAAGCCATTGCGTGAGTCCTGATGCGCGCCTGATGTGCCCCCCACCCCCGGCCACCCCATGCTCTTTGCTGCACAAAAAAGCAGAGCGGACATGGCTACATGGCTAATAACCAGGAGGTGTTGTCCACACCAAAGGTGTGCCCAGGACAGCCCAAGCGCTCCTAGGGTCACAGACCCCGCCACTCAAGGTTCCACTCATACACCGTCTAGGTCAGTCAGTTTCTCCAGGGGACCCTGTGAGCAACATCAGGTGGAATTCCCCCCATCCCACATCAGTGGTTGAGCTGGGCAGGTGGGAAGGCTGGTCCCTTAGGGGGCAGCTACTCAGGGTCGTCTCAGACCCACCCGTGAGGCCTCCTCCTCCCTAGATAGAGGGATGTCTGCAGCCCCATCTGGGGCAGTGCTCTCAACTTCCTGCCCCCAAAGCACTGGCCTCTGCAGCCCATCCAAATATGGGAATAGGTTACATCGGAGAGATCGTAGGGTACAGAAGTGAGCTCCCCTTCATACAGAGTGGGCTCCTCGCTTCTGCCAGTGGGCAGGCAGTGAAAGTCCTAACAAGGAGAGGGTTCAAAAGCCAACAGCTGTCTTCTGTGATCAGTGGTGGGGCCTTGGAGGGACGGGTCAACAATGTTAAGCACACCTCCTCCAGGAAGCTGCCCCAGATTTAGTTGTATCTCTCATCACCCCTCACTTCTCCCACCTCCTCTAGCATTTGCTCAGTGTCCAGGATACAGCCTTTAACATCTTGTCCACGACTGAGGAAGACTAGCCGACTGAGGAGGACTAGCCCCGCTCCCTAACTAGACCTAGTGCTCAAGGACTTTGGAGGAAGCCTCACTCAGTCTCTCAGCTCCTCCTGATATTGCAGTTCTTTACCTGGCCGTGCAGAGCCAGGCCATCCCCCCATCCTCAGAGTTGGCGAAAGTGGGCCTGAGCTCTGATCCTTTGCTAAGTTCCTTCCCTGCTCCGGGCTGAAGTCCCTCATCTGCAGGAGAGATGTTTTTCTGGGGGCCTTGCAGCTCCAGGGAACCTCCTGGGCTTTTTCTCCCGAGGGTCCCTGGGGGAGGTGACACAGAGATGGCAGGGTTGCCAGACATGGCTGGTTTCCTGAAAACGACAGCTAATTTACAAAGCCAACAGGGCTGCCGCTGGGTGACCCGTGGTGTTCTTGCTGGTGGTGAGTGGGAAGTCGTGTGTGTGGAATGATGGTGACCATCTTGGTTTTGGCAGCAGTGTGACTGCTGAGGGAAGATCGCTGAGGGTGGGGCCAGGGACAGTCCTCAGAAGACCACCTAGTGCAGCTACTAGTCCCCAAGAACGGCAGAAAGCACAGGCAGTAGCCATAAAGCTAGGCGGTGGCGGCCAAAAGCAGGCCTGGCAGCAGGGCCCAGGGAGCAGTTTCCTGCCCAGGACACCCCACCCCCTGTCCACTTGATGGAGCCCACCCAATCCAAGGCCCCCCTGGTCCCCAGGGTCTGCCCTGCCCTTTAATTTTAGAGCACTGGGTAGGGGTGGGGACAGGAAGAAATGAGGCACCCGGCCTCAGTGGGGGTGTGCTAGGAGGATCTTCTTCCTTGGTCTCTAAGGCAGGGCGCAAACCCATCACCTGCCTGTCTCACCTCAGATGGACAAAGGAAAATGGTACACGCTCTGGGAGCAAGACTTGTAGATCCCATAACCACCTGTCTTGGGTACAGGGCAGGCTGGGCTCTGGGTGGTTCTCAGCACAGCTGCGTCTGGCCCCCACCCCCTAGCAGAGAGCCCACTTACCCTACGCCAGCCAGTAGGTGCGTGAGCCCCCGTGCACAGCATGTGCGTGACTCAGGCCTGGATGTAGGGCTGGGGTGGCATTCTGGAGAGCCCGCAGGGCTGGTTGAGGGCTAAGCCAGCCCAGCCTAGGGATGGGACAATCCGGGGAAGCTCTGGCCAATGCCGGGACAACCCGCCCCTTTCTGCACCTTCTCCCTCCCACACACACTTCCTTTCAGGAAGGAGACTTGTCTGGAGTGGGATGGACCCAGCCTGCTACTCTCGCCCCACAGCATTGGCCCGGAAGAAGGAAAGTTTTCAACGGAGGAGCTCCAGGCACACCGTACGTTTTCAGGCATGGACCAGCTTTCCCCATACACCCAAATGAAAGGGGATCCTGAATATTTTCTCCCTGAAAACGACCAGGGTCAGGGAGGCAGCTTTCTAGAAACAGGGAGCTAAACTGTCTCCCTCGGCAGACTGGCTATCTTGTGAACAGCCTTGGGCTGAGTGACCAGATGCTGTTTACAAAGACTGTAATACCAGGGGGCAGCTGCTGACTTAATAATATCAGTGAAAAGGGCAGGATACGGTTTGGGCACAGTGTGATCACAACCATGGGAAAACAAAATCTATGCATGGGGAAAAAAGACTAGAAGTGTACTTAAAGTGTGGGGGACATTCCTTTCTTCCCATTTTTTGTCTTTTCTTTAATGCTTTACGGATAACAATTAATAGTTATTTTTTCTTAGAAAAATGAAAAAGAATTGGGCTCTGAGTGTTGTAGAAGGCCAGAGTGACATCCCATCACCTCTGTAACCCAGTGGGGAAATCTAGGGTCACCCCAGAGCCCTTTCCTTGGATGACAGAGACCCCAGAAAGGAACCAGGTCACACGCTGTGGTTCCCGCTCTGTGGCAGCTGGCTTTACAAAGCCATGTTGACTCTGTATCCGCTGTCCCCACCATGCCCACACACTGGCCTCCACAGGCACTGTTGGGACATTGGCTGAAGGGACCCCTGCCCCATCTGCAACTCCTCTGCATTTGGAGAGAGGTTCCTTGTGGCCTCCCAAGTCCCCGCCTCACCGAATGTCTCCGTTTTTCAGGAAGCCAGAGCCTTCCAAGATTCTCCACTTTTACATGAGTTGCCCTGCCTAGAGTACTCTTACTTAGCCTTTGAAATCCGCTTCAGATTTTCCTGGGCCCCCTGCCTATCTGTGCTTCCACCTTAGATCTTCCTGCCCCCTGCCTGTCTGTGCTTCCTTAGTAATTTTCTTGGTCTCAGCACCAGGGACCTGAGCAGCGCGTTCAGTTACTTGCTCGAGCCCCTGTCTCCTCATCAGGCACGGGAACCTGGAGAACCAAAGCAGTGTAGTGGTCCATGCCAGAGTCCCCAGGGGCACGTTCCAGTCTGTTCAGCAGGATGGGCACAGGTGAAGTACCTGGCACTGCGCTCTTGGCAAGAGAGGCCAGAACTGGGAGCCTGAGAAAACCAACGGTGGAGGGACTGAGGTCTAATCAGAAGAGCGGTTTGGGAAGTGCGATTGCTGGAGAGACGCAATTCTTTTTAGGCATGGTTCAGTGGACACTTCTACAACAGGGTCAATTCTTAATTTTCCATGTTGTGGACTGGATTAACCACTTCTAGGGGAGAATCTGGGGAAGGGAGGTCTGAGACCATTATTGGGAGGCACAAGGGTCAGCATGAGACAAACAGGGTGAGGAAGGTGCCACGGATGAATGAAGGAATGCATGCATTAATGGATTAGAGGACTGACTGATGTATGTCACCACATGAAGGAAGGTGTGCATGTATTAATGGGCAAATGAATGGACAAAGGAACTAATACACAAGCAAACCACAGCTCCAGTTATTTCACTTTACTTTTGAATAACCTGCTATTTGAGTGACCCAGATTTGGATCCCTTCATATCCACTGGTCCCCAACTTCAGCCCATCCCACACGGAAGAGTATGTGGCTCCCATCTGCATACTTTTGGGAGAACACTTGTCCTCAAGGACTTCAAACACTGTGTCAAGGCAATAGCCCTCTCTGCTGGGGATCCATTTCCTATTATTTGAATATATGAGCTACTCCCACTCTCCGGGTCAAGCCCAATGCCATGCTATGTCCACCAAACTGAGGCCACCACTGACTCCCGGTCAACCATAGCCCAAGTCATCTTAAGCCTTCTTGTCTCCTCCTCTGCCAGACCATTCTGGCTGCCTGCCCTCACTCTCAGGAAGACACCACAGAGTGATTTGGCTCCTCAGGCCTAGGCCCTAGGGACCTACTCCAGTCTCCCTTACCTCCCCTGCCCTGTCCTGCCTCCTACTGGACTCTGGAACTTGAGTGATGCAGGAATTTTTGGAAAAGAGCCAAGACCCGGAGAAGAGATGAGTCCGTCTCAGAACCTCTTGACCTTCTCCTAAAATGTAAGTCATTTGAATATCTCCTTCTCATCCATCTCCTCAAAAGCAGAGTTTTTGGGGCGCCTGGGTGGCTCAGTTGGTTAAGCGACTGCCTTCAGCTCAGGTCATGATCCCGGAGACCTGGGACCGAGTCCTACATCGGGCTCCCTGCTCGGCGGGAAGCCTGCTTCTCCCTTTCTCACTCCCCCTGCTTGTGTTCCCCCTCTGGCTGTGTTTCTCTCTGTCAAATAAATAAAATCTTTAAAAAAAAAAAAAGCAGAGTTTTTCAGAGCAGGAATGGACCCCAAGAAGTTTCCTTACCAATGCCCCTGGGGGAAACCCATAGGCAGGTAACCATACACTCTTTCCATCTAAGACCTCCCCACCTGCTCTTGGGCCCCAAGATGATGACCAGACTTGACAGCTCCTGTTCCATCTTAATCCACCCACTTCAAACCCTCCCCTTCCTTCCCACCAACCTAGAATCCTATGCATCCCTCCAGGCTTTCTGAGAAACTTCCATCCATGCAGGTCTGCCCTCACTGCCCTCAGTCCATGACTGGGACTTCAAGGAGACTCCAGTCGCTCACTATGCATATTCCACAAGTGTGTCCACTTTACATTTTGTCCCCATCACTAAAAGAGGAATCTCCAAGTCTAAGGACTCCATTTCCACATCCCTTTCACTCAATGCTCAGTTGA
Organism: Spilogale gracilis; assembly: GCA_004023965.1. Classification (NCBI taxonomy): domain Eukaryota; kingdom Metazoa; phylum Chordata; class Mammalia; order Carnivora; family Mephitidae; genus Spilogale; species Spilogale gracilis. The sequence continues at coordinate 49,093 of PITA01000447.1, read as the reverse complement.
ACTCAAAGCCAAAGGTGAAGAAACACCTACTGAACTGTTCAGAGCAGGAGGGGCAGCTGGAAATATTGACAAATTGATCAGCCTGGGGCAGCCAAATGCTTTCCCCATAGAACTAACGTGCCACCCTTGTGTGTGGGCAAACGCCCCCAGCTGCATTCTGTGCTATGTGTATCTATAATACCACCTGGTCTTTGGGCATCAATGACGCTGCCCATACATGCCCCACATTGTAGCACATGTAGCACATACATGTTATGCACACCCATTACACACACACACACACACGCGCACACACATTCACTCACTTCCACTCACAGCTCTGATCTGACCCTGATCCGGGTCTGCCCCACCAGGACTGAAGCTTAGGTGGCCATCATCCAGTCATCCAGGTCAGACTCCGAGGCAACGCCATAGGAGTGAGGAGCAAGGAATCAGAGCCAGAAACAAGAACTAGGCCTTTCCCTGGGACCACTCCCTCCACTTCCTGGACTGACCCATGGCCATCCCAGCACAAACACCCAACTCTCCACTAAACATACAAACCCACCCCGACAAAGAAGTTCAGGTTGCCCAGCACTCAGTACTAAAGCTTTGAGCATACAGAGACCCCTGGGACCTAGGTTAAGACCTACATGCTGATTTCCTTAACCCTACTACGAGTTTTACCCATGAACTGCTGGATAAAACTGGATCATCTAAAATAAAATGCAAGGGAAGAATAGAAAATAGAGGGACAGGCAGGAGTCAGTGACTGCACAAAGCAAAGGAAATGACTGATAAAGTTAACACCTGGAGATGTGTGCAATCCAAAGAAATTTGCCTATTCATTCAGTACATGTTTATGGAACATCAACTCATTGCTTGTCACTGCGCTGGACCCTAGAGTATAGAGAGAAGCAGGAAGCCTTGACCTCTGGCTCCCAAAGCTGGCCTGTTGCTCATCAGAACCACCCAGAGAGCTGTTTTAAAAACATTTCCTGGATCCTACCCTGGAACTCCTAAGAGAATCTCCTGAATGGGGCCTGGGAATTTGTATTTTGAGATTTCCTTGCGAGATGGAACTAGCCAGTCTACAGAGTGACATTTGGACATGATAATTTCACAGCAGCAAAGTCCTATGCGTATTACAATATATGGGAGAAGTGCTGTGAGCTCTGACAACTTGGAGGGAGCATTATGTAGAAATACAGAGAAGTAGAATATAGATGAGGCAGAAACTCAGGGCTGCAAAGAACCATGGAGTTCATTTCATTAAATCTTACAGATACAGCAACCGAGGCCCAGAAAGAAGACAAAGGCTGAGCCGAAGACAGGACAGGTAAGCAGTAGCACCTATCTGAATAGGCAGTCAGTAGCTAACCTGTCTATAGAGAGGAGGCTTGAGAAGGATGGTAGATACACAGAAGATAGAATAGATGATAAGGAAATAACCAACAGCTGGGTAAATGAGCGCTATTGTTAGAAGGAGGAAGAATGTAATTAATAGAAAACAGGAAGTATGAATTAACCAGCTTTGGAGAGGCAGTTTAAGGAGATTAGACAGAGAAGTATGTGGCAAGATACAAAGCAGCTATCGTGCAGGACAGATCAGAGAGCTCCTACAGACAAATGTAGATGCTGATAGTAGAAATAGATGGCAGGGGACTCATGGCAGAGACGGACGTTTGACAAATAGCCAGCAGCTGGAAATGACAGGTAGGCTTGCCCAGTAAATACTGAAAGATGGATAATTAACTATAGCCTAAGTCCAAATGATAAGTTATAAGAAGGACATAAAGACAGCTATGATAATGAAGGAGACCAGATATGGAAGAAGAAACACCAGACTAAGTCAGAAAGCCCAGGTTAGGCGCTTACTGTAACACTAACTAACTTGATATACATACTACTTTACACAGAGGGAAAGGAAGGACGGGGATGAGAGATATTATTTGAGTTCCTATTAGGTGCCTTTAATCCTTAAACAATCTGTTTTCCAGATGAGAAAATCAGAGTTCAGAGAGGTTGAATAGCTTGCACAAGGTCACATAGTCAATTAGGAAGGAGGCAGATCATGAAATCCAATCTGCCTGCCTAGGGAGATCTGCCCAGTCCATCTCTCCATCTGAGTCCCACCTGAATAGAGGAACCTCTCCAGGATGGTTGCTCAGGCTCAAACCTCCCATAGTTCCATTGTTTGTTTGGTTTTGTGTTCCATATGTTAAAACCAGCTCATCTCTAGCTAGAATAAGATTAGACATGAGTTTTGATAGTTGAGCTGGATATACTAGATTATTCTATCTGGTTTTGTTTTAAATATGTTTGAAACCTAATAAAAATGAAGGAAACGATCATTACATTTACTAACTGGCACTGTGGGGAGCAAACAGACAGCTAGATTCGGTTTGAAAATTAATTAAAAATGTCCTCACTGAGCTAAAAAATTAAAAGTTTAAAAACAGTGACATTATTTCAACAAGTGTTAATCTGTGGGTGGGAGGATTATAAACCATTTTGTTTTCTTACACTCCTGCAATTAAAATTTAATAACTAATACTTTTTAAGTGTTGCTAACTATAAACATTATTCTTAAATTGACACCTTGTTTTAGACAATTTTGAAACACTGTTTGCCAGGAGGGAATGGGGGTATTATTTTATTAACTTGTTTTTAGCACGTTTCTCTTAAAAATTTTAAAAATTAACTTTTGTTTTGTAAGCTTTATCTCTGCAGTTAGAACAGCCCAACCAGCAAATCTGAAAAAGCACGGGTCCTGCAGTGGAGACCAGAGTAATGTGTGGTTAAATGGGGCATCAGACAGATAAGACGTCTTGACAATAGAAACCAAATTAGGATGTGAGGATCGGCAAGTGATGTCTGCCAGGGGAGCTAGGGAAGCACTTAGGGTCCAGACTCCCCCACTGGACCCCCTTCCTATCTTCACTACCCCGGGGAGACGCCAGGTTGTCCACTTCCCTCAAGACGCCTCCTCAGGGGACAATCAAGGAAGGCAGTAAAGGCAGGCCAGCAGGAAAAGAGGAGAGGGTGATAAAAAACCGGCAGGGCCGCTGGGCGAGCAAGCAGCCTTTTCTCATTTGCACATCTGGGAGCTGGGAGGGACGGAAGGGAGTACTCCCGAGGTCCATCCAGACACTGAAATCGGCCTCTAGGGTAGCAGCCAGCCCCTACAGCTCGTGGTAGTCCCAGGGACCGAGAGCTTAGGCGGTGCTTCCAGGCAGCATTTATTTATGGCAAAATCTTTACTTACAATAAACCCAAATCTGCCTCCCTAGGACTCCAATATAGTTAATTTTTTCTTTTTTAAATTATCAGTTACAAAAATACTCCGTGGGTTACTGTTAAATTCACCGAGTTCAAAACCTCTCCAACGCCACTGGAGTTTGTTCCACATCCCCCCAACTCAACAGCCCTTCAAGTGTTTGAACGCAGTCCTCGAGTCCCCGAATCTACTTTTTCACCATTTCCAGGTTCCTCCCATGTCTGCGCGCCCCAAACGCCAGTTTCCAGGGCCCTAGCAGCCTGCCTGTGCAGAGATCAGCGCCCCCCTCCGACCCCACGCAGGGCTGGCCCCTTCCTGGCTAATTCCTCTGCTTCTGATGTTTATAGCCGGAGGACACGTGGGTTTTCTCCCCACACCACAGCCGCTGGTGGGCAGCTGAGGCCTCCGCCAGCTCTGTCCATGAACAGCAGCAAAGCCGGTGCGTAGGGGAAAGGCCCGGGCCTCCCACAAAGCTGTGAGCATCCCAGAGGGGTGGCAGGAGAAGAGCCGCAGTAACCACTGGGCTGAGACGGTTCCAGTGGATACCGAGACAGCTCCGGAGTGACTGCGGCGTGGGGCTCCACGCCCCGCCTCCTCCTGAGGACCTGGCACCTCCTATGGGCTTTGAGAGCAGGCTGGGCGGATGGTTTGAGTCCAAACTCCTGGTGGGTCCTTAGAGCTTGGCAGAAGTCCTGCGGCCTCAACGAGGCTAAACGCAGCGGGACAGAAAGAGCTCCAGAGCTAGGCTTTGCGGGAGGACCGCGGGGGAGGAGTGGCTTTTGGAACTGGGTGGGACAGAGCTCAGGGAAGGCGGGGGCGTGAGCCTCGGGCCCCTCCTGCACCTGCCCGCCCCATCTCCACCTGGGCTCGCGGGCAAAGCGCGGGCCGGCGGGGTGATTATTACCTGCGTCTCGGAGAGGCTGAGACTGCCGGCCAGCTGCTTCCGCTCGGCGCCCACCACGTAGTGGTTCTTCTCGAAGGCGCGCTCCAGCCGCAGGAGCTGCGAGGGCGAGAAGGCCGTGCGGATCCGCTTGGGCTTGCGCGCGAAGGGGCCGTGCAGAAGCAGCCCGTCCTGGGGCACGTCGCTCGCTGCGGCCGCGCCGCCGACGGCAGCACAGCAGGTACAGACAGAGAGAAGGGGCGCCGTGAGCCGCAGCCCGGCCACCCGGCCGCCCGCGGGAGCGGGCCAAGCAGGCCCTCTGGCTCCGCTGGCAAATGCCCTTGACGCTCGGTTACCCTCTCCAGTCCTTGACTCCCGCCCCCACTTCTCCCCTTTCCCTTGTGCCGACCCCTCCTTAAGTCCACTCCTCTCTCCTCCCCCAGTACTTCCCTAGGGTTTGAGAGTTACCCCGGCCGTCCACGGAGGCGTGGAGGAGCAGAGCAGCGGATCACTCTTTGGGCCAGGAGGAGGGCCCAGGTCTAAGGAGGCGCCAGGCGGCCCAAATCCACAGCGCCTGGAGCAGTGGAAGAGGCCTGGGCCCGCGTGGGAGGGGTGGCGGTGGGAAAAATCCCTTAGCTCTCTTTGTCCCCTGGCTCTGTCCTAACTCCTTCAACAAGCGTAGGGACAGGGCTGAGTGTTAGGAAGGTGATATGGGGAACAGTGAGGTTGCTAAGCACCCTTATGCCAAACACATTTTCAGGAAATAGAAGGGACCCAAGCTACTCTTTTCACGACTGTTTAAATGGCCCTTGCAGCTAAATGCTCAGGCCCCTAGTCCTCTGAAAATTCCTGCCAATAGGCCCAGGCTCTACCTTGCAAGTGGTAAAAATGGGCCAGCCGCTAGGTCAAGGTCCAGGCAACACCTGAAGGTCAGGCTTCTTCCACCGGCTTCCCCACCTCTCTCCCCCAGGCCTTCAGGTAAAGCTCACTGCCCACCCCTCAGGAGACTCCTAGCGCTCGCCGTGGGAAAAGGCCTTGCTTCATCCCTGAATGGTCCCGTGCTGAAGAAACACGTGTATAAATATCTAGATGTCATCTTTCTCTCTAATATATATAGATATAGATATATTGGTTTCTGCATGGGCGTGTGTAAATATATGCTCCAGCCTCCCTACTGTCTTTTTCTCCCATCTACCATACAAGATTTTCAAAGAGTGTGATTGTCCCTTGGCAAGTGTTGGCCATCATGGGAACTCAGCTCCTACATGCAGGAGGAGGGGCAGGCACAGGGTCCAGGGTCAGACAAGGCCGGAGGTGGTGAGGTCAGAAACTACAAAAGCCAAAATGAGCTTCCACCCATAGGCCCACGCTCAGTAAGCCCCCACCCCCAGGCCTTCACACAATCTCTGGCTTGGTTACACATGCTCTCAGACTTGAAACAGGCCCTGACCTCACCCATGGGTTCTCATGCAAGGGCAAGTATCTGTACCCCTGACCCACTGACAACAAAGAGTCCGAGATAGAATGTTTTCACACAGTTAGCTGTTGACATTGACTGAGCCAATCAATTTCTTTAGCAATGGCCCACTGGCTTTACCCAATTTGACCCGTTGTTTTAAGGCAATTGTTTGGATCTCCACTGAGATTTCCCATCTCTGGAAATACCTCTGTAAGTGAAGTAAGGGCACCTAATTGAGATGCTATTGCTAAAACCCTCCAGGTAACTGTTCACGTACCTCTGCTGGTGGAAACTGACTGCATTACTTTTCTCCAAGTCCTTGGGTTTTGGACGCTTACACAGGTGATCTTTATTGCTGTCCCCCTCCCCACAAGGTTGCCAGAGGGGAGATAAAGTCCCCTAACAAATCACGTCTCCATTTCAAGTGGCTGGATCTGTGTAGCTACAAAAGGGAGTGGCATCACACCATGGGAGATGGAGGGGGACACTCTGCCCAGTGGGCTTTTCAAGGTGGAAGCAGACCCAGAGCTATTAGGCCTGACTGAAGGAAGTTTAAGTGGGGGTGGTGGAAGGGATAGATGATCAAGGGAAGTGATTTGGCAGAGAGGGGTAAGAAGGAATGAAAGGAGGAGCCTGATCCAAGTGGGAATAAGAATTAAAGTCTCAAGTGGGTACCAGTGTGATAGGCCAGAGAAAGGTGGGAGAAGTGGGTGGGCAAACCTTTCTTGCTGATGCTAAACTGCTCCAAAAAACGGCATTGTTCTGAACCTGGGTGAAGTCCCAACGGTAGTTTTGCCTGAGGACAAATGAGCTGGACTGGGAGAAGGCCTCGCTCATCCTGGAGTTCCAGGGTTGGCCTCAGCAGCTCAACTGGCCCAGGCTGGTCAAAAGTGAGGTGGCAGCTTGGAGAGACCCTGTAGATGGGAGTGAACGGGGTGCAGGCATGTCAAGGACAGTCTGTGGCTGAGAGCGCAGCACTGCGGTCTGCTTTGCTGGGTGTGTATGGCTTGATGGCTGTTTTGTAATTCTGGATGTGTGTGTTGGTCCCTTGTATGGTGGACTTCTCTATACTGGCCTTTATAAACCCAGAGTGGAGGAGGGAAGCAACAAGCTTACTCTGTCCTTCTGACACACACATGCTTTGCCTCGAGTCTGGCTATATTAGGAAAAGCTAGGTTGCTTGATTTACTGTCATGTCCTATTGGGGCAGATAGAATGTGTCCTTCAGTCTATGTCCACATGTATGGGCAGAAACACAGGGGTCCTTCTGACCCAACCACGAAGAAGCACGGGGCTGGAAAATGACTCAAGATACTGAAAAGTGATGACAGATTGGATTTCAAAAGAAGCAAGGCTTTTTTCCTGTAAGAAAGAGGGGGTTTAGTGCAAAACTAACTATCCAGACAAACTGATCAATAGCTCTGTGTTTCTGTAAGGACAGAGTCATGCCAGGTGCCTAAGTTCCTGGGCCCCTCTCATTATGGGTAGGGGGCCTCAACAGTCCCTACCACAGCTTGGGCTTCCCTTAACTGGACCACAAGAGCAGAACAAACTTGGGGCTGGGGCCAGTGTAGCCTGTTTCCCTGCAGTAGTTCTGCCTCTAGCAGTGGGCTGTCAGTTTCAGACAAGGAGAGGTGGAAAAGTGGAAGGAGGATGACTTAGCCTTCCCTGGAGCCTGGAGGAACTGAACCCCACCCCGTTTTCCTCCAGCCTCTCAGTGCAGGCCCTTTCACGGCAAAGAGGGTCGGGAGAGACTCCCAGGACTGAGGTGGGAGCTAGGGATCCAAAGTGCCCACGCGGGCTGGTGCCCTCCTTTCTGGAGAGGCCACGTCGGCTGGGCGGAGGAGCCTGGGGCGACGACGAGTGGGAGAGGCTGGTCAAGCTGCGGAGATAACCTCATTCCCCCTCCTCCTGCCGGAACAAAGGCGCCCTTTGAAGCACCGGCCCATTACCGGTGCGGATCCCTAAGGGCTGGGGCTTCCCAGGCCCCCTTCAGACGCCGTTCCCAGTGTGGAAAGTTCCTGAGTCCGGGAAATGGCACCGAAGTGCGGCCAATTCGCGGTCTCCGCCGGCTCCTCCTCCCCTTCAGGCCTCGAAGGCCACCGGCCTCAGGATCCCGTCACCTGGTCCTGACCATCCCTCGTGGGCTCTTCCTCTTCCACTGCCTCGCTCCGCAGAGAAGCCGCTTCCCCGAGCGCTGGCCCGAGCTGCGCGCGGAGCGCGGACATGTTCCTTTTCGTTCGTGTAGGGTTTCGTTTCTTGCATCAAAACGGGGCTGAAATGAGCATCGCAGAGACCCGGTTCTCTAGAAAACGCGGCGCCGGAGGGCCTGGGACGGCTCCGCCCGAAGCCCCAGGGCCCCTCTGGGACCCCAGGCTCACAGCTGCTGGGCCAGGCACCGGGACACGGAGACGAAGACCGGACCCAAAGCCGAAACGTCTCAGGGTCAGCAAAGTCCTTCCGTGTCCAACGGATTTCTGAGTTCAAAAATGCGGCCACACATGACTCCATCTCCACGTCCAGACACGGTTCTTGAGAGAAAAATCCAACCGTTTTTGCAACTCGACAACGTGCCCGCCGGGACTGATGGCTCAGGGAGCCGCGGCAATTTCTGAGGTTTTTCGGAGAATTCATCTGGCCTCGATTGGCTGGGAATGCTCAGAGCCGGAGTTGGATCTGTCGAGAGCTGTCCCCGGCCTTCGGCGTCCCGCGCCACCCACGGGGATGAGGCCAGAGGCGGGAAAAGCAGCGAGGAGGGCGTGGGGCGCCAGGTCCGAAGCGAGGGCGCCTCGGGGGAGGTCATTCCTGGATGAGCTGAGACCCTAGAACTTAGGGCCAGCTATGCCCTCTCCTCAGAGTCCCTGTCGCTGCACCAGCCTCCTAACCACGGGTCCTTCCACTGCCCCGGCCCGACAGTTCAAAAATAGCCTGACTCTTAGATCAGCCCATGGGTATCAGGTTTTGAGACCCAGGCCAGATTGGGCCCAAGAAGCACCGAGGCGGTTTACTCAGTTTTGAATAAAACTTCATTCATTTATAGCAGCAAACAAAGATTGTAATTGACAGGTTTCATGCCCTAAACGGCTGACACCATAGGTTCCCTCCCCCACCCCATGATTTGGGCAAATCTTTGAAATTGCAGAGGAGAGGAGTCTGCCCACAAAAATTCTTGTTCAAGTAATCACAGCCTTTTATATTGTCGGATCTGTTGGGTCAGTATCTACTGGTCAGATGAGACTAAGCAAACTGACAGACTGGACCAAGAAAGTGGCTTCCAGTGAAACAGTTCAGCAGCTATAGCCAAAGCTTCAAAAGATCATTTTTCTTCTGTTATCTAAATAATGGTACCAAGCATCTGGTTTACTTTGACTGTGTAGACGGCAGTTTATCCTCAGATTAGGTTGGCAGCGGAAGCTGTAGCCATAGCCTTTTCATTTGTTTCACTAAAAGCTGGGTTACCTAGCTCTGAATCATGGAATCTCAAAAGGCCATGGAATCTCCAGTCGCATTTGCACTAACAAAATAAAACTGAAAACTAAAGCAATTATGGCACAAATTAAGGCCATGCTTTAAAAAAAAGGCAAGAAAAGAAACAAACTTTAACAAATTCAAAGAGGAAAACGAACTCCAACAAATATAACTCTCCTTTGGGAAAGTCAGATAATTGAAAAGTGTGTGTGCCTTTGTAAAGCCAGTGGGGGATCTTCATTAGCAAGCCCATTGCCCAGGGAAGACGTGGGAGCTCGAATGGCCCTCGACCTTAAAAGCCCTCAGCCCCCGCCCCCTGCCTGGGAGGACTGCCCTGGGTCCCCGCAGCCGCCGGGTGGGCACCCCGAGTCCGCGCAAGGGGAAGGGAGCCGGTTACTATTACAACTCTTCCCGACCCTGGCTCCTAGAGGCACTTGTGATTTGAAGAAGTCGGGTCGAGGTTGTTGAGAAACGCCCCAAGACAGGGGGGCACTCCACACAGAACATTAACTCTCCCGTTTGCCTTCCCTGCTGTCCCTTCTCTCTGCAGACCCGGGGCACGCGCTTGGACTTTGCTCTGCACGGACGCGCCAGCGAGGGTGGATATCTGAGAATTGGTGGTGGATGTGCGAGCGAAGTAGGGTCCCAGGTCCAGCCCGAGCAGAGGGAGAGGGCAGCGGGCGCTGCGCTCTCTGGGCCCGGACTGGCTCAGCAGGGAGAGATTCTGGCAGGCCGCGGGGAGGATCAGGAGAGGCTCCAGGGATGCCCCCGGGCTTGACGTCCGAATCCGCACCGTTTTCTGGGCAAGCCTGGAGGTCCCAACCTGGCTCTCTGGGAGGGAACCCAACGCCGCCGCAGAAGCGCAAATGGATCCGGTGCGGCTCTTCCCGGTTTGGGGATCGGCCTCTGAGGACCCCACAGCCTTGTTTCAACAACTTCTGAACAGCCCTGCACGCCCCCGAACCTCCCCCGCGCCACGGCAGCGCCGGCGCTGGCCAGCCGCCTCAACGGGCACAGCATGGGCACTCACCCTGGAAGCGGTGGCCGAAGAAGCGGTTCCGCAGGACCCAGGGGTAGAAGTGCAGAGGGTCCCGGTGCTGGGCGCCGAAGAAGGAGTGCGGGGGCTGTAGCGGGGAGGCGCCCAGCTGGTGCGCCGGGTGCACGGTCAGCGCGGGGTGGTTCATGGCCTCGGGGAACACAAGCTCAGGCCCACCATAGAGCGAGCGACCGGCGCCCGCGGCGGCGGCGGCGGCGGCGGCGGCGGCGGGGAAGCCGCTCACGAAGGCCGCCTCGGCCGCGCCGGGGTGAGGGTAATTGAGCGCCGTGGGCCGGAGTGGCTCCTCCGAGGCGGCCGCCGCCAGGGGATGGGAGCCGGCGCCTCCGCCGCCAGTGCCCCCGCCGGTGCCGCCGTCCTTGGCTACCAAGGACTCGATGGTAAAGCCGCGCTTGGCTGTGGGCTGGAACATGGTCGCGGTCGCCAGAGCCGAGCGAGGCAGCCGGGCTCTGGGGAGCGCTCCGCGTCCTGGCGCCGCCGCCGTGCGGGGTGTGCACCCAGCCAGGCACATGCACACACACCAGCACCCCTCACCTCCCCCGCCCGCCCGCCCGCGCTCAGACCCTGCCGGCGAGCCAGGCGCGGAGAGGCGAGGGGCGTGAGAGCGAGCGAACGCGGAGTCGGGCCACTGCGCGCAGCTAGGCGCGCCGGCCTCTGGGGCCCAGCGGGCAGCTCCCGGCGCGGGCACTGGCGCGGGTACCGTGCGATGCTGCGAGCTGCCTCTACGGCCTGGGGGCTGAGCCCGGCCCCCTCCCTTCCGAGTCCAGCCAGGACAGACCCCCGCCCCTGGTCCTCCCAGCACTGCCCAGCTCAGCTTCGGCCGCTGTGTAGCGAGGCTCGAGTTAGCCGGCACCTGCCCCGCGCTCGCCCATTGGCCGCCGCTCACCTGCCCCAAGGTGGGGGCGGGGCGGGGCGGGGCGAGGGACGGCGGGTGGAGAAGGAGCCAGCAGTCGGAGGCAAAAAGCGGACTGGAGCCTTTGCCGGGCTATCTAGGCCTCCTTCTCTTCGCGTCTCTGCCCTTTCAGCTGAGTCTGGCGACCGCCCCAACCGTCTCCGCCCGTGCGGGAGCCCAAGAAGGCGTCCGAGGAGCCTGGGGCTTGGAAGAAACTCCAACCCCACTTCCCGACGCCTAACTCAGTTGAACCCTGTCCAATTCATTCTGCGATGTCGTTTCAGTTCTCAGACAACTTGAATCCGAGTGGAGGGAGGGTGTTTTTTGCCGGATAAATACATTCTCCGATAACCAGGTCACTGTTCCCCGGGCCTCCGGGACCCTCCCGCTCACCCACCGTCTGTCTCCTGGGCCGCGTTCTGGAAAGCCGAGGCCTTGTTCGTGAGGTTTCGCATTTTCTGAGGGTTGCGGGGACAGTTCCAGAAAAGGGGACGCCCAGTTCTTTTCACAAGGGGCCAGGCCGGGGGCAGCGAGAGAGGAGCCGCCGGAGTGGTCACTTTGAAGACCTCAAGCCGTAAATCCGGTCTCGGAAGCCCCTCCTTGGCCCTGCCACGGCGGCCGCGCTCCATTCGTACCGGGGACGGCGGGCCTCAGCACGGAGCGATCTGCTGCTTTCCTCGCCTTCTTTCGTCGTGGGGCTCAGGTGCAGGCGGGCCGGGCCGGGCCCGGGGCCTTAACTGGAGCTGGCCGAGCAATCGACCCTGACTCCTAGAATACACACCAGCCATCCCGGGAACGCAGCGGCCGCCTGGCCTCCCCTGACCCTCACCTTCCACCTGCGACCGCGGAGCAGCGGACGACTCTGCTCTGTCAGGTTTCCATTTCTTGCAATAATTTCCTGGGGGTGAGAGGGTGAGGAGAACCAGTACTCCGCAAACTTTTTCACCTGGGCCTTCCAGGCCGCAGGAAATCCCTCCCCGAGGCCTAGGAGGGCGCTGGGCGGTAGTGGGGAGGCTGGGACCCGGACCCTGCCAGAGCACTGCGAGGAGGGGACCGCAGCGCGCTCCGCTTCCTCGCCGCCGCCGAGGTCACTCGGGGCGGCCCGGCCGCGGCCGGGTGCGCAGGTCTGGGCCCGGCCTGTCGGCGCCCCGAGGCCAGGGGTTCCGCGTGCCGCGTGACTCTGCAGGGACTCCAGGCCGGGTCTTGGGAGTGGCCCGCCCGAGCGCCGGGAGCCCCGGTCCGGAGAGCGCTTCGGGCGCCCTAGTCGCCACAAAGCGGGTTAAAGTCTATTTTCCACTCGACTGCTCCGAAAAGCCCCCGCGCTCCGACGCCGTTCCGGCCCCCTTGGGCGAAGTGGGGAGGGGGCGGCGAGAGGGGGGAGGTGAGGCGACCGCACCCTGCAGCCCTTCGCGTCCCGGCCGCCCGGTCGGAGCGCTGCGGAGCCGCGGCAGAAACCCCTGCGGAAGGAATCGTTACCGAATCCTCGGCGAGCGGCTGTGCCTCTTTTGCGACCTCTCCGGCTCTTTTTGGCTGTACTGGTTCTCTCTTTCTCTCTTTCTCTCCAGTTTCCGTCTCAGCTTGTCTAGCCCCCCTCCCTGTCTCGC
>PITA01000447.1:0-36377 GCA_004023965.1 Spilogale gracilis | reverse complement strand
TAGGCCTGTGCCCTGCAGAGACAGGGGGCTGCCACGCAGAAGGCAGGAGCCCGAGCAAGTTTAATCCTGCCCCGGGCCTTGCGTCCCTAGCCAGAGATGAACCGCATCTGTCCAGCCGCACCGTGGGGCTGGACGTTGGCGGTGAACTTGCTAAACTGAGCATGTAGAAGAGCTTGCAATCTATCGGGCCATTTCTAGACTTGCATCTACACCAGCCACATCTGTCTTCATCTGTATGGTTCTGGGGAGACATATTCATATTAACTTGATAGATCTTTGTAATAACGCCTTCCCTTGTGGTGGTGCTTGCGAAATACGTTGACATCTAGCCGTCTGTCATTAACCCCATTTTATACGTAGGGAAAACAGGGTTCGCCTGACCTGCGACTTGTGTCTGGTCGCAGTCTGGATTGAGCTGGGACAGCTCAGTGATCCTGGTCTGGCTCCACACCCCTTGCAGCTGCAGCTGACTCCCCAGACCAGTGGCCACAGGATTAGGGTGCTGAGTGCCCTGGGTGCTCTGGGTGATGGCAGTTCTACCTTCATCCTCCCTCCCCTTTCCCTCTTCCAGCGTCCTTTCTCTGGCTTTCCTCTCCTGTAGCTCTCTAACCTCCCTCCATCCTTTCCCTCCCTCTGCAGACATTTACCCCTTATCCAGTTTCCTCTATTTCTGCTCCTTTTGGGGCCTCTTCCTCTATTGTCGCTTTTTCTGCAGTAGGTTAAGAGAAGAAGAATTTGGCACCTTCAGGGGGTCTCTAAGCCTGCCACCATGTTCTGGATCTAGCATCGGTGCTCCCCACCTGGCCCCCATCTCTTCCTGTGCCTTCTCATGTGCCCAGTCTCTAGCTTCACTGCCCCCCAGCTGACTGGGTACACAATGCCCCCTCTTCTCACCAGTGGACAGCAGCCCATCTTAAACCAAACCTGCTGCCCCCTCTCCCACATTGGTTCCCTAAACCTGCCTTTCCATCTGCGGGTCCTCCCTCCCAAGTTGCTGAGTTCTGCCCAAAGACTGATTGTGCCTGCCTTCCTCAGGCCCAAAGGCCCTCCTACTCCACACAGCTGCTTCCCTTTCATTCTGAGCCTGCCTGCACCCCACCTTCCAGCCCCCTGGACCACCAGTCCCAGCTCTGGACCCTCGTCATTTGTCATTTTTCTCCTCCTTCCCTCCATCTCTGGAATAACCTGGGCTCAAATCCTGACTCATCCACTTACTAATGGTGCGACGTGGAGCCAATAATCTTGCCTCAGCTTGCACATCTGTGGGAGGGGAAGCATGATATGGGTCCTTTGTGAGGGTGACTGAGATTAGTGTGTGGGCACAGTACCACTGTGTGACTCCAGGGCAGTGCTCAGGAAATGTTACTGTCTCTGCCTTTGTCCACGCAGGAAACTTGGAAATGGTCCTCAGATCCTCGCTTTCTTCCTCATCTAGTCACCTGGTCTTGGAGTCAAGTACTTCTCAAGCCTCTATCCCCCCCCCCAACTTTTGCTTCTTTGCTAACTTCATTCTTCACCATTCAGTTCAACTCCCCCTTCCCCCAGGGAAGACCTAGCCCCAATCTGACCCAGCATTCACCTGCAGGCTGGAGTCACTGGTGTCTGCACCCTGACTCCCAGGCTATGCCCCACCTCTCCCTCTAACTGGGGAGTGGTGGCATCCATCACAACTCCCAGCACTGGCTAGGCAAAGTGTATCCAACAGAGCCCTTGTTCTCCTCCTCAAGTCCTGGGTCTGAAGTCATCCCTGGCCATTTCCCTTTTACCTCTCATCCTCCTCCCTCCTCTTTAGCCCATTTCACCTTCAGGTCTCTCTGCCCCACACAAAGCCTTCTGTCCTCCTGTTTCTGCTAACTGCGTTTCACCATCAAACTTTTTGAATACGTTTAATCTCTCTAACAACCTCAGTTCCCCTGACTCAATAAACCTTTGTAATCTGGCTTCCACCCTCATCCCATGGGGGAGATGCTTTCAAAAAAGCTCCAAAACTCTGACCATGGTGTTATTACAATAGCAACATGTGCTTATGGAGGCAATAACAATCATAACAACCTTAAGGAGTTATGATGAGATTGAATGAGTTATACTCCCCAACCAATAGGCTGATAGCCGTGCCTAGCACATAGTAAGCACTTGATGAATGTTAGCTATTAATTTTATACAGCTTTGCTGTCCAATATGGAAGCCATATGGACACTGGGTGCTTAAAATGTGGATGGCCCAAATTGAAATATTCTGTAAATGTAAAATACATACCAGATTTGGAAAGCTAAGTGTTTTGAACAAATCTAAGATATCATTAATATTTTCTTGTGTTGGTTACATGCTATCATGATAACATTGATATAGTGCAGTTAAAAATAAATTATGGGGCACCTGGGTGGCTCAGTGGGTTAAGCCTCTGCCTTCAGCTCAGGTCATGATCTCAGGGTCCTGGGATCGAGGCCCACATTGGGCTCTCTGCTCGGCAGGGAGCCTGCTTCCTCCTCTCTCTCTGCCTGCCTCTCTGCCTGCTTGTGATCTCTCTGTCTGTCAAATAAGTAAAAATCTTTAAAAAGAGATTTAAAAAATAAATTATGAAGGTTATTTTTATCTGTTTCTTTTTATTTTTTAAATGTAGTAACTAGAATGTTTAAAATTATATATGTGGCTCACATTATTTTTCTTTGGACAGGGTTGTTATAGGAGACACAGGTGATCCAAAGGAAGGAGGGAGAGTAAATGTGCAGAAAGGAAAAACAGAGATCTTATAATTATCATTTCCTACCACCAGAAACAACCATCATGAAGTTCTTGCAGTATATTCTTCCAGTTCTTTCTCTCTATATTGCCTTCCTTTAGAAGGGGTGGGTGGCATGCAAGAAACATACATTTTTTGTAACCTGCTTCTTTATTACCAATCACAATCCTCTTTGCACACATTAAATATTCTCTATTGCTGGATATTGGACATTTGTGCTGTTGACAAATTTGCACTATTTTATTTTTTTAAAAAGATTTTATTTATTGAGGGAGAGAGCATAAGTTGGGTGAGGGGAAGGGGCAGAGAGGTAAGGAGACTCCTGGCTGAGCAGGGAGCCTGACAGCAGATCCCAGGACCCCAGGATCACAACGTGCCTTGAGCCCAAGGCAGATGTTTAGCTGAGTGAGCCACCCAGGCACCCCTTCACTATTTTATATTTTATTATTTTTTTAAAGATTGTATTTATTTATTTAACACAGAGAGAGATCATAAGTAGGCAGAGAGGCAGGGAGAGAGAGAGGAGGAAGCAGGCTTCCTGCCGAGCAGAAAGCCAGATGCAGGCCTGGATCCTAGGACCCTGAGATCATGACCTGAGCTGAAGGCAGAGGCTTTTAACCCACTGAGCCACCCAGGCGCCCTCCCTTCACTATTTTAAATAAAATTTTGACCAACAGCTCCATAGCTCCATCTTACTATGTCTTCAAGAGTACTGCTTTTCTATATACATTTCTAGAGGTATAATTTAAGGACGTGTAATTTCCAGATATGCAGTATTTAACTCTTTTGATCCATATTGTCAATTTTGTCTCTGAAAATATATCCATGTATTCCCCCATGAGCAGAGGTTAAGTGGTTCCCTTCATTCTCTGAAATGCTTATCAGGACTCTATTTCCAAATTCCTTTCTCTTTTAGTCTTAATTGTCTGTGAGATCTTCAGCATTTGATTTCAACTCCCTTTTCCTTTGGAAACTCTCTCTCCCTTTTATTTTCCTAACAAGGTACTTCCCCGGCCCTGCCACCTCTGAGAATTGCTCCTCCATGGGCTCTCCTTTATTCTCCTAACTGTGCGTGTCTACTAGGCACCTTTGTCTAGTCTATCCTACTTATCTATTTATCTATCTATCTATCTATTATCTATCTATCGATCTTCTAATCATCCACCCTCTATCTTTACTCCCACAGTTTCAAGCAATACCTAGATGCAAAGTCTTTACAGGTTTGTAATCCCAACTCTATTTTCCCCCAGGTCAAGTTGCTAGTTTTTAGTGCTTGTGAGATAACGTTCCTGGGGGGTCCCATAGGCTCCGTAGGCATTCTCTATACCCCAAAACTGAGCTCCATGTCTTCCCCACCAAATCTGTGCCTCTTCCTGTCCCAGCCTCTTCTGATGGCAGACCTACAGGCCCAAGACAACTAGTCTCAGCTGCTGAGAGGTATCCGTGATAGCTTCTTCTCTGCCACCTCTCAGCATGTCCCCTCAGTCCTCCTATCTATTCCTTTCTTGCCATTCCCTCCACTACTATTGGACTTCAGGCTCTCCTTACCTTCCTCTGGTGACTCTTAATGATAACCACTTGCTGTCTCTCTTCTCTGCAATTCATCTGACTTGTGGCTGCCAGATTTCTATCACACAACTCCATGTAAAAATGTTTTCACACAACTGTGGGACCTAGGGGCAGTTTCTTCACCTCTCTGTGACTCAGTTTTTCACCTATAATCTGGAGATAACAATAGTACCTGGAGAGTTGTTGAGAGAACTGAAATGAGGCAATTCATGTATAGCTTTTAACGCATAGAGAACTCAGTAAGCTCTGTTAGAGTCACTATTTCCAGGGCGCCTGGGTGGCTCAGTTGGTTAAGCGACTGCCTTCGGCTCAGGTCATGATCCCGGAGACCTGGAATCGAGTCCCACATCGGGCTCCCTGCTCGGCAGGAAGCCTGCTTCCCCCTCTCTCACTCCCCCTGCTTGTGTTCCCTCTCTGGCTGTGTTTCTCTCTGTCAAATAAATAAAATCTAAAAAAAAAAAAAAGAATAGAGTCACTATTTCCAATGAAGTTCAGACGCTCATCTTGACATTCAAGACCTTCCATGAGCAAGTACGTACCTTTCTTCTCACCCATGGGGAGCCCTCAGTGGAGTAACACTGCCACCGTCCAGGGTGTTCATCAAGGGATTCCTAGTGCTCTGTGCCTCTTTGTGCATGCCCTACACATTTCCCTTCCAAACCCTGCTCAAAAGCATTACTGCATGTGTCAGTCCAACTTCCGAGAAGAAGGAAATTGGCAAAGTTACCTGGGAGAAGTACATGAGGTCAGTTACATAGAATGCTAACGTCATGAGAACTTTCTTCATATTTTTTGCTGCTATGTTCTCAACACTGGCACAATTGCCCGACATATAATAGCTGCTCATTAAAGATCTGTCAACTGACATATGAATTTGAGAAACATGATTTAAAATTATGGTTGTTTTGGGGTGCCCGTGTGGCTGAATCAGTTGAGCAACCGACTCTTGATTTTGGTTCAGGTCATGGTCTTGTGTTCTTGGGTTTGAGCCCCAGGCTCTGTGCTCAGGGCAGAGTCTCCTGAAGATTCTCTTTCTCCTCTCCCTCTGACCCACCCCCCCAACAAGCGTGCCTGCTCTCTTTCTAAATAAATAAATAAATAAATAAATAAATGAATAAATGAATAAATAAATAAATAAATAAATAAATATCTTTTTTAAAAAGATTGAAAAATAAATAAAGAAAGAAAGAAAGAAAGAAAGAAAGAAAAAATTTTTTTAAAAGATTTTATTTATTTGACAGAGAGAAACACAGCCAGAGAGGGAACACAAGCAGGGGGAGTGAGAGAGGGAGAAGCAGGCTTCCTGCCGAGCAGGGAGCCCGATGTGGGACTCGATTCCAGGTCTCCGGGATCATGACCTGAGCCGAAGGCAGTCGCTTAACCAACTGAGCCACCCAGGCGCCCCAATAAAATCTTTTTTTAAAAAGATTTTTAAAAAAGCGAGAGAGACTGAGAGAGAGAGAGAGAGAGCGCGCATGAGAGAAGAGAACGTCAGGAGAAGCAGACTCACAGACTCCACGCAGGGCTGGGAGCCCAATGTGGGGCTCTGTCCCGGGACTCCAGGATCATGACCTGAGCCGAAGGCAATGGCTTAATCAACTGAGCCACCCAGGCCCCCAATAAATAAAATCTGAAAAAAATAAGGGGGTTATGTTTGTTCTGAGACAGTGTAATAATGTAAAATTACATCACTCTAGGACACAAAAAAAGAGACTGTTCATGCCCTGGGAGATTTGTCTTGAAAGGAGAATTGGATCTCGGCCTCACCTTGGAAGATTTCTCCAGCAGAACCTCTGATTGATGGGAAAGGAAACCCACACTTTGAAGTTGAACCCTGTCCAGTTATTGGCTAAACTCTAGGGTGGGGAGAACTCTAAATTACAACTTTCCACTGTCTATCTATACTGGAAGATGTGTGAACTGGAGGAAATATCTCTTTCCTCTGGCTCAACGGATGCCTTCTTTTTGCAAAGATAAACCAAAGACGTACTTCCTAAATGGGGCAATTAAAGAGCCCCTGGCTGTGTCTCAGTGGTTTGCATAACAATATAAATGTCTTCTCTGTAATGAGATGTTATCTTTGCAGATTACTATTACTTGAAGGAAATTTTTCTTTTCAATGTATGGGTCTAGGCCACTCTGTCCCTGAAAACTGGGGCTCTTTCTTAACGGCACAGATGTGTTCTTCTTTAAATAGTTCTCCATAGAAGTGGAAAATGAAAGGAGTGGTGCCTCTGTCTTTACTTCCCATTGGTCAAGGGGTCTTGACCAGAGTTGCCAAAGCACCCCTGAGATGTTTATTTTGCTGAATGCTCACTTAAGTTTTCAGTCCAGAAGGAATTCCCAGGCTTTGGGAAAAGTTCTCATGTCAGATGATTATGTAGTATTGGGTTGTCCCAGTGGGGCTTCAGACAAGACCAGCCCCTGGGAGTTTTGGGATGGACATAACGATTCATAGGCATCCTGTAAGACAGAAGAATGGGCTAGAATGGGGGCACTTAGAGAGCAGGTGAGATTTGGGCTCAGAGCTGGGTGACAGTCCCTCCTTCCGCCAAACCGGGGAGGCTGGACTCCCAGGAAGGGTAAGCTAGATCCTGCTATGACCTGGGTGGGGCTCTCAACTAGCAGATAACTATGAAACTAAGTCCTGTGGGAGAGCTTGACACGAAGGCGTGCTGGCAGGCCGGTCCCTACTTGACTGGTGTTCTGCCAACCTGTTTGCCTTCCTGCTTCCCCAGTTGTCCTCACACAAGTTTGTTCAAATCTGGATCTGAACAGATTTGCAACATTGCACAAACATTTCTTCCTTTCCTTCAGTTGTTCAACAATTTGGCCAGGGTCATTTGTGGAATCTTTCTTTTTAAGAGCAAGCATTGAATATGATGTCATATTTGTTTCTAATAATGTGGTAGACTAGATGTGCAGAGTCCCCTCCCAGTACAGAACACCTAAGAATCCTTTTTATCACATTTTGACTTTGTATTATAAAAATTTCCAAGAAAAATTAGAAGTAGACAAAATAGAATGATGGACACCCATATACCCTGTTGTACCTGTCACCGTACCACCAAAACCTTTATAAGTATTAACATTTTTCTGTTTTACCTTATCCCTTTCCTTCCGAAGTATTTTATTTATTTATTTATTTTAAAAATTTTATTTATTTGACAGAGAGATCACAGGTAGGCAGAGAGGCAGGGGGAAAACAGGCTCCCTGCTGAGCAGAGAGCCAGATGTGGGGCTCGATCCCAGGACCCTGATATCATGACCTGAGCTGAAGGCAGAGGCTTTAACCCACTGAATCACCCAGGCACCCCCTTCCGAAGCATTTTAAAGTAAACTACAGCCATTGTGATATTTTACCCATGAATATCTCATTTTGAATCTCCACAGATAATTCTTTTTTTTAAAAAAAAGAAAACAGTGTTTTTTTAGGCACCTGGGTGGCTCAGTAGGTTAAGCGATTGACCTCAGCTCAGGTCATGATCTTGGGGTCCTGGGATCAGCCTGTGATAGGCTCTGCACTCAGCAGGGAGTTGACTTGTCCCTCTCCCTCTGCCTTACCCCAGCTCCTCTCTCTCTCTCTCTCTCTCTCTCTCTCTCTCTCTCTCTCTCTTTCTCTCTCTCTCATAAATAAATAAATAAATAAATAAAATCTTTAAAAAAAACACACAGGACTTTTATTATGTGTAATTCCAAACATGCTTTGCAGAGAGAACAATATAATGAATCTCCACATGTTTATCACTTAACTTCAATTATCAATCTTTTGCCAGTCTTAAAAACATCTTTTTGAATGATGGCTGAGCTGGCAAAAAAAATAAGGAAAAATCCTCAGATGCCCAGAAATGAGAGAAAGCTTGAACCGAGACAAGGAAGTGGATTGTGAAGCTGGAGTTTGTGCTGGAACAAAGCCCAACTGGGCGGTGGCACAGAGCTTGGGTTTTAGAGGACCACAGGTGAGGGGCACAGGGGACAAATTTTGAGGTAGGAAGTCCCATAAGAGACCTCTGGAAAGTGACATCTTTACTGAGTGGATGAGAAAAAAATACCAGCCCTACAAAGGGAGGTGGTGGACATATGTGTCTGGCTTAGCTTTGGCTCTGTGTGGAAGGGAAAAAAAGAAAACATATTTTCTTGAGAGTTCCTAACCACAGCCTCACTTTACTTGGATTTAGGGCCAGAAATTTCAGGAGGCCCTAAAAGATTCCAAGCTGAGAATTTAGTATCCATTGGCAGAAGCAAATAAGTATATTTATCTTCTTTTTTAGAAGAATGTACTTGAAAGCCAAACTTCAAATAACTTCCCCAAAGTTCCAAGGAAGATGAACTCACAATCAAAAATCACAGAATCCACAGGGTATAAGCCACCATGAGAATTAGTAGAAACTACAAATTGCAGAATCAGACCTGCAGAGACAGCATATATTAGAATTATCACCTGTAGAATAGAGAATACTTATATTTACTGAACTTTAAAGCAAAAAGTATAGTATTTAAAAGAACCTAGCATGCATGTGGAAAGTGGTACAACTTTGGAAAATTATTTGGCAGTTTTAAATAAAGTTAAACTATACCCACTCAGCCATTATATACTCAAGAGAAATGAGTGCATATGTCCATACAAAGACTTTATTCATAATCACTAAAACCTTGAAACAATATGCATGTCCATCAACCTTAGGATGAATAAGTAAATTATTAGATTCATATAATGGAAAGCAATAAAAATGAATAATGGATGCAGGTAACACCATGGGTAGATATCAGATACATTATTGGGTTGATAGAAGTCAGAATAATCATTACCTCTGAGCGATTATTGACTGGGAAGTGGCACAATGGAAGTTCTGAAGTCTTAGAAATGTTCTATATTTTGATTGGGGTGGTGTTATCATGGATGTACACATATGTAAAAACTCATCGTGATATACACCTAAGATCAATGCATTTTACAATTTATTGTAAATTATGTCTATCTATCTATCTATCTAACCCAGCCAATATATATATATAAATATGGGACCCAGCCAATTTGGAAAGGTAAAGAGAAATATAAACTATAATCACTAAAATTAAAAACTCAATTTGTAAGAAATTATCAGGTTAGATATAGCAGAAGAGAGAACTCATGAACTACAAGATCTAAAGAATTGAAGAAATGCAGCACAAAGAGAGACACAAATGTAAAAATGATAGAGAGGTTTGGCAAGTCTATGGAGGGTGGTATATATAAAAGATTATATCTAGGGGCACCTGGGTGGCTCAGTCGGTTAGGTGACTGCCTCTTGATCTCAGCTCAGGTCTTCATTTCAGGGTTGTGAGTTCAAGCCATGTTGCGTGGGGAGCCTACTTAAAAAAAAATAGGTTAAAACTGTGGAAAGAGCCAAGGTGCCCATCAACAGATGAATGGATAAAGAAAATGTGGTACACATATACAATGGAATACTATGCCTCCATCAGAAAGGATGAATATCCAACTTTCATAGCAACATGGACTGGACTGGAAGAGATTATGCTGAGTGAAATAAGCCAAGAAGAGAAAGTCAAGTATCACATGGTTTCACTTACTTGTGGTGCATGAGGGGTAACCTGGAGGACAGTGGGAGAAGGAAAGTAAATGGGAAGTAGGGTAATCCAGGGAGAGAAACGAAACAACAGAGACTTTGGACACAGAAACAAACCGAGGGACTTGGAGGGAGGGGGATAGAGGGATGGGAGAGCCTGGTGGTGGGTACTGGGGATGCCTAAAGCGCACTGGGTGTGGGGAATGGGGAATGAATCTTGGAACACTGGGGAAAAAAATTTAAGTAACAATAAAAAAAAAGACATCAAATGATAAAAAAAAATAGGTTATATCTGATCAGGATTCTAGAACCAGGGAATAGTGGTAATGGCATGGAGGTTTCATTTGAAGAGTTAATGGCTAAGAATTTTTTAAAATTGACAAGTAACACCAATCCTTGGATTAGGGATGCCCATCGAATTCCAACAGGATCAATAAAAGAAATCTGCACATAGACAATGGAATTGCAGAACACCTAAGGAAAAGGGATCTTAAAAGTAGCCAGAGAGAGAAGACAGATTACACACAAAGAAAGTCAGACACAGACTGGTAACTGTAGGCTCTTAACAAAGGGATATAGTTTCAAAGCACTGAGAGAAAATCACTTACAACCCAGAACTGTATCTCTAGTAAAATTGGTCTTTCAAGAACAAGAGTGAAATAATGATGGAATCAGGCAAGCAAAAAATGAACATTTTTACCAACCAACCCTCACTGAAGGAATTTCAAGCAGAAGCAAAATGACTGTGGAAAGAAAGTCTGAGATGAAAGGATGAATGGTTGGTAAAGTTGATAAGCACTGGCTGGTTCAAAAGGGGCAGAGACTCAGATGGACGCTTCTCCCAAGAAGATACAGAAACGGCCAATGAGCACATGAACCGATGCTAAATATCACTAACTACTGGGGAAAGGCAGGTCAAAACTACAATGAGACAGCCCTCACACCCATTACTATGGCTACTAGCAGCAAAACAGAAAATAACAAGTGTTGGCAAGGATGCGCAGAAACTGGAGCCTTTGTGCACTATTGGCAAGAAAGTAAAATGGCACCGCCCCTGGAGTGGAGCAGCATAGGAAGGCCTCAAAAACTTCAAACTAGAAGTACCACATGATCCAGCAAGTCCCCTTCTGGATATATAGGCAAAAGAACTGAAAGCAGAGTTTTGAGATTTTTGTACACTCATGTTATGGTCATTGCAGCATTTTCCACAACAGCTAAAACGTGGAAGCAATCCAAATATCCATGGACAGATGACTGGATAAGCAGAATGTGGTATATACATACGGTGGAATTTTATTCAGCCTTAAAAAGGAAGGGAATTTTGCATTATGCTACAACAAGGGTGAACCATGAGGACATTGTGCTCAACAAGCCAATCACAAAGAGACAAATACTGTACGATTCCACTTACATGATGTATGTAGAATAGTGAAAATCATAAAGACAGGAAATGAATGGTGCTGGCCAGGGGCTACGGAGGAAGGGGAGACCAGGACTTACTGTTTACTGGATATAGAGTTTTAGTTTCGCAAGATGAAAAGAATTCTAGAGCTGGGTAGGTGATGGTTGCTTAACAGTATGGATGTACTTAATACCGCTGTACTGCACGTTTAAAAATCATTAAGATAGGGGCACCTGGGTGGCTCAGTCAGTCAAGAGTCTGCCTTCAGTTCAGGTCCTGGGTCCTGGGATCAAGACCCGCATCAGGCTCCCTGCTCTGCAGGGAATCTGCTTCTCCCTCTTCCTCTGCCCCTCCTCGGCTCACGCTCTCTCTAATAAACAAACAAACAAACAAATAAATAAATAAATAAAATTTTTAAAAAACTTTAAAAATCATTAAGATGGTAAATTTTATGTTATATGTATTTTACCCCAATAAAATATAAGTTAAAATATAAACACATACATAAATAAATACACAAAACACTGACAATAGCAAGTGGTGTGTGTCTTAAAATATATCTTTTTGGCAAAATATAAACAGTGACACCCCCTCTCTCAAATATAAATATTAACTGTGTAACACCTTAAACTTCCCATATAATTACTAGGACTAAAAACACAGGGCTAAATATGGTAACGGTAGCACATAGATGGGGCAGAGTGGTGAGCAACTTAAAGCATATTTGGATGATGCATTTTTCTGAAGGAAGGTAAAGATAGTGATTAACTTTCAGTTTTGGAAATTAAATATACCTGATACAATGTCTAGGGTAATTACCAGAGAAATAGAAACAGAGTATTACTTCCAAATTAGTAAAAGAGGAAAAAATTGAATTTTTAAAAATCCAGGAGGAAAGGTAATTAAATAACAATAAAAGAGTTTCTTCATGAGAACTGTAGTTAGTGGGAAAAGTCTGAAATGCAAGGTTTCTCGGCTCTAACGGTGGTACGCCACGAGGCTGAAAGAGCCCAGCTTTGGGACATTAATCCTGTTGGAAAATAACTGAGAGAACATGGAAAGTGTCATAACAAGAAGTGTTAGAGAATCTGTCACTGGCATTCTCTTCTTGAAGATGGAGCACAATCACTGAGCAATTCTAAATAAATACTGAAATCACAGGAATTCAAAAAGTGATGTCAAAACAAAAGTTTGAGTTTCTGTTTTTCACAAAAATTTCTAAGAGTTTACCATCAAATTATGATGCCAATAGTATTGTGAGGGGTAATCGAGTATTCCAGCCTCAAGAGTTACTCAGGGTTGATGGGTTGATACAGAGAGTAACACTTTTCGAGCCAAGATTCTGTACATGGTTTGAAATTTATGAAAGAAAGCAAGAGGGCTTATGGATCCAAAACTACCCTCAAAGTATGAAAACTTCAAAGGAATTAAAATATTCTTTGTCGACGGATGGAACAGAGCATTATAAAAGATGTTTTAATCTGGTGCCCATCCCAGCTGTTCTGCTAACAAAAAATTCAGGAACGAGAAAACGATTAAAACTTGAAAATATTACTGGAAAATGTCTGGAAGCCAGAAAAATGGGAAATGCATGCATTTGTATTGGTGTAGTTTCATCATAAATATCTACATTTTGGTGTCATTGCCTTTTATAAACTACTATCTGATTACTTGATTCCTAATGAGAAAAGTAGAATGTGTCTAAAGTTGAAAATATTTTGTTTCTGGAAAAACTGTGTCTACCAAGGATATAGGGACTCCAATTTGTGAACAAAGGTCCGTATTTTGAGATGGAACTCAAAGAGAACTAGAAAGAGAACTTACAACTAATTTTAAATTGGTTTCTACAAATAATGTGAACGTTCTGTGAAACTTGGGCCAGTTACTTAACCTTTCAGTGCCAATTTCCTTTTCTGAAAAATAGGAATAAATCCTAGAACCTGCTGTATAGTTAGTTGAGAGGATTCAGTGAATATATGAACGTAAAGCACTTAAAATAGTGCTTAGCGTATAGTAATCATTTAGAATTATTAATCAAATCATAAAGATGGACGATGTTTCCATAAATGACTCATGAGATACAATAAGATGATGGTGTTCTCAACCCGTGCAAGGTTCCTACAGAAAATGTCTCAGGCTTTCTTGATTAAGCAGACAGTCATGGGTGCCATGGGTTTGGTTAAGATCACTGGGAGGCTCTCGTACTAAATTATTACGAAAGCTGATTTGAATAAAATGCAGAGCTATGTCTACACAGGAGCTTGACATGAGTGAAAGATTTAATGTTGTTGCTACAACGTTTACAGAGGATGAGCCAAGAGCTTTATACACACGTTGTCATGCATGTCTTGGGGGTTTAATGGTGTGGGGATTTGTCGGGATATGAAAGAGCTCCATGGTGATCCCACTGCTGTCAATTCTTTATATGACACTCTTCATGCATCTCTGAAAAGCTGGCAAATTTTCAGAACATTTGTAAGCAGAATGAAGGCATAACATACAGGAAGCTCCAAGGTTGTTGAAAACGTGTTGGATTGTTGGTTGCGATGGAGCAACTTCTGCAAATTCTTCAAACGTAGGAAGTTGTACAGGCTGTTCCTGAAAGGCGAGAGTGGCTGGTGCAGCAAGGTCTTGGCTGACTCTGGTTTCCACGTTGGAATTCACTTTTTATTTACAAATTTTCACAAATTTTAAACAACAGGCCGAGTATTGCGAGCATTTTTTTTCCCCCAAAGAACTGCTAACTGAAGTTACAGATGTTTTCTCTTTGCCATCAAAATTAGGAGCAAAACTTCATAGTTTTTATCGTTTGAGAGAAGCAGTAGATATTTCAAAGATGTTTGGGACAGAACAGAGAAATTATGCCAAAAAGTAACCTCCAGAGGTTCTAAAGTAGGACAAAAAATTAGGGGCACCTGGGTGGCTCAATCAGTTGAGCGGCTGCCTTTGGCTCAGGTCCTGGGATCAAGCCCCACATTGGGCTCCCTTTAGCACTAGGGAGTCTTCTTCTCCTTCTGCCCCTCACCCCCACTCATGTTCTCTTTCACTCTCTCTGTCTCTCTCTCAAATAAATAAACTCTTAAACATAGAAAAAATTGTTTGAAGGAAAAGAAATGTTCCCAGTAATTCAGATAATATCTTTCCCCTACTATATCACAAAAAAATTTATAATGTGTTTTTTTCCAATTAATAGTGGCCAAATTACTAAATTTGTGGGTTTAAAAGCCAGTCATAGCAACATGAGAGAAGTTTCAGAAACACCGTTTTGTGGAACACTATATTTCTTGAAGAAACAGCGGAACATGTGCCAGAATTTCCGGAACACATGCCCATGCCTCCACACACATCTGACTGTCCCCAGGGAACTGCATGGCCATCCTGCTGACCACAGCTGACTGGACTGAGGTAGTCACCATGAGTTTGCTGAGGACCTTGTTTTGGAGCTGTCTCAAACAATGAGCTTCTCCCTCAGGCCTTTGAACTAAGTGATCCAAGGGGCATGACACTTGGTGGTAGGCAGAGAGACAGAGATTACAGCAAACCAGGGAGGTAGGAGCAGGGCTTGGAACCCGTCTGAGGGCTGTGGAGAGGGCACCTTGGTGTCAAGCTGAAGGCCTGTTATGCAGAAAGTCTGGAGCACAGTCTTTATCGTGGAACTGGCTGACCCATGTGTGTCTCCCTTGAGAAGCTCTTAAGTGCTTGAGAGCTGTCCTTATGTCTGTTATGTCACTTTTCCTCACAGTACATGTTCACCAGGTTCCTCAATAAATGAATTCATTAGGCTAAAAGGACAGGTAGGAAATCCAGCCAGATGAAGGATGTAATGAGTGTGGAAGGCAGTGCAAGAGAGGACTGTCAGCCTCTTACTGGATTCCCAGGAAGGTGGTCAGAATATAGAGGTGTTGTCACTTGCTGGGGAGAGGCCTAGAGGAAGAGCACGAGAGAGGCTTGGGACGTCTCGGGAGCTTGATGTTGAGGGTGGGGACTGATAATGTGGACACTTACCCCAAGGAGGGCAGCTCATGTAAGCCCCAGATCCTTAGCCTGGGTGCCTCGAAGACATCTGTCACCTGGTATCATCCATTCCGCTCTAATAGACCATGGGACACCCAGCTAGTTTGTGTCCTTGTCCCACAGGCCATATGCCCATTCTCCTCCCCCACGCCTCCTCCATGCTTTTGGCTAAGGAGACTTCTGCCACATAGCATGACCTCTTCCTCGCCACCTCTGCCAATCCTGTGCAAACTTCAAGGCATGTTCTGGTCTTGCTTCCTCTAGGCAGCCCTCCTGGCATTCCCTCCCCTGCACTTCGGTGACTTCAGACCATCACTTACACTTGCATTTGTGTAGCTTAGGAAAGGCAGGCAGCAGCAGTAACCTAGGACTTTCTGGGACTGTGGCATGACAAGTACAAGGCCCTCTGCCCTTGGGTTCCCACACCAGAAATTCAGGCCCCCTCTCACCCCTGTGTTGCTTCATTCCATGGCCCCAAAGAGAAAGGAGAGCCAGAAGAGGCTCCTTTCCCACACACCCTGTTCAGCTTTCCAGAATTCCTCTTCTTGAGCCCAGGAGGGCTCTGGTTTCAGCTGTTCTCTCTTCAGCCTCCACAAAGGTACAGAGAGGCTTCTCAAGGGCTGTAGGCCTCCCACCCACCCCCACCCAGCCCGAGGGAGACCCCGTCTCTGCCCCATGCTGCAGCATCAGCCAGGGCCCCCAGCACCTGGTAGCCAACTATACTTTAATGAGCACATTAGTGCTCAGGTGTGGTGAGCCCAGGACTCTCCGGTAAGCTGGGGCAAGCCTCTCGTTATCCTAATGAGCTGCCTGGAAGCTCTTCTGGAGATCCTCTTCTTTCTCCAGAGATCAGACTTCGTCCCCTCCATTGCACCAATGGATTTGCTTCACCCTTCCCACCCTGCTGTCGACTGCAGCCCAGGCCTCAGTCTTGCTGCTCCTGTTCCCTGTTTTCCGGGAGCCTGACACCAGGTCCTGACCTGTCTCATGTCCTCAGGGCTGACACTGTGATTGGCAGTTCAGACATGAATCAAAAAAAAGGCCTGAGTGCTTAGCTGAGTTTTCTCCTGCTGCAGTGGAATCCCCACCTTGCTTCCTTCAGTGCCATTTGCTTTTCCTCCAGGAAGCCTTCCCTGACTACTCTAAATCTAAATCGCCTGGCCCTGTCGAGTCTCTCCAGAGAAGTCCGAAGCTCAGAAATGATTCTATAACATGTGGCCACCTTTTGCCTTTCTATAAGACCTTTATAAATATGTAGAATGGTGTGATTATATGATGTTCTTGGCCAATATTCAACAGGTATTTACCGATCACTTACTACATGCCAAGCATTGCATTCAGTGCTGAGGACAAAGCTGTGAGCAGGACACATATGGTTGCCCCTGTCATGGAGTTTAGCATGGGGCACCGTGGAGGAGAAGAAGCCATCAGACATTGATGGTATCGTGCGAATGGTGTCGTGTGGGTGGCAGGAGGTAAGTTTTGGGAGCCCACAGCAGGAGTACAATATCAAAGATGCCAACCACCTCTTGTTCCACCCAAAACCCCATCTTAGGAACCTCCGGCCCAAACAGATATATTCTGGCAGAACCCTGTTGCCAGGCCCCGCCACTCCAGTTTGTCGGATCAAGGATGGACATGCGATCCACACGGCCCAATCCATGTCCTGGATGGTGACCTAGAAAGGGGCTCAGCCTCAGGAAAGTGAGTGAGAGATGCAGAGGGAAGTTGCTGTGTGCACACTGCTAAAGTCCCAAGGGAACGAAGAGGACGTGTGCAGGGAGACAGAGAGAAGGGAGCTGACCGGCAAACCCCTTCCTTGCAGGGAAGGCCAGGGGCTCCCATTCCTGCTTCCCACCCACCTGAACAGTCACCCAAACAATCCCTAAACAAAAGAGACCCAATCAGAGGGCCCCTCGGTCAGGCTTGAGCAAGGAGAGGAATAGGCCAAGAGAGGCTGCCAGGGATATGAGGATGAGGAAGACTTAGCTACCCAAGAGAGGAGAAGGAGGGCTTTTCCTGGAGGAAAGGGTTTGTCATAGTGTGGGTGAGACCTCTAGGGGACATAGACCATAAAGTTGTACTCACCATAGCATGAGTCAGACAGGAGAAATTTAATAGAAATTAAAAATCGCAGAATTATATTTGCTTTGAGCTCAATAAATACATCTGCCCTCCGGCCCTCCCTCCCTCCCTTCTTCTTCTTTCCTTCTCCCATCCTTCCTTCTCTCTCTCTTTTTCTTATTACTTTCTTCTTATTGCCAAGGTAATGTGCCTTCACTATGGAGAAATTTCAAAATATATAAAAGCAAAAAGGGCAAAAAGATTCCCCCAGATATCATGTTTAAAAATTATACTGTTATTAATATTAATAATAGCTAATATTTACTGAGCTCTTTCTAGTCACAACACACTGTTCTAAGATTTTCCATGCATGATTTTGTTTAATCCTCTTAACCCTTTGAGGTGGGTACTTTTGTCCTCCACCTGACAGATGAGGAAATGGAGATGCAGTTTAAATAGAACTGTGAGGGGCGCCTGGGTGGCTCAGTTGGTTAAGCGACTGCCTTTGGCTCAGGTCATGATCTCGGAGACCCGGGATCGAGTCCCATATCGGGCTTGGCAGGAAGCCTGCTTCTCCCTCTCTTACTCCCCCTGCTTGTGTTCCCTCTCCGGTTGTGTTTCTCTCTGTCAAATAAATAAGATCTTTTTAAAAAAAAAAACAAATAGAACTGCGACTCGAATCCAGGCGGGTGGTAATGAACTCAAGTTCAACCAGGGTTCAAATTTTCCTGTATAATATTTATGGTCTTTTAAAGAAGATCATAAAGGAACACAGATTCTTTTTTTTTTGCTTCTTTCTACAAATATATTTTGGGAAAATTTCAAGTAACATGTAGTCACACTTTATACACTTAATATTGTTCAAGTGATATATTTGGGCTAGGGCAAGTGAAAAGTACAGATGATTTTAAAGAGAAAAAAAAAAGGCATTTGTTATCCTACCACCCAAAAGGTCAGTGTTTACATTTAGGAGTCTCTACTCCATTCCTGGAATGAATTTAGGCTTAGGAACCTAGCCAAGGCTCCTAAATCGGGCCGCATCACCCAGGAGGTGTTTTAATGAGCTCGGAAACCACATGAGCATTCAGCGGTTGGGTGCACACTGGAGGATGTGAGTTACCTTTGCAACCCCGAGGAACGCTTCTGTCTGATGCAGGGAGAATGTTCCAGATGGTAGCATTAAACGTCACACAGAGTCTTCATGAACACCCTGGTTGCGGCAGAATGAGAACGGGGCCAGGGGCCGACAGAGCTGGACTCTCCTCCTGAGATGGTAAAGTTGGGGGTCATTTCCTGTCCAACCTCAGTTTCCTCATCTGTACAATGTGCTGCTACAATTCTAGGAACGGGTGACCGTCAGCGGAGCCTCGCTTCTGGGTCCTCTGCTGCATTTTAGACAATTCCTGACATAGTTCCCACCCAGCTCTGGCGCAAAAGACAAGAGGGCCGGATTATGAAAGGGGCTGGGGTCAGGGAACACCAAAGGCTTAGGGACGCCCCAACATAAGGGTGTGAGTTCTATTTTCCTGGAGGGCTGGCCCAGCCAAGCCGATTAGGGGCCGGGAGCAGCTGTGGGCTGAGGGAGGCCGCTGGGAGTGAGGGGATTCAAACAGCTCTTTCCCACCCTCTCCCCCAGCAGCCTGCTCTGTGTAAAAATCCCAGACTCCAATCAAACCCCTTCTCTTTTCTCCTTTCATTCACCTGCCCATCTTCTCTCCTCTTCTCTCCTTTTCTATCCAAACTCATAATTAATCGCTCAAGGCAAAAGTAATGAATGTTAATTGGCCATCTGTAGGAAGACTAATTAAAATCTACCACGCTGGGGTTTCAAACATACCTATAGCAACGGAGTGAATCGGGAATGAGGCGAGGAGGGACTGAGGTAACAGCTGAAAGACTGCAAAACACCACTGGGCTTAGGTGTGAGGGAACAACGCCAGCGCCAGCGAGGGGCGAGGGGCGAGAAGCCGGTGAGGGAGGGAGAGGGAGAGAGACTTCCCGATTCACTCCTACCACGCCGGATGGCCTTTTGTGGCTCTTCTGTTTTGGATTTAACAAGCGCGTTTACATGTTTCCTTCGCACTGGACGTGGCTTAAGGAGTGGCTGGAGTTTGTGGATCGTTGTCCCTCCGTCGCAGGCTCGAACACACCCACGTCTCCGGGACCGCCGGCACCATGTCAGTATCACACCCAGGCACGCGCACGCGCTCGCACACGCACGGGCCATTAAAGCCCACCCTCGGCTTTGCACAGGTTCCTGCTGGCAAGGTCACACCCTGTCGCCTGTGTACGCATGCGCGGATAGCCAGAACCACCCCCCCACACACACACACAACACGCGCTCTCACAGGATCCCATGTAACCCCGTGTGCATACGTGTGCCTGCACACAACAGTATGCATGCATGCTTTGAACCTACAAACCCACTGTCCTTCAGATATGAATGCATATGTGAACTGCCAGGAGTTTACACCAGCACTCACAGTCACCTTACAGGTGTGTGCTTACGTCCCACACCCGAACCCCGTTGGGATACACACGCTGTTCTCTGGCAAGTTCTATATCAAAGCGCTTATATACAGCTACGCACAAAATTATACAAACCCCCCAGCACGCATAAGCCAAGCCAAATGTTCAAGCACCTGGACGACTAATATTAACACTAAGGTGGCAAGGTTACACAAACACAGCCGGGGGCCCAGAGCAGGCCCACCTGTGGTTCATATACCTCCACATACGTGCACACAGAGACCCTGGCCCCAGGAGAGAACACACCCCAGATAATGGCCTCTCCCCTTCCTAAGAAAGATACAAGGCCTTAGTACTCATCTTCTCTCTCAGAACCCCCAGCTTGAGCAACATGAGCTCCCACAGCCTACCTAGAATGTTCCATCCAACCTTTGCGCAGCAAGGATGGTGGATCTGAGGAAAAAGGGAGACTCAGCCCCGGCCCCAGGGGCTCAGAGCAGGCTTTGATGGGGCCTGGCACTGGTAAGGCTGCTGACCTGTGTGATGAGGGGCAAGGCTGTGTATTCTCTCTCCTCACATCCAAAGTGTCAGTTCTGTGGGACTGAGGAGGCCTATACCAAGTGGGCATTGCACTGTGGAAGAGCTCTGTTGCAGGGACTGGGCCCTTCAGCCTGGGGCCATGTTTTCTGGTGCAAAGAATAAAAAGGCTTAGGCATGGGTGTGACTAAGTCGGTTAAGCGCCTGCTTTGGCTCAGTCAGGATCCCAGGGTGCTGGGATCGAGCCCCACGTCATTGGGCTCCCTGCTTAACAGGGAGCCTCCTTCTCTCTCTCCCTCTGCAACTTCCCCTTGCTTACGCTTCCCCCCTCTCTCTCTCTCTGCATCAACTAAATAAAAATCTTAAAAAAAAAAAAAAGAGCAAAAAGGCTGCCCTCCCTTCTGGATGGTGTCTGGGGCTTCTTCCCCACTGCTGTAAAATCCCTTTATGATAAGCTTAGCTTAAAGCAGGGCAGAGTGCAGACACAGAAAAGAACTTCCTGACACATAAGGACTGTGGGGAGGGGTGGGAGAGGACCCAGAAAGCATCTCCAGAGAGAAAGAGCACATGGTTCTGCCCAAGGATCATTATAAGAAAGGGTTAAGTATCCCCATGTCCCTGGGTTTTGTGTCAACCCTCTCTGCTCCTGGAGGCTCCAGATCAGAGGTTCTCAGTTCTCTGCAGTCGAGAGTTGGTGCTCTACGTGCAACCTCAAGTCTGAGCTTGGGAAAGAGCTGGGAGAAGAGCAGGCCAGAAGAGGGCAATGTACTTGGTGCCCCCAAGGAACCTGAGTGCTAAGTACATCCCTGGAAGTTGGAAATCAGCCACGGAAGGAATTCCCAGTTATAACAAACAGGCTGAAAAGCATCCTTGATGTCCCAGGAATGACCGGTGCCCATGAGGCCAGGCACTCCTCACTGCCCCTCCAGGATCCAGAGGACTTGGATACTTTACATGCCCACCTGACAAAGGAGGAGACTCAACTGCTTTGATTCCCTGGGCCCTCATGGCTGTAAGTGGCCAAACCAGGCCACAGAAGCCAAGTCCAGGGGGCTCTGGCCTAAAGCTGGGCAGCCCGTGGGCCTCTCCCTGGGCAGGATGGGAAGGAACACGGCCTGCTTCCTGCGGTGTGGCCCTTCCGGAGAGCCTCTGGGACCTTGGGGATCTCTGTCTGCCAGGGTAAGTAAGCCCCCAGAACTCCCTGGGAAAAAACAAGCGCACATACACACACACACACACACTCTCTCTCTCTCTCTCTCTCTCTCTCTCTCTCTCTCACACACACACACACACACACACACACACACACACACCCCTATGATAGCTTCTACATTTGGAGCTGACAGATGTGCAAGGTAACAGCTCGGCACCGGCTGTGCAGCTGAGGCCCCGGCGTCGAGAGTGGGATTATTTCCAGTAAGACTCAGGGTGGCTACGTGAGCGCACACCCCAGTGTGTGTGAGTGTGTGTATGAGAGAGAGCGTATGAGTGTGTGTGTGTGGCTTCTCTCAATCTCTCTCCCTCCATCTAAATCTGTCTTACTATATTTTTAAGTCTTTCTTTCTCTGTCCGTGTTCCTCCCCATGTTGCTTGGCTTCCGGTCGCAGTCCTGCTCACCCTACCTTAGTCTCTCTGTGCCTTGCTGTGTCTGTTTTTGCGGCCTGAATGTTCCAGAGAGGAGAGGAGATTCGCCCCTTCTCAACCTCTTCACTTTGCCCCAGCTCCTTTTCCTGTCCCACCCAGGCTGGCCACGAGGACAGCCTCTTAATGAAAGCCCATTTTGTTCCAGATAATGTCCCTGCCTTGTGCACAGGGCTCCTGCCCCTGGGGACAGGCTGGGGAGATCTGGGGCTATTCTGGGCAGGAGAGAGCAGCCCCCCAACCTTGGTCTTTAGGCCAGGCCTTCTTTTCCTAGTAAGCCAGCTCACCCTGCCTCTCATCACTTATATGCAAATTAATGTTTTAAAAGCCAGAGTGCAGGCCTCTTTTGCCTCCCCAAATATTCCAAAATTGCTTCCCTCTCTATATTCCCAACCCCCGACACAGACTGAACCTAGCTCTGGCCCTGTGCTGACCCCAAATCTGGACTCACAGTGACCCTGACCCTGGCCATATACTGATCCTTCATTCTGACCTCAGACTAGCCCCAACCCCTAACCATGACTCTGTCCCCTAAACTTCCTTTCTCTGAGCAGCTGCCTTCTTTGATCTCTGTTAGTACCACCTGTGTTTGTAAGGCTCACAGCTCACTTTTCAATGTTCTAGGGCACGTGGGGACACACCCAGATCCAGTGAATTGGAATCTGGGCTGAAGCAGGAGCAATGAGAAAGTCACTTTTTGTTTTTAAATTGCTTGGGTGATTCTGACACAGGACAGCCCCACCACTTCCATAATACACACATTTGGACTTTCCTTTAGGGATTCCAAGGAGGAATCCAAGGTGGGTTTGAACCTCCACATAGGGATGCCTCTGCAGCCCTGACTCCCGGGCAAGGTCATCATGCCTGAGCCATTTCAAATGCCTCACTATGCACTTGGCAGTGAGCCACTCCAGCATTCACTAGCTTGCTTACTTGCTCACTCTCTTCACTCACTCACTCACTCACTCATTCATTCATTCTTTCCTCACTCTACGGGGCCTCACTGGGTTAGGTCTGGGTAAGGTCTGCAGAACACACGGCCTTTAGGGCCTGCTCCCTGGGGTCAAACTGGGATTTGAAAGAGCAGGGTGGGGGCAGGAAAGGTCTCTGCAGCAGTGGGACTAAGACCTGAACCAGAGTATGGGCCAGATAGATTCCTGCAGCTCTAAGAGGAGACACCAGGTCTGGGGAGGTGGGGGCAGGCCCTTCTCTTCCCTTGCCCTTGGGCTGGGGACAGGAGACATGGGCCTGAGGGTAAGAGACCACCAGGTAACTTCTGGGTTGGACACATGCTGAACCTCTGGGGTCAGCTGGTGGGTGGGCCCGAGATGTGGATCCCCCAGAGAAAAAGAAGGAACTTCCTTCTCCTTCCGTTCCTCCCTGCTTCCTTTCCCCCAACCTCTCCTTGAAAATAGAAATCCAGGTCTCTAGGTTCCCAGTTAGGACAATTAGGGTCGAGGGGGTGTGCATGGTGGATGAAATGGGAGGAAAAGGTGGGGTAAGGGAGCCTTGCTGGGAGAGAACAATCATTCCAGGGTGAGGATGAGGAAGTGGGCTCTACTTTAAAAGTCTGAGGGAGGGCGCCTGGGTGGCTCAGTGGGTTAAGGCCTCTGCCTTCAGCTCAGGTCATGATCCCAGGGTCCTGGGATTGAGGCCCACGTCGGGTTCTCTGCTCAGCAGGGAGCCTATTTCCTCTGCTCTCTCTGCCTACTTGTGATCTCTCTCTGTCAAATAAATAAATAAAATCTTTAAAAAAAATAAAAAAATAAAAGTCTGAGGGAACATCAAGCCCTTGACCTCCAGTACTGCAGGCAGAAGAGCTCAGGACTGGGCTGGGGCTTCAAGAACGGCTCCTCAGCCACCCTCTAACCCAGCCGGTGTCAGGGGCTCAGTGGCCATCCTCAACTACCTTCCCTGCCTGCTGCCTTCTGTTTCCTGCTCCCGGAAATGGAAACACCAGGATCACAGAGAGAGGCTGTGGGAGCTAGAGAGGTGACAGCCTGTGGGATATCTGCTCCAGGGACTGGAAGTGCTCTCCACCCACTCCCTGTCAGCACACAGGACCTCTATGGTGAGGGAACACAGCTGAGCACCCCGTAAGGAGAGGTGTGTATTGTCCGTGTGAATTACTGCAAACACATGTTGGCCTAAGAGGCCACATTCCGTGGGGAGAGACTGTGTGAAGGAGACCAGAGGCAGTCTCCCAGAGCCCAGCCCCCACCGTGAGACATGGGGAGATGCTGGGGTGGAGCATGGCCCCCCGTTGCAGTTATGAGTGAGGAGGTAGGAGCCACTGGGCACGTCTGGGCTGGGCTGACATGGACACAGGCACCAGCCTGCCTTGTATTCAGGGGATGGACGAGAACTGGGGGTGGGGCGGGGAGGATACTCCTGAACAGTCTAGTCCCAGCTGGTCATGTTCACAGAGGTGCTGGCTGTCCCTGGGGGTGGGCCTGGAAGAGTCCCCTTCTGTGCTCCTCACAGGCCAGCTGTTGGCCTCCAGCTCAGGGTATTAAACACAAAACCCCAAAACTGCCCGGCTCGTTCACGTCCAAGACAAAGAGAAACCTTGTTTGCCTTTTGGCTAATCTGAGGCCCTGCTGGACCCGTGGCTGGACACTGGGCATGTGCAGGCATGTATTGAGTATGGGCCTCCATGTGCTCATGTGTGTGGTGGCCAGCGCGGGGCAGTGCGCTCTGGGAACACAGATGGTTAGCCCCCAGAGGCTGCCAAGGAAATCTCCCTGCGGCAGTGCTGGGGGAGCTGGGGAGGCTCAGACCCATCCAGGAACAAGGTCCGGGAAATCCTTGCGGCCGGAGCCCAGGGGTCACTTAGGAGGCCCTGCCAGCAAGAGTGATCCCAGCCCTTGGGTCCTTCAGCTCCTTGGGGACCCTTGAGAGTTCTCAATCCTAGAGCACAGGGAGAAAGAAAGAGGCGCATTGTTTCCAAGGTTCCCTGGGCTCAGGGAGGACAAGTGTCAGGCATGGGAGGGCCTCGCCCCCTGGTGGGGACATGTGGTACTCCTCACTAAGTCCTGGCCAACCAGCCTGGTGGGGAGAGGGAAACGATCCCGACTGGCGATCCTAGGCTTGTGCCAGGCGCTGATGGCTCTCACACTCCCGTTGGAGCAGGGGGCCCACAGAAGAGAGCCTCCCAACACTCACAAGACAGAAGGAGCAGCCCGGGCTGGCTCAGCCCCACCTGCGGGAAGAAATCTTAGAGCTCCTCTGTTCTAAGGAAACAGCCCCGGGGGGTGGGTCCCTGTGCAAGATCCCACAACATTTCTGGTACAGAGGGAAGTGGGACCAAGGATTCCTGACTTCGAGGTGCGTGCATTTCCCCACAGGTCTGGTGAGCCTAGAACGAGCTGTCCAGAGTGAACTCCAGCCCCTCTGTGGCCCCAAGCAGGGGGGAGCAGAGTGAGAGTTCTTGCTGTAGGTCAGCAAGGGGGAGGGCATCCGGGCTGTGAGTGGGGCTCCGGTTGATCTGGATCTTGTTATTAAAAGGCAATACTATCCGAATCTCTGGGAACCTACCGCAATGCCAGCACTGTACTAAACATTTGCAAACATTAGGTTGCTTTAAGGCTCCCGATGACCCTCTGAGGGAGGTACGGTTTTTCAGATAAGAAAACTGAAATACTACAGAAAAGCAATTTACGCAATTTACGCTGGTTTAGGAGGTGGCAAAAGGCAGGGCAGTGATAGGAGTGTAGAGCTTTTGACTCCAGTGAGGGCAAATGCTCTGCGGGGCAACAAGAGAACATGAATTACTTGCTCCCTCCTAGGGAACCGATCAGGGCCTTGGCAGCTCTGGCCTGGAGGCTGCCTCCGGAGCTGAGCAGGGATGGTTCTCTTGGAGGAACGGCCTCAGTGCGCCCTCTGCTGGGCATGAGAAGGAACAAAGGGCTCCCTCCTATGGGCTCAGAGGCAGGGCTGAGTCCTGGGAGTTGGCTAGCAGGGACCACTCTCTCTCCTCCAAAATAAAGGCCAGAGGCAAGGGGCTGTCGAACTGGCTGTAGACCCCCACCACCGTGGAGCTCCCAGCTCTGCTGAATCTGCCGACTGGAGGAAGGATGGGTTGTTTACGCACCTGGTTTCTTAGAGCTTCCCTCAGAATATTGCTTACCTCCCCCAAAGGCATGTTGGTCCTAAGCCCATCCCACTGAGGACCAGGACCAGTGCCAGATGGACTTTAACAGGAGGACTCATGACAGACTTCCCCCTGAGGAGATCCATTCAGAACACTGCCATGTGGGCAAAGGGTAGAATTGGGAATCCAAGAGGGCCTGGGAGGGTGGGAGTCAGGCTCTGAAGCCTAAATACTCTTCCAAGAGGTTAAGGGTGAAGAAAGGGTAATAAAGACGGGGGTCAGTATAGGCATCTGGGCACATCTATCTTGCCCAGCTCTGAACCTGAGCTTGCCACTGGGTAGGGCTCTGTGAGAAGAGGCAGACAACCCAAGATAACTTCCCCAGAAATAAGGGTAACTCCCCAAGTTTGGGTTAATTGCATTAAGGAATACCTCTAGACCCATCAAGCCAGGAGTCAGTCATGGGCTCTGTATCAGAGGAGAAGGCAGGGGTCAATAAAGACAATCCACATTTTACTTGTATCTGCTTTTTACTTGTGCATAAACTCTCAGGAGTCCCTTCTCCCCATCTGGGGACAGACTGTAGGTTCTGGAGGGCTCGGAGGCATGAGAACGAGGATGTGAAGTTCAATACAAGATCCTGCTACCGTGAGCCTGGGGCATTCTTTGTGCGACTTGAGCCGCCCTCCCTCCCCTGCGAGCTGTGAGTGTATGCGGGCTCTTCTTTTTGGCACTAGCTCAGCAGGGATTGGCCATGACACCCCCAACCTCTTTTCTTCAGGGTTCTGGCATCTTGTTCTGCTTTTTGTCCTTAAAATTCTATTTCTGGGGAGAAAGAATACCAATAACCGTAACTTCTCTCGCTCCCAAACTCCTCCTAATTCAGGGCAGCCAACAGACTCCTAAGAACTGGGATTCCAGCGACCCAAGGCCCTCTCTGCCGGCTACATTGGAGGACAGGACAGTAGGTATGAGTGCTTATCTGGGTAAGGCAGGGTTGGCGGTGCCCCGTGGCAGGATGGGGGTGGTGGCGGCACAGGGCTTCTGAGTGTGCCTGAGAGAAGGGGAAGGAAGCCAAGGACACTGGCTTATTTATCGTAGAAATCAACATGGGCTCCAGACTTGAACGTGTCCTTTTGCAGCAAGCTTAGCAGTTTCTGGGCTGACATCTTACAGTCCACAAGCTCCCCTTTTGTTTTCAGGTCCTGCAGCCTTTGGCGTAAGTCTGGGTCCATCGAGGTCTCCCGGGCCAACTGCTGCATGTCTGTGTCCAAGGGACCTAAGGCATGAGGAGCAGAAGTTGAGGGCCCATGGCCGAGGCAGGGGCCCCTGCCGTGTGTGTGGAGTATGGAGGAGTCGGGTCTGGCCACCAGCAATACCTCAAGCCTGGCTGACAAGTGTGGTCAGGGTCATTCTGTGACCATTGAGCTCCAGACCCAAATCCCGATGCCCCAGCGAACATGATTATCTCCAGACCACTGTTTCTACAGCCAAGCTTATTACCTCCTATCCAACCAGCAGCTCCTCCCCTGACTTCTCCATTGCTCTTAATGATGTACTCCTCTCTCAAGCTCGAAACTTCCATCCCCGCCTCCTCCCTCTCCAATCTGTTCCCATAGCCGACCTTCACCAAGTAGGACAGACCTTTCTGCTTCTACATATCCTGACAATCCAGCCCTTTATATAGTCCTGGTTCTCTCTCTGCTTCAGCTCTCTGCTAAATGCGTCCTGCTAAAATATCACTGGGGTCGGCCAAGTGGCGGCATAGGAACTTCTAGCACTTTTCTGCAGAAATAGCAATGTGAACTATTAGCTGCCCATGAAATTACCTTCACAAAGCCAAGGATCCCAGATAAGGGCTTACAATGCCTGGGTGAAGCACAGAAGAAAGGATGCATTGAGGAAGGTAGGAAATACAGATTTGTACTACCCTTATCACCTGCCCCCACACCTGGGCATCCTAGCGTAGAGATGCCCTTCCTTGTGGGAGGAGAGTGAAGTAAGCACCCAATTTCACAGGGGATCCCAGAGCCAGCCCACCCTAGCACGAGGCCAACTCCCATGCCCCACGTGGACCCCGCAGCCCCAGAAGCTCCTATGGCACAGGTTCCCACAAACTGAGGCCCCAGGCTCACTCTGGTGCCTGCTGGTTCCAGGCAGCTCCAGGCTCCCAGAAAGCCCCAAGAAACCAAAGCCCCCAGTCCATTCCAGTATCAACTGGCCCTTGTGGCCTGGGGTTGCTCCCATGACATCAGGCTCCTGACAGGCTCCCATGAACATAGGTACCTGTCACATTCCAGCCAGCGCCTGTGGCCCTAGATGCCTCCAAGCTTGCAGTCAGTGCCGGTCAACCCAGCTCCCCACTGGGCCCAGCACCAGACTGACTACCATGGACCCAGGTATTCAACCCTCCCCAGCAACAGGGTGCCCAAAGACTATAGTGGCAAGCCTGCTGCAGGCATCACCAGATGGTTCACCCAGAATCACTGGGTGGGTTGGATGGTGAAGGGCTTTGTCTACTGAAGTCAGCCTGTAAAGACGGGGAGAGATGCCTACTTTCTCAAAAAGCACAGACACCAAAATAGGGCCACAGGGATCATTAATAATTAAGGGCACGTGACACCACCAAAAGAAACTTATTAAACTCCAATGACTGACCCTAAAGAAATAAGAGCTATGAACAAATAATTCAAAATAATCTTCTTAAAGAAATTCAGTGAGTGCGCCTGGGTGGCTCAGTCGTTAAGCATCTGCCTTCAGCTCAGGTCATGATCCTGGAGTCCCTGGATCGAACCCCGCATCCAGCTCCCTGCTCAGCGGGAAACCTGCTTCTCCCTCTCTCACTCCCGCCCCCTTTGTGTTCCCTCTCTAGCTGTGTTTCACTCTCTGTCAAA
Organism: Spilogale gracilis; assembly: GCA_004023965.1. Taxonomy (NCBI): domain Eukaryota; kingdom Metazoa; phylum Chordata; class Mammalia; order Carnivora; family Mephitidae; genus Spilogale; species Spilogale gracilis. The sequence goes on along the minus strand of PITA01000447.1, from coordinate 7,387 downwards.
TGAATAAAATTGTAAAAAAAGAAAAAAGAAAAGAAAGAATTCAGAACTACAAGAAAATGCAACTAAATGGGTGGCTCAGTTGGTTGAGCATCTGACTCTGGGTTTCAGCTCAGGTTGTGTTTTCAGGGTCATGGGACTGAGCCCCGTGTTAGGCTCTGAGCTTCCCGTGGAGTCTGCTGGATATTCTCTTCCTTTCCCTCTCTCTCCTGCTCTGCACTTTCTCCTCTTCCTGCTCATGTGTGCTCTCTCTCTAAAATAAATAAAATCTTTAAAAAAATGCAGATAGACAACTAAATGAAATTAGGAAAACAACACATGAACAGAATGAGAAGTACTACAAAGAAATAGAAACCACTTAAAAAAAAAACAACTTGGGGCGCTTGGGTGGCTCAGTTGATTAAGTGACTGCCTTCGGCTCAGGTCATGATCCCGGAGACCCGGGATCAAACCCCACATCGGGCTCCCTGCTTGGTGGGAAGCCTGCTTCTCCCTCTCTCACTCCCCCTGCTTGTGTTCCCTCTCTCGCTGTTTCTCCCTGTCAAATTAATAAAATCTTAAAAACAAAACAAAACAAAAACAACAACCTAAATCCTAGAGTTGAAGACTAAACTGACGAAAGGATTGAAAAGAAGTCAACAGCAGACTCAACCAAGCAGAAGAAAGAAATTAGCGAATCAGAAGACAGGTCATTAGAAATTATATAGTCAGAAGCACAAAAAGAAAAAAAGACCAAAAGAGTAGAGATGGCTACATTAGTGGAATGCCAGAGAAATAATGGCTGAGAACTTCCCAAATCTGAGTAAAGATCTGCACACCAAGTTCATGGGGCTAATAGGTCACTACAAAATTTCAACCCAAAGTTATCTTCTTCAAGAAACCAGGCTTATAGGATTCCACTGATAAGTTGTGTGTTTTCATACCAATACCACAGTATTGTCTTACTATTCCTTTGTAATAATAATTTCAAATCAGGGAGTGTGATGCTTCCAGATTTGTTTTCCTTTCTCAAGATTGTTTTGGTTATTTGGGGTCTTTTGTAGGTTCCATACAAATTTTGGGATTGTTTGTTCTATTCCAATAAAAAATGCCATGGTCATGATCCCGGAGACCCGGGTTCGAGTCCCACATCAGGCTCCCTGCTCGGCGGGAAGCCTGCTTCTCCCTCTCTCACTCCCCCTGCTTGTGTTCCCTCTCTGGCTGTGTTTCTCTCTGCCAAATAAATAAAATCTTAAAAAAAAAAAAATGCCATCGGAGTTTTGACAGGGACTGCGATGAATCTGTAGATCCATTTGGGTAGTATGAACAGTTCAGTAATATTAATTCTTTCAATCCATGAACACAGAATACCTTTCCATTTATTTGTATCTTCTTCAGTTTCTTTCATCAATGTCTTATGGTTGTCTATACAAGTCTTTTACCTCCTTGGTTAAATTTATTCCTATTTTACTCTTTTTGATGCAATTATAAATGGGACTGTTTTCTTAATTTCTCTGATAGCTCCTTATTAGGATATAAATACAGCTGATTTTTGTATATTTTGTATCCTACAACTTTGCTGTATTTATTAGTCCTAATATTTTTTTTTGGTGGAGTCTTTTGGGTTTGCTATATATCCTATACCATCTGCAAATAGTTTTACCTCTTGTTTTCCATTCTGGATATCTTTTTTTTCTTGTTTTTTGCCTAATTGCTCTGACTAGGACTTCCAGTACTATGTTAAATCAAAATGGTGAGAGGGGTCTTGTTCCTGATCTTAGAGGGAAGGTTTTTTTTTTTAAGCTTTTCATCCCTGGGTATGCTGTTAGCTGTGGGCTTGTCATCTACGGTCTCTATTATGTTGAACACATTCCCTCTATACTCATTTTTTAATTTTTTTGACCATAAATGGGCCTTAAATTTTGTTAAATACTTTTTTCTGCATCTGTTGAGAGATGATATGATTTTTATACTTCATTTTATTAATGTGGTATATTATACTGATTGATTTGCAGATGTTGAATCATCTCAGGACTCCCTAACACCCAACCCAACCAAATGACATCCTGGAGTCAGCTCCACACCTGGCTGTGGTTTTCAGTGGCCCACTTGACCGAGTGAGTCCTAGGCTCAGCTCAGAGGGGCGCTGAGTTCAATGATGACTACAAGAATAACAGTGTCTGTGTTAGGGAAGAAGGGAGGGCTGGGTACAACAGAGAATGAGGAAGTAAATGGCTCTGCCATACTGGGCTTTGGTCATGTCTTTCTACCTCTTTGTCCCCAGGTGCCAAGGGGAACAGACTATTGATCTCCATCTAAATCACTCAGACATTATCCAGCAGCTTCATCACCACCCTCTAATTCCACCAGCCTCAAGCCAGTATAGTAGTCTCACTGTCCAGAAAGGGGCACAGTGGCATCATGGCAGGGTGATGAGAAACCAGACCAGGTGGCACCTTCCTGCTCTTCCTTCAGCTAACCTTTACTGAAGACTGACACAGTGAGGTGCTTTGCTAGGTGCTAGGGACATACAGGTGCACAGGGCAAAGTTCCTGCCTTCAAGGCTTTCCTATCAAGAGAAAGAGGTACAGATATGAAAAGAATACAGTGTGGTAAGTGGTCTCTAACATTCAGAAGTACTAACGTTAGATAGCACTTCACAACTAGGGATCACTTTCATATATATTACCTTGTTCAGTCCTCCAAACTGCCCCGTAGGCAAGTAGCATCTCCCCTGTTTCACATAAGGAAATAGGGTACAGGCCTAAAATTCAAACCCTCATTGGTCTCTCAACTCTAATATCTCAGACTTTCTGGCTGTGCCCTCTAGGCCGGGCAACTCCCCAGTCTCTCCCTTTATCTCCTAACTACACTCCCTATTCTAGGCAGCTCTAACTTCTGGAGCCTATATTTCCCTAAAGGAGTGATGGTTAATGATTCAGGAACAATGTATTCTGTGGGTTCTTTCTTGGAGGGGACAGACTAGGCCCCTTTGTCCACCCCCTTCTGGGTGACGGTGATGGCAGTGATGTCCCACCTACCTGGGGCATAGCTCAGCACCCTCACACCAGGTTCCTCTGCGGCTAGAACCTGGAACATCATGTCACGGGCAGCCTTTCCTGCACAGTACAACCCCCAGCCCTTGAAGGGCTGCAGAGCACAGAGGGACGAGATGTTGACCACCGTCCTGCTGAGTCCAGGACTGTCTGGAAAGGCCTTCAGGATGCTGGAAGTCAGGCAGAGCATAGAGGTCAAGTTGAGAGCCCAGTAATTGTTCACTTCAGCTGGGTCGGTGAGGTCCACGATGCCTTTGGACACGTCCCCAAGAGTGCCTGAAAAACCAGACCTGAAGAATGACTCTGTGAACATGGGTGTTCTCTTTCCTCCAGCCCTCTCCAAATTCTAAACACCTCCTTCCCGGCCAAATCTAGAGGGGCCTCTCTAGTGCTTCTTAAAACACCTTACTCTTCCCAGCTCTGCAGACAGACACACCTGGGCTTGCTCACTTATGCCAAATTGGAAGATTAAAGTGTGCATGCCCTGCTCTGGGTTTGGGGTGGAGGTGGGAGGAAAACTCAGGGGGCCATTTGGAAAAGAGGTTAATTCACTTCTGCTGGAAGACTTCATGCCCTGACTCAGGCCTCCGCCAGAGGGCGCAAAGCAAGGCGATCGGGAAAGTTCTACAGGCTTTTCGGAAAATTTGCCCAGAAATAGGGAGAGGGTGGCGGAGGGTGGGCGGTGGAAGAATGAGCCGCACCGATGGCAGCTAGTCTCCCTCCATACCTAGGTGAAACAACTCGGATTTTCAGGCATCTTTTCTGACTCCTAGGAGTCACCTTCAAAGTTCTTGGCGGGGGGAAAGTGAGGAAGAAGAAGAGATGGGGCGCTAAGCAGTATTCCCCGGGTTCCCACGCGGAGTCCCTCCGCCGACCGCGGGCGTCTTACCCGCATTGTTGATTAGCAGCAGCCGCTGCAACCCCTCCGGCCTCGGGAGCTCGCGCAGGGCGCCGATCAGCTGCTGCAAACCGGCCTGGACGCCCAGGTCCGCGGGCACCCGTACCACGCACAGGCCGGGCCGCCCAGCGTCCAGCTCCGCCTCCAGCTGCCGTAGCGCCTCGTCGTTGCGGGCGCTTAGGACCAGCACGGAGCCGGACGACAGCAGCCGGGCCAGGAGCGGGGCCAAGGCTCGACCGAAGCCACGGGAGGCCCCGGTCAGCACGCACACGGCGCGTCCCAAGCCGCCGTCCTTGCCGCTGCCACCCTGCATGCCGGCGACCCACGACCGCTCGCGCTGGGACCCGAGACTGGCGCGGGGCGGGGCGGCCGCGGTAGGAGTAGGCGGAGGCCGGGCAGGGGCGGGAACCCAAAGCTTCGGCTGCGATTGCCAGGCGCCGCTTTCCCTGGCCGCCTGGGGGCGGAAGCGGAGGCGCCTGCGCGCGGTCTCCCTGGGCGGGCAGGGGCTGCACGGAGGGGGTGGGGAGGCACGGCCGCCACGGGGAACCTTATCCCAGTTCTGGGCCTGCCCTCATTCAACCACCACCACCACCCGCACCCCTTCCCGCCCTGCCGTACGTGCATTCCCCGCAGGGCCGCACTTGCCTCCCAAGTTCACACCCCATCTCCTTGCACAGGGGACCTCCTCCAGGCCAAGCCCGCGCTGGGCAAACCCTATGAGTAGCCGGCAAGAACCCCGAATGCGGCACAGGGCAGTTTAGAGCTCTGGGAACTCCTCGCTCTCAGAACCACAGTGCCTCCGCCAAGTGATGTAAAAACCCGTTCAGCCTTTCTAGACTCAGGGCGACTCTGTGCTCCAGCCAGTTCCCCTTCCTCTGAGCTTTCGGCGTCTTCCTGCTTTTATAGGTCTGTGTTACCCGGATTTCTGCAGCCACTCACGCTGCTTCCCAGCTGTCAATTGCACCTAATCCCAAGGACTGCAACTCCTTCCATTTTGCCTTTCAAAAAAAAATTTTTTTTAAGATTTTATTTACTTATTTGACAGAGAGATCACATGTAGGCAGAGAGGCAGACAGAGAGAGCAGAGGAAACCGGCTCCCCCGAAATGGGGCTCCATCCCTGATTAAGTTCTTTCTAGCTCATCTCTGAACTCAGGCCACCGAAACAATCCCTTCAAGCAACAGGGGACCACCCCCACGCCAGCAAGACCCTAGTGTGACTGACCTCAAGACAATGGTTGCCCTGACCTTCACTGCCCGTCTGCAGTACCCATGGACTTTTGGCCCACATTTCCCTTAGATAAACCTGAAAGTATTTTTGGCACTTTGAAGAGAGTCTTTGAGACATAGTCTGCTGTCTTCCCGGTGTTGGCGTCACTGAAATAAATTCTTTTCTGGTTTCACCACCACTCCTCTCTCTGCCTTTGGATTTTGCCAGCTGTGAAAATGGCCAACCCTGGTCTTTTGGGACCCTGTGATCCAACTTTCCTTGCACCCCGTGCCCTGGCTACACTTCAAGTTTATGTAATCAGCTGAATCTGTAAATCCAGATCTTTACTTCAGAACATCCACATTTCTGGAGGTTTCAAGGAGAGAGGGAAGATGAGAAGGTCAGGAGACAGCTACCAATCTTATTAAGGAAACCCTTCAGAGTTTAGCGGGGCTGGTAAGTAACCTCCTGTAACTCAGCCCAAGTCCTCACAAGGCTGTTCTCTCTCTGAGGATAGACAGCAAAGTTGCCTTTCAAGACTCTAGGAAAAATGCATTTTGCTTGCTTGTGCTGTGTGGGCTATCATATCAAGATCAAAACTTGGGGGGAGCTTTTTACTGGTCAGCATGGGTGCCCTTATTGCAAACTTTTTGTAAAATTTGCATTTCAGACCACACCATGGAACATACTCTAACAACAAATGAAACTGCAAAGAAATCTTTTGTTTGTTTGTTTGTTTTTGTTTTCTTTTGCAAAGAAATTTTAAACCTCATTTAGTAGATTTATTATCCGTATGTAGAGCATTAGTTTGAAATTATTTGATGAAAAGTAGGACTGAAAAAAAGAAGTAATTATACTAATGTTGTTAGGAGCCCCAAGTTTCAGTGTTAAAGAGACCAAGTATAAATTGAAGGAAATGAAGGGGAAAGTCTGTAAAACTGAATTTGAATCGGAAGTCAGAAAATTGTAATACTTATTGCAATTACTTTTACTATTATACAATGACTCTAAAACCATGTTTTTCTCATCTGGGTGTGTTGGTTCTCCAGTACCTATGACTTCCCTTTTTAAGAGTTCTTCCTGCAACAGTGGCAGAGATTAGAGTATGCCCTGTGAAAATTAATAAAAAGAATTCTTCTTTAAAAAGAAAAAAAAGGAACTCTCCTTTAGAATGGAGTTGGGAGGCCCTCAGGGTGGACTCTCATGCCCCACCACTTATCAATTACAAAGGGAAGGGAAGAGAGGGAACTTGCAACATGGATACTGCTTTACTATCCCAGCAGGAGGAAGAAAGGCTTTTCTCCTGCCCTGCCCAGCCAATGAGAGACTGTAACAATTCAGCCAATGAAAAGCCATTGCCCTACAAGGTTGGGGCTGGAACTCTCATGGCCGCTATACTTTGAATTCCCAGTCTACTCCAATAGACTTTCTGTGTATAACTTCCCAACTTCCCCTTTTCCTCTATAAAAGAGCATTTCTCTATTTTGTGTGTGTGACTTCCCTAATGTTCTGTAGGAGAGTGCATCCTCCAGGTTGTGATTCTCTGCTATTCCCAAATAAGCCCATTTTTTGGTGGTAAAATAACTGGCAGTTTTGTTTTTTAAGGTTAATGTTAGTTGACGATCAGAAGTGAGATGCAAAGAAGACCCCCTACCATGCCAGCACCCACAGAGACAGCTGGGTGCCTTACTGCTTTCTGGCTGACCCCGGAGTTTGAGGTAAGTTTTCTCTTGGGTTTTGAGCTCTGTACTTTGCACTCTCCAGGCTTTATTAGGATGTTTAAAAAAGACTCTCTGTTGTTGTTTTTTTTTTTTTTTCTTTCCTCTGAGAGTGCTTATTTGGCTTTTCGTCAGACTTCTTTTGGGGGCTGTTCCTGTTCTGTTGGAACAGTGCCTGTTGGACCAGCGTTAGCCTTCCATCAGACTCCTGTCTGGAACCAAAGTGTTCCTATTAGAACTGGGCTGGCCTTTAGTCTGATTCCTTCTGGAACCAGGCTGTTCCTGATGCAACTGTGCAGTTCATGAATTTTTCTCTTTGCCCTAGAGAAAAATCTCTATAAAACGGGGTCACAGTCATCAAAATGCTCTGAGGGTCCTGCCTCCCGCCCCCCCCCCCCGCTCTTACTGGGATTCTGGCGGGTTTTAGGTTTAAAACCTATGGTCCTTCTGCTTGCAAATTTATAACTAAATGGACTGACTTAACCAAAAGTAATTTAGAACACCAATGGCCATTATGGGGAACTCTTGAT
>PITA01000446.1:88633-278326 GCA_004023965.1 Spilogale gracilis | reverse complement strand
GTCTGAGCCCTCCCCTCCACTTTCTCTCTCTGCTGATGCTCTTCTGCCCCATAGAGATCCAGAAGTGTGTAGTCTTACATCTCAGGCTGATTTCATGGGTGTTCACTGTGTTCTGGTAGATATTTAGCTCCTTCAGGGGACCCTTTGAAATGCGATCTCCTGCTTCTCTACCATCTTGCCCCCGCTTCTAAACATTTTTTTAATGTCAATTATATGTACACTCGGATTGTTCCCTCTCACATATTCACAGAATAAAATGACTTTATGTTTGCTAACTAGAGACTGAGAGGTGACTTCAAGCACAATATAATAATTGGCTTTAATAACTAACAAGTAAAAAATGGAGGACATTTATTATAAAGAAAATATTCCATCACCTTTGGTTGATATAGAAAAAAAAAAGGTTACTTGAGTTGCTAAGTTGGTTAAGCATCCAACTCTTGATTTCAGCTCTGGTCACAATCTCAGGTCTTGAGATTGAGACCACAGCCTGCCTAAGATTCTCCCTCTGCCCCTCCCCATTCCCAACCTTCTGCTCACCCTCTGTCTTAGAAAGAAGGAAGGAAGGTAGGAAGGAAGGAGGGAAGGAAGGAAGGAAGGAAGGAAGGAAGGAAGGAAGGAAGGAAGGAAGGAGAGAGAGAGAGAGAGAGAGAGAGAGAGGAAGAACTAAAGGGAGAGAAAGAAAAAACCCAGTGGACTTTGGAATTTTTTAAAAGATTTTTATTTATTTATTTGACACATAGAGAGATCACAAGTAGGCAGATGGGCAGGCAGAGAGAGAGCGGGGAAGCAGGCTCGCCGCTGAGCAGAGAGTGTGACACAAGCCTCGATCCCAGGACCTGAAATCATGACCTGAGCTGAAGGCAGCAGCTTTAACCCACTGGTGCCCTGGAATTTTTTTTAAGCTTTTGTAAGAATACTCCAAGAAATAGTTTACTCAGAAAAATCTAAGGGAAACTGTAATACTTTTAACAACATACTTCAGTCTGACCATAAATATGGGATTATGAAAGAAAAATAAAAAGAAACTTAGAACTAGAAGAAGAGAAATATTTTTCTTAAAAGATAGGTTGTGATCTTAATGGGAAAGATATATATATAAATATATATATATATATTTATTTATTTCATATATATATATATTTCATATATATATGAAAGAGAAGGTAGTCCTGGTCAAACTTTTCTCTAAAAGGGTTTTAGGGTAAAAAAACAATTGTTATTAAACCAGAAAGTTCCTTATACCCAAATAAATTTAACAGTATAAGAAAGGCAGGGTTGCATAAAGAGACTAAATTATCTTCTTAGGAAAAAATACATATGCATCTGATGAAGGGTGGGGGTGTTCCAAAGGTAGAGTAGCACTGTTGAAAAACTCCCTCTTCAAGATGAAGTTTATTAGACCAACTCACATGTGAAAATCTGGACAGAATTCAGAGGAATATTGGCATAGAATTCTTAAAACTTCATAAAGTTATTTTCATAAATGTGTATTCACTAAGTTGACATCATTTGTAATAGATAGAGATATGCGCTGAGTCGTCATTAGGGGTTATGTTTGAGAAGTTAGATGAGACGTCGAGTAAGAGAAGGCACAGAAAAGATGAAGCATAATAAACAAGAATGCCCAGGAGGCAATAATATTTTGAGTCCTTTCCTCAGTCACCAGCTCTGTAGAAGTGTACATCTTGAACGGAGTTATTTAATTTCCGGAGGTAAAGTTGGACAATATATGTTTGAAAAAAACCCTTTCTTTTGACAGACACAGTACTCATTTAATTTTTAACTGTCATAAGACCAGGGAAAAAAAATCATGAGAAATGTACTGTCAAAGCAAATTCCTGGACCACAAAACAAAGTGGTGGAAAAATGAGACAGAACATTCTGAACCTGCGACCAGTACAAGTCCTTTAAGTGTTAGAAAAGTTTTAACAGGTTGAAAACACTCAGCTGAGTCTCCCTCCCACAAATATGTGAGAGAACAACAGCAGGAAATAGAGCACTAGAAACATCTCCATTCCTATGGAAAAAAGTATTATAAAAATAAAGAGCTCTCTTTTCTTTAAGATTTTATTTATGTGGCAGATAGAGAGACAGAGAGAGATCACAAGCAGGCAGAGAGGCAGGCAGAGAGAGAGGAGGAAGCAGGCTCCTTGTTGAGCAGAGAGCCCCGATGCGGGCCTTGATCCCAGGACCCTGAGATCACGACCTGAGCCAAAAGCAGAGGCTTTAACCCACATAAAGGAGCTTCTAATGTCTGCAAAGGAATAGAAGTTTTTCAAGGTCTGGAAAAGACAGAGAGAGCATTTTGGGGAGCAACTCAGGGTAGTGGTAGTGGGTTTAGCCAGACCATTCCAGTCCATTTCAGGACTACCAACAGCTTCAGATCAAGCTGACTTTCCAGAGGGAACACATGGGAATTTAGAGAATGAACCTTTCCCAGAAGCCATGTTTCATAGGTTTAAGCATTCCCATATCTGGTGTTTGTGGTAGCATTTGGTGCAGCTCATAATTTAATATGTGTGCACACACAGGAGAGTGTAGGAGCCATGTCATGAAACAGAATCCACATTCATTTCAGCATTGGGACTCCAGATTTGGAGTCCAGGATTCAAATGCAAAATCCAAATTAAAAGGTTTCAAATATGCCACTCGGGAAAGACATCACCTTCGTTTATACCTGATAACTGATTAACCTTTACTAGTTTCTAAATTCAGCCAAATAGTTAAAAAGTCTTAAATAGCATTCTTTGAGAAAGGATCGTATGCACAGGTGGAGTTACTCCAAAATGTGGTCAGTATAGTATTCATGATTCGGTTTACAAAAGGAAAGATATTGCATAAGTTCATAGGTCTTGAAAAACAAATAACTGCCATTGACTGACTGGTATCATAAGAAGGCAATGATCTCATCAAGAAAATCTTAGAATACCACCCCTCCTCCATGAGTTACCAGTCAATCTTGAGTTCACTGCTGTAGGATATGGGGTTGTTGTGTTTTCTAAATTTGGAACATATAAAACATGTGCTATAATAATACTGTGTGTCCTATTAATTCACTGTGCTTTTTAAAAAGTAAGATACCATACTAAAGGAATTCTTGAGTACTTCCATGAATATTTACATCAGCATTATTGTTGATAACAAGAATAATAAAAAGAAGCAATGATCCAAGGCAGTGATAAATAAATTGTGGCATATGCTGTCAATGAACTACAGCTACACACATTAAAAGATGTATAAAACCAAGACTAGCAAAAAAAGGAAGACAGAAGATTATGTCAAGCATTATTCAATTTCATTACTCACTTCAAAAAGCAACCAAACCAAGTAATTAATTACAAAGGATATATACTTAATAAAAACTACAGGGAAAATCAAGAGTGCTTCTGAAACGATGAAGGAACTACACCAAATTTTACTGAATGATAACCACTGAAGTCACTCGCTGACTGAGTAAAAATTTTTATTTTGGCTTTTTTTTTTTTTGGATTTCACATAGCATGGTGATTTAATTATGGGAAGTTTAATCAAATTCTAGGAATTCAATAATGGAAAAGTTATACTCTCCATATTTGATGATTCTTATATCAGAGATTCTATTATTGTCTGTATACAGACATTCATTTTCACATAATATTTTAATCTGTAATTGACAATATGTGCAATAATAATTTGTGAAGGAAGAAAGGAGTAGTGTGGGAAAGCTCCATAGGGTAAGAGACCCACTAGATAGAGGATGTCGTCTACACTCTTCCACCTCCCTCTGTCTCTTGTTTTCGTGAGGATCTGCCTTAGAGGAACCCAACTGGCCTTCACCCAGCTCCATTGTTACCAAAGCTTGGCAGAAGGTACTGAGCACATCTAGCTTAGCACCTTCTGGTCTCTTGTCTCTTTCAGTGTTTTTCGGTCCTCATATGTCAGTCAATTTCTCTGATGCCATGCAATAAACTTAAAGGGGCCAACTTGGCATGGTTGAGGCAGCATTTTGATATTTTTATTTTTTTGAGATTTATTAATTTTTTTTATTTTTATTTTAGAGAGAGAGAGAGAGCAGAGGGAAAGGGAGAGAGGTGCTCCATCTCACGACCCTGAGATCATGACCAGAGCTGAAATCAAGAGTCTGACACTTGGGTGCCTGGGTGGCTCAGTGGGTTAAAGCCTCTGCCTTTGGCTCAGGTCATGATCTCAGGGTCCTGGGATCGAGTCCCGCATCCAGGCTCTCTGCTCAGCGAGGAGCCTGCTTCCTCCTCTCTCTCTGCCTGCCTCTCTGCCTACTTGTGATCTCGCTCCCTGTCAAATAAATAAATATAATCTTTAAAATTAAATAAATAAATAAAACCACATTTTCTAATCCTGTTTATAAGAAAACTAGCTACTTGACCTCCATTTGTCTGTCTCCTGGGCCTTAATTCTGAATTGACTTTAAACTCAGGAGTGGACTAACAGGGTATTATTTATTGATCCCATAAACCCTAACAGCAGTGAATATAATAAAACACTGGATGACATTACCAAACATTTATTACTATCAGATCAATCACTGTTTAAGTCTTAATGCCTTTCAAGACTACATAACAAGACAATATTCTATATAGAATCTATAGAGTGTATGCACCTCGGGGTCAGTGGAGGAAGTATGAATTTTTTAAGTAATAAATCGTTTGTGTCTTCTAATTTTTTTTTTGAGGAAGAAAAGCCTCAGGAATGGATTTATATTAAGAACATGACAGCTCATTTGGAAAACTCATATGACAAAACTTAAGAGTATAGGTATTAGAACTGTTCTTAGTTTAATAATTTTTCCTCCTTCTAGTTCTCATCCATTAAGAGGAGGTGGAGGAGGAGAGGAAGAAGAAAAGTAGGAGAAGCAGGAGGAAAAGGAGAAGAAGGAGGAAGGGTTGGAGGAGGATTCTGTTAAAGTTAGATTCAGCTAAAGTCACTTCAGATAACTAGCAACCATTTTTATTACCTATATGAAATAATAAAGGGTGTTCATATATTGACTACTGTGTATGAAATCAAATGCATAGCACTTCATAAGAAAAAGCTATGGGATTTTGGAAATTAGTATTTTAATTGATAACAACTGTGAAACATCACCCTTTGTATGATTAATGTAAATCTGTTTTATTAAACATTACACCTGGTTTATCAATCATTACTAAAACAAATTGCAAAGATTTTGCCATTATGTCAACTCCTTCATTCATCTTCCAAATGCACATTCTAAGTGCAATCAAGGGTGATAATTACTTAGCCATTTAAATTTATTCTAACAATTACATATTTCATGTGTCTATTATTGAAATTTCATAAATAAAATAATGCTAATAGCTCTCACAAAAATTTTTGCTTTTCTTCCATTATAAAGCAAACCAAAAATAGATTATCAGTCTAGTTTATAGCATCAGTGCAAAAAAAAATAACCATACACAAACAAAGATGCCTCCACCATAAACTCTCTTCATTGAGTAAACATATTACTAACCTACTTATGCCTTTCTTTTCCCCACTCACGCATCAAAACCTCAACTTATTTCACTGTAACTAATCTCAGTGAGTGTTTTTTAAAAGAAAGGCTGGACATAGTAATTCATAGTAAATTGTGAAAAGCTAATTGTCTCTTTAACTTCTCAGTTTTTCACATAAAAAATAACAATTTCTCAGACAGCAAAATATCAGTTATGTTAACCAAACACTGTCAAGATATCTTGAGGTGAGGGGTTATTTTGGTAAACTATTAAAATGATAAGGGTTATTTGTTGGAGGAACCTGAGGACTCCCAAAACTCAAGGACCTAAAGGAAACTTTCCTACTCACCCTAATCCTTACATTTGTGTATTCCTTCTCCTAGTTCCTGATGCCCTTTGCTCCCTCCAGATGCCCAAGGTTCTATCTCATCCACTTATGTACAGGATAGTAAATAAAGGCACTCAGGGCAGACCCAAGTTTCACAAGCACCAGGTTCCAAGGGCAGCCAGCCAGATTCACAATCACCAATCCTAATGGACCCCCTTAATAGGACCATAAAGCAAAATAAGGGGGGAAAGATCAGAAATGTGATGACCGCTAACTTTGATCTACCAATGCAACTTCTTATATAACTGCAGAATGTTAATTGTCCCTTTCCTACCATAGGCGAGTAGCTCTTAAATGAACTGCACACACACACACACACACACACACACACACACGATAAAACAAAAATAATTCTGCCAGGTGCTGTTTACCAATTACCTACTAAGTAAATACTGAATGTTTAAAAATGTTTTTTCCCACTCTCACCACTTTTATTCAACATGGTGTTGGAAGTAGAGCAATTAGGAAAGAAAAAGAAGTAAAAGGCATCTAAACTGGAAAAGAAGTTGTAAAACTATCAGTATTGGCAGATGACATAATTTTATATGTAGAAAACCCTAAAGACTCCATCAAAAAACTGTTAGGAGAAACAAATTCAGTAAATTTTCAGGGGATACAAAATGAATATACAAGATTCTACTGCATTTTTTTAAAGATTTTATTTATTTGACAGAGAGAAACATAGCTAGAGAGGGAACACAAGCAAGGAGAGTGAGAGAGGGAGAAGCAGGCTTCCCACCAAGCAGGGAGCCCCATGTGGGGCTAGATCCCAGGACTCTGAGATCATGACCTGAGCTGAAGGCAGTTGCTTAATGACCGAGCTACCCAGGCGCCCTGAATCTACTGTATTTTTATATACAAACAACAAATTATCCAAAAGAGAAATTAGAAAAATAATCTCCTTTATAATTGTTCAAAAAAAAATCTTAGGAATAAATTTAACCAAGATGGTAAAAATGTATAACTAAAAACCATAAGGCATTGATAAAAGAAATTTGATAGCAACAAAAACAATCCAATTAAAAAGTGGGCACAGGGCGTGCCTGGGTGGCTCATCGTTAAGCATCTGCCTTTGGCTCAGGTCATCATCCTAGAGTCCTGGGATCTAGCCTCTTATGGGGCTCCCTGCTCAGCAGGAGGCCTGCTTCTCTCTCTCTCACTCTCCCTGCTGCGTTCCTTCTCTAGTTGTGTTTCTCTCTGTCAAATAAATAAATAAAATCTTAAAAAAACAAAAACAAATAAAAAAATAAAAAGTGGGCACATGATTTAAATAGATATTTTTCCAAAGAAGCCATACAGATGGCCAAGACATGTGAAAAGATGTTCGACATCACTAATCATCAGGAATTGCAAAGCAAAACAGTGAGATATTACATCATATCTGTCAAAATGACTATTAACAAAAAGACAAGAAATAACAAGTGCTGGTGTGGAGTATAGGGAACAGTTGTGCACTACTGTTGAGAATATAAATTAGTGCAGCCAGTAGGGAAAACAGTGTGGAGTTTCCTCAAAACAAAAGAAAAATAAAATCTTTCACTGTCAAAAAAAAATTAAAAATAGAACTACCATATGAGCAAGCAATTCCACTTCTGGATATCTATCCAAAGAAAACAAAAACACTAAATCAAAAAGATATATGCTTCCCTATGTTCACTGCAGAACTTTTCACAATACAAAGATACAGAAACAACCTAAATGTCCATTGATGCATGAATGGATAAAGATGATGTAAGACACACACACACACACACACACACACACACACGCACACACACACACACACATAATGTAATACTATTCAGTCAAAAAATAATGAAGTCTTTCCATTTGCAACATCATCACAGAAAAATGTATAACTTTGTATGGGGACAGATGGTACTAGATTTACTGTGGTGATCATTTTGCAATGTTATACAAATGTCAATTACGCTGTACACCTGAAACAATTGCTGGATGTCAATTATACTTCATTAGAAAATCTTTTTTACAAGGACACTCTATTATTAGATTTCTCAGGGTTATAATACATATGGGTACCCTTCAAGACTATGTGGGGTCCAGTCTTTTTCCTTCCTTCCTTCCTCCCTTCCTCCCTTCCTCCCTCCCTCCCTTCCTTTTCTTTCTTTCTCTCTTCCTCCCTTTCCTTCTTTTTCTTCCCTCCCTCCCTCTGTTTCTCTCCTTCCTTCCTTCCTTCTTTCTTTTTCTTTCTTTCTTTTCCTTCCTTCCTTCCTTCCTTCCTTCCTTCCTTCCTTCCTTCCTTCCTTCCTTCCTTTCTTTCTTTCTTTCTTTCTTTCTTTCTTTCTTTCTTTCCTCTTGTCCATGCCAGCTTTGGATACCTTTGTTAAGAATCAATACTAACAAGAGCAGAGTGAGCCTTGGGGCCATCAGTGAATATTGGATGTTGGTCACTATTGCTGAATCCTCCACAGTACTGAAATTATCCAAAAGATTATGTTCAATATTCTTAGCCCTGGGAGACTGACAGAACTTTTCAGGTACCAGGATAATTTGCTAAACAATTAATGAAATTATTAAATTTGAATGTGAATCCAAGCTCCACCATTGACTAGTTTTGTGGCCTTGGGAAAATTAATTCAACACTCTAACCTTAGCCACCTTATCTACAAAGTAAGCATAATACTTATCTCTTATGGATCGAGTTGTGTCCCACCATAAGAGGACATATTTGTAGTTCTAATGTCCAGTAGTAACCTTATTTATAAATAGGGTCTTTCACAGAGGTAACCCAGTTAAAACAATGTCACATTGGAGTAGGTTGAGCCCCTAATCCAATATGAATGATGTCCTTATGAAAATAACATCATGTGAAAAACAGAGACACAGAGAAACTTTCATATGAAGATTAAAGCAGAGACCAGAGGGACACATCTACAAGTCAAAGGTGCCAAAAAGAAAATTGTCAAAAAGCAAGCAAGCAAGCAAGCAACAAATACCAGCAGCTAGAAAAGAGGCCTGAAATTGATTCTCCATTGCAGCTCACAGAAGAGACCAGTCCTCCTGATTCCTTAATTTCAGACTTCTACCCTCCATAACTGTGATACAATAATTCCTTGATGTTTAAGCCACTCAGATTGTGGCACTTGGTAATGACAGCCCTAGGAAAACTGACAAGGTGATTGTGGGGTTCAAATACAATGATTTGCAATACGCCTGACATAGGATAAACCCTTTCTAAATTGTCATTGATAACAACAGTGTTGGACTATTTTGAACCATAACTGATAGGTAGTCATGCAACAAGTTATACTTGATTTACCCCTCATTTCTTTTTTGGAAATTTAGTATCAATACTTCCTGGTGGTAAAGCAATAAGGAAGGCAGGAACTATAAGGGAGATAAATCTCATGCCAGTGTGTGCTAATTGTTTGAATACCCTGTAAATGTTTTGGCAGGAGAGGAGGTTGGAACACTTAGCTAAATTGAAGTTTAGGGATTATTTGTGAATTTAAAATATCCATGCCATTGTGGCCCTTATTAGCACAAGTAATTGGGAGGAAAATCTTGCCAGTTATGCTTTTCCATAAAGTGAAATGTGGACTTCAATATTTAAAGTAATTCATTAGCAGGCTTAAATGGTACTATGGAACAACATTAAAGGATGCAAAGAGGTAGTCTGTGACCTTCATTTTAGAGATGAGCAAATTGAGGCCCATCAAGGTCACAATAAACTCAAGGTCATATAGTCCACATTGGAAAAGCTGACAGTAGAATCCTTTCCTCCTAATTTCATGGTGAAAATTGAATATCTTTCAGGATTCTGTCTTAGGTTCTAAATTCTGTGGAGCTTTACTAATTGTCAGAACCCCAACTCTGCACGTGGAATCTCAAGACCAAGGTTGGAAGGATTAAGAATGAGAGAGAAGAAAGTGACATTGTAACATTTTCAATAAAAAAACCTCAAAAATTGCATTTGGGAAGGGAGCGGTAGTAGGGACAGTGGACAATTATTTTTACACTAAAATTATAAGCTGTATAACACATTTAGAGAAATCTTTTTACATTGTTTAGAAGATCCATTAAACATGGCCTGGCAGGACCTTTCTAGGACAAGTCATTAAAGCTCTAAATGGTATTTGGAAATGGGGCTAACTCAGACTGAAGTCATTTGCATTTTATTATAAAACACATAAGACACTTTGGCCATCAGGATCACTGGGATGGCTGAACTTTGGCCCGCCACATGATTTCACAAATACAGAGTGTACTCTTAACCTGCTTAACAACTAACCCCACTTAAGCAAGCCGCCCTTTTTCATCTCTGGTGTACTCAGCTTTTAAGTAGACCTTGTGGGAAGAAATATTAGACTTTAATAGAACAAACTTTGTTTCATTGTTTGTTTTCACTTTGGTTTATTATTTTATATTTCCAGTCTTTGTAGGAAATTTCCATGTTGCCTGCCCTAAGGATAGCACTACCATAATTGAGGGGCCCCGTTCAGAAACTATTTCAGAAAGAATCATTCAGTTTCATTTTACAGCTTCATAGCCCAGAACCAGAACTTTTCAAAAGACACTCAATAACACCAATGCAGGGACCCCTCTGGACAACATATCAATTTGTATTATGAAGTGAATTATGGCTGTACCCACCAGAGCTGCTATAGTTAAGTGTCTGTCAGCGTTTTCATTATATTTGAGGTCTTCTTACTTGGTTGCAAAAATATCCTTCAGGCTGAAGCATACAAGACCAGCTTAGGAAGTTTAGTTTTACCACTTAAAAACACTAGCTCTATTTTGTATTTTCTTGTGTACATTGTATAACTAAGAGATATCTAGTTTTCTAAATCAATATGGCTGCCAGAGAGATAATGGTTTTAATGGGGAACGCTCATGGTGTTAAAGGTCATTTTTGGAGTATGATCCACATTGTTCTCCTTGGAAGACATCAGGTTCCAGAAATGAGGATTCTAATGTGGTGCAAATGCCTTCCAAAAATTACAAATGTACTTATTTGCCCTCTGAATTTTGAATCCAGAAATCTGCACTCACATCTTAGGATACAACTACATTATGTTTAAAGTTTTCCTGTTTTCCCTTTGACCATGCCCCTATCCTCACATTGAATCGAACGAACGAACAAACAAATGAATGAATGAATGAGGTACTCTGTGAAATAGGAATAGTGGCAAGGACACTCAAGGGATTAAAAAAAAGTTATTTTTCAAAAGTAAGGATTTGTCTTTAATATGATTTCCACCTCCAGGTTTCAACCTTCTAGAGGGTACAAATTTTCATCTGCTCAAAACAAAGAATCTTCCAGGAAATTGAATGACTTGTAAACTCTTATGGGGAGGGATTCTCAACAGGACGTGTGGAGAAAATTACTGATCAAGGAGTTAGGAGATGGAGTGTTTGTTCTGACTTAGTCACCGACTCTGTGACCCTCTTCAAGTTACTTAATAACTCAGTGATTCAATCTCTCTGCAATTGATAAATAACATGAGTTCTTATCTGCTTCTCAGAGGTGTTTAGGGGGGAATGTGTTAGCACACTTAAGACAGTTTAAAGAAAAGTCCTAAACTATAGATATTATATAAATTAAATATTATATTGCTATTTCATGCTACGTACTAAATACTTTGAGATAAGACTACTTTGGTGAAATCACATCAATCTAAAACAAAATATAATGGAAAATTTGATTCTTTCACTTGTCATAAGCAATTGGATTATATTTATTCAATAAATAAATGAAATAAAAGTGGATTGTTCAGTCATTTCTGAATTTGGCATTTGGGGATGGCCCATGTGATTATTATGAGGGATAAGCTGTCATGCTCTACCTGAACCAAACACATTTTCAAGGAGAGGAGCTCAAAAGAGTTACCAACGCTTTTAGAAGAAAAAAATGACTGGAAGAAATTTTTTTTTTTTAATCACAGTTTTGCAAGCAGGCTAGCCATTGAGGGCTCTAAAGCTTCCATTGTTTCTCAAAGTGTAACCCATGAGTCGCATACTTCAGTATCACTTTGACTACTGTAATCTGGAGATCCTAGAGCTCATTCTCAAGAACAAGCAATTCCGGGGTGAGGTCCACCAGTCTGCATTTTATTTATTTTTTTATTTTATTTTATTTTTTTTATTTTTTTTTCACCAGTCTGCATTTTAAACAAAATCTCAGAGGATTCTTATTACGGCACTCACGTTTGAGAACCACTACAGGAGCTTACATTCTTCCATTCAGGAGGCAAATGAAGAAAGTACAGACTGAAGATCAGGAACAGAAAATAAAACTTGCCTGTGTAGTGAAGAGTGATAAACTCTTATCTTCCTTTAAAATCATTGAGGATATTATATTTTTAGTGTATGTGGTATGGAAGCAAGCATAAGTATATTATATTTTGTAGAATTTGTAAAGGAATTATAAATCAATGACGAAATCATGTTTTGGGGGAGAAAGGATTTTTTTTTTTTTTTTAATTCGGGCAGACTGAACAAGAAAAAGAGGAAGAAATTGACAGCTCCAATTGGCCGTATATTACCAGGGTTTAAGAGTTTATTTATATTGATGGGGGAAAGGAAGACTCCACAGACTCCTTTATTCTTTCTTATGTCTCCACCTGGATCCAACTGGAACTGTGTCAGGTTCGGAATCATTCTGACACTTAACGGTTTGTCTTCCAGCAATTATCAAGACAAGTCGGATAAAAAATCAAACAAGGTTTGGTCGTAATGTGTCTCTATTATTGAGTGGATATAACATTTGCTTTGTTTCTGTTAGTAAGATAACATATAGTAATGTATAAAATTTCAAATGATGGAAAAGATTACAGAAGCAAATGGAAAACACCTGAATTTCTGATACAGCATGACAATTACTACTCTCATTTCAGTGAAAATTCTTCTAGAACTATACACCCATTGTAGAATATGATTCCATTTATATAAAATTATACCTATAATTAAATTCGCATGTATTTAAACAAATAGGAATCTATGCTCATACATATTTTAATATTTTTATGTGTTGCTTTTCCATGTCAACGGCACTTAAAAACATCTCACAATCATGAATGTCTATGGAATCAACTGGAAAATGACTAAACTTAGTACCGCTGCTGTCAGCTGTTTCATCTCCTTCGTTCATGTCTTTTTTTTTTTTTTTTTTTTTTTAAAGATTTTTTTATTTATTTGACAGAGAGAAACACAGCCAGAGAGGGAACACAAGCAGGGGGAGTGAGAGAGGGAGAAGCAGGCTTCCTGCCGAGCAGGTAGCCCGATGTGGGACTCGATCCCGGGTCTCCGGGATCATGACCTGAGCCGAAGGCAGTCGCTTAACCAACTGAGCCACCCAGGCGCCCCCGTTCATGTCTTAATTGCTGGGGACATCTGCCTTTCCACAACACCTCTCTGCTCTAACTTCTACCTGGAAGCCACTCTAGTCATAAGCATTATATGGAAAGAGAGAAATAAATGTAGGTGCTAATTCTCATTCTAATTCCAATCCTATGAGATTCACTAACACCTAAGGAATCCTTGGTCTAACACTTCTTAGAGGTCTTTTCTTGTTCCCTAGACTTCTTTTTTATTAAAAAGTACTTTCTCAAAAATTTACCCCATGTATGCTAAAGAGAACCAAATAAGTTGAACATTTTATAAAACATGTATTTAATACTTACCATATTCTAAGCGCACTGTATGGATTGTTTGGCTGAATTCTTACACCTGCCTTATAAGGTAAAAGCCCTTCCTGTCCTTATAGGAACACTGAGAAAGACTGCGTCTCAAGGAATATAAATAGATGTTCAGATGATTTGTCAGAGTGGAAAAGGTAGGGGTTGAAGGAATGGAAAGCAGCTACTTAATGAGCACAAAGTCCCTTCTGGAGTTATAAAAATGTCTTGGAACTAGGCAGAGGTTGTGAATGTATGGCTAATGAACTAAATAACACTGAATGAGTCATCTTACATAGTTAGTTTTATATTACATAAATTTTACCTCAATTTAAAAAAAAAAAATGGAACATGGAACAAAACTCAGTTTGACCCAGAGACCACACTCTCTCGACTGCTACAAAATACTGCCTCCCATGTGGCTACATTGAGCTCAAGTTTGCTAAATCAAATAAAATTAATAGGTTTTGCTGAAGAAATATTCAGGGTCTTTGCTGATGAACATGATAAATTTTCCATTAGATGATTTGGTATATCGGGGTCTGTAGGGGTGTGGTTAAATAGTGTTTCTCAAATTACTTTATTCTGAAACCCATTTTACCTGGAGTGTTTGTTTCTACAAGGATGTGTTTCATAAAACACCTTTACTGAATAACTGTTTTCTTCAAAGCTCTGAAAATAATGTTTATTACAGAATTATTTTCACTTGGATGGTCTACTTATATCAGCAAAACTTCACAGGAATTCAGACAATATAATAAAGACAGACAGTTGCTTTGAATTCCCCTTGTGATCATTTTCTTAGCACTTGCTCATAATAGAAAGAGTAAAAGTGCAAAGGAACTAAGCAGTTATACCTTTCATATTCTACTTGAAACATTTACTATTTACTTTTTAGTCAAGTTTCATGCAAATTATACCTCTGCTATGTGCACATATAATTATTTAAATTTTATGAGAAAACACAAAACATATAGGGGAATGTCGATTTGACATTCTGAAATTTTTAGCACAGTAGCTTCTGGGCTTAAATAAGACCTTTAAAAGCAACTGAGAACACTAACTTTCTGAATCTGAAAAAAGGAAAGCTGTTTATATAAACCTTGTGAGGTTTTCTTTGTTCAGTTAGCTTTCTCAATAGAGAAAACAAAACAATTTCTAAAGCAGTTAGAAATTGAGAACAAAGATTTAATATAAAATAATTATTTCTTCTTTAATCAAACCCAGCATATAACCCAATTCTTACACTCTAATTTTCTGTATTAGCTATTATAACTTCATAAAGAGAATGTGAGATTTGGAATCAGTGCAAATGAATTTGCCTGTCACATATTTACTTATGAGTGTTATGATTCAGTTTCCCCAAATAAACACCTTGCAGAATTTTCATAAGGAGAATATATGATATAGATGTTAACCTATCATTCCAAACAGGTATATGCTCCTGGCTATCCTGCTTATCCTAGTTAAGAATTCTGACTCTCCTGTTTTCTGCAAGCCTACCATCATTATCTTGGCTTCACTTCTCTCTTTACATGGTCTAGAGCACATGGAAAACCATTTCCTGGATGTTCTTAATAGCACCCTACAATCACTGATGTCTTTGAGTTATAATTATCATCAGCCTGGTAAGGTTTTCATTGGATAATCTCCACTGCGATTTCTGCTGGTGAACCTCTAGCACTGCTGGGAAAAAGTTCCCCTAATAATAATTGCTGAATGCATTGTAAATCCAGCCTAATGCATATAAGCTGCATTTGAACTTCTTAGCTCTCATTTCAAGAGCAAATTAGAAAAAAATAAAATAATTTTTACACACACACCAAACATAAAAATACACGTTTATGTCTATTTCACACTAGAATTAATTTTTCCTACTTAAAAATAATACCACCGTTTCTTTCCATATCAAAGAGAGAGAGAGAGAGAGAGAGAGAGAGAGAGAGAGAGAGAGAGATCATTCAATGTAGGCTATCTTCTGTTCAGTTGACTTCGGTGTGTTTTAATTAATATTTACTTTTAGCTTAAGGCGATTTTTATGTCATCAAGAGCAACAGGGAAGCACATATCTTTCCATATGTGAAGGCTGTGATATGGCCATATATAGAGCCTGATGGGAGGTGAGGACAGGTAGAAAGAGGCTGAAACTCAGCCAGGCTTGGTACACTAGGTGACTACATAGGAGTGGCCCTTACAAGGTGTTCTGAAGCACACAAAAAGCATATTTGTAGAGGAAGTCTCTAGATCTGTAGAAAATACTCAAGGTCAAATAGAAAGTTGCAGTGACAACCAATGGAGAATGGATAGCCACTGCCTGAGGACAGCTACATACGAAGATTTTGCGTTTTTTTCTACTTCCCCCTATTCCAACCAAAACAAATAACAGAAAAGGAGGAAGAAATGTGAGGAATTGGAGCATTTGGTGCTCTCCTCCTATTCCTTATTTCTTCTCTCCTACTCATCCCCATCACCTACTTCTCCAAACATATTCAGAACAACTAAAATGTCAAGTCTAGGTTGTATCCAGGCAAGGCACGAATCTATGAATTAAATATGAGGTTGAAACATCAAAACAATTAAAAATTCTTAACAAGAAATATAAGACATTGTCACAGCAAAAAGTGGCTGAAAAGATATGGGATCCCCAAATGTGATGAAGGTATTAAGCACACTACCCAGTAGGAAGTAGGTCTGTCAGAGTATGGCAGAGAGTGTTTAATGAAAAAAAAAATGTTTTATGCCTTCGATATTTCAGACATTTTTTATCAAGTCAATTTTGATAAACTCCATAGTAAAGTAATTTTCAAAAGTAATCCTTCCACTGTTTTTTATCTTTGAGTAAGCAGGTTCTTTGTTCTTTTTCTTTAGTCATTTTATTCGTAGTCTGCTCTGAAACCCTCTACTAATAGGCATATAGTCAAGGCTGTATTTGGTCAGTCTGTTCTGGTATTGGCCGAACTGGTTATTAAAATGATAAAGAACTTAGACACAACTGATAAACAGGCCCTGACTCAAGCACCCTCTTTCCCAACACCCTTGCGGTCTTGGCCTCTCCTCCAGAAGTCCCCACAATCCACAACTCAAGCGTTAATACTCATACAGTTGGGGAGCCTCTTGGTCCCTGTTCAATTGAGTGGACCTATGTTGAGTTTATACCAGCATAATATTAAGTTTCAATTTTGAGTATAAACCCAGTCTACTACAAATATCAGCAAATTAAATGATGTCTTCAAATAGTTAACATCTCTCTTCAATTTTGAATGGTTACTTTGCCATCAGATGTCGTCAATTGATCAACATTCTCTAGTCTTTCTAGATTTTCAGATATTGCTTCCTTTTCTTCTTCTCCCACTGGGTGTTGCGCATTTGCTCATGATAAACTCCCAATCTACTCTGCTTTACTGGACTGTCAGAGAGGTATCACCGTACATCTCAGATAATGTATTTGCCTTCTGAACTGAACTTTCTTACAGTATCTAGAGAAAGAACTCCACAAAATATCTACCCTATTTCTGTAGATAATATGAATTCCAGTTCTTAGCTTGACTAAATCAAGCCTTTCTCCTTTCCCTATGTCTTTGCCACACACTAAAGCTTAAATTTAGTTTTCCACTAGAAAATTTTACATCTTATTGAAAATACTCAAATACTGGTAGTATAAAAGGTCTATGATAAATAAGAAAACATATAAAATTTCAAATCCAGGGAACGGAAGAACATTTATTTATTAACATACATAAAATTCTTGAGAGTAAGGGACCATTATGTGCTTTAGGGAATTACAAGGGCTTGAAGTTATTGTCCTCCTCAAGATGTGCTCCTACATCATATTGACTATCACAGTGTTAGAATCTTTATTAATTCCCCCTGGGGCTTCAGACTAATATTACAACTCTTTCCTGTCTGCTTATCTGTCTGAACTTCCAGCCAATATCTCTTCACCTTATCCATCAGCCTATATGTATATATATGTATATATATATTTTTTTCAACAAATTATTCATAAGAACTCTCAAAACTGAAAAGCTTAAAAACAAAACAATCCAGTTATGAATCAAACTACGTGAACAGACATTTCATCAGTGAGGGTATACAGATGACACATAAGCACATGAAAATATGTTCAAAATCATTAGTCATTAATAAAATGAAAATTAAAACTACAATGAGATATCATTACACACCTATCTGAATTGTATACATCTATCAGTAAAAGATAATCAAAGGACTGAGATGCTATCATCTTCACATGCTGTTGGTTAGAAGAAAGTTAAAGGTTCTGTCTACACTCAAGGTCTGAACATCAGGAAGCAGGACTCATGGGAGCCACATTAGAGTGTGTTCACCATGTTTGTCATATAATGTAAGACACGCTTCAAATTTTTTTAAAAAAGCAAAAATCACATGTATAGCTACGTATACTACATAGAGATAATCACTATTAATAAATGCTGAATGGATTTCTTCACAGTAATTTATGTGTTCTTGAAATCTTTGCCCTAACAAAAGGACATTATATACATAATTATTTGAATATTCTGTATTTTTATATAAATATATGTATAACAGCATATGTATAAAGAAGGTATGGTATTATGGTACTATTTTACAATCTGTCTTATTCTTTGAGAACATATCCTCCTTAAATAATCTTCAAAATTATATATTTTAGAAACTATAAAATATCTTCTATTAAAGTTTATAATTTGTTTCTCTGTTATTTATTAATTTCCTAATTCCATGTTATAAATATCGCTATAAATTTTAACCTTATAAAAACAACCTCTTAATATATCTTAAATATATACCGTGAAGAACTAAGTTGGAGGATTTCACTTCCCAATTTCAAATCTAAACTTTTATTACTATCATCACTGTTTTAGTCTTATTCTTGACCACTTTCCACCCTCCTGTTGCTGTATTTGACTGGTGCCTGACCAGTTCAGCAACACCTTTCAGGATATTTAAGTGCTGGGGCACCTGAGTGGCTCAGTTCCTAAGTGGTTGCCTTCGGCTCAGGTCATGATCCTGGAGCCCCGGGTTTAAGCCCACATCAGGCTCCCTGCTTGGCGAGAAGCCTGCTTCTCCCTCTCTCACTCCCCCTGCTTGTGTTCCCTGTATAGCTGTGTTTCCCCTGTCAAATAAATAAAATGTTTTTTTTTAAAAAAAAAGGAACTTGAAGTGTCCACTCTTCATGTAAGCCAGATTGATTGAAATGACTTTTCTAAATGGCACCTCACTGATATCTTTCCTTTGTACTTTACAACATCATTTTTGTACTATGTTTGACTTGCCAACATATAGTACATCAACAGTTTTTGATGTAGTGTTCAATTATTCATTAGTTACCTATAACACCCAATGTTCATCACATCACATGAACTCCTTAATGCCCATTACCCCCCAACCCCCCAACCATCTTCCTTTCCACAACCTTCAATTTGTTTCCCAGAGTCAAGTCTCTCTTGGTTTGTCTCCCTTTCTGATTTCTTCCCATTCAGTTTTCCCTCCCTTCCCTTACGATACTCTGTGCTATTTATTATATTCTATATATGAGTGAAACCAAATGATAATTGTCTTTCTCTCCATAGATTTATTTCACTTAGCATAATACTCTTCAGTTCCATTCATGTCAATGTAAATAGTAGGTAATCATCCTTTCGGATGGATGAGTAGTATTCCACTGTATAAATAAATCACATCTTCTTTATCCATTCATCTATTGAAAGACATATCTGCTCTTTCCACAGTTTGGCTATTGTGGACATTGCTGCTATGAACAGTGGGGTGCATGTGCCCCTTCTTTTCTTTACATCTCCATCTTTGGAAGGCGGCCGGTTAGCTCAGTTGGTTAGAGTGTGGTGCTACATCTCCATCTTTGGGCTAAATACCCTGGGTCATAGTGTAACTGTACTTTTAATGTCTTGAGGAACCACCATACTGTTCTCCGGAGTGGATATACCAGTTTGCAGTCCCACCAACAGTGTGAGAGGGTTCCTCTTTCAATGTTGTGGGGGTGCCTGGTGGGAACCGTCTGTTAAATGTCTGCCTTCAGTTCAGGTCATTATTTCAGGATCCTGGGTTGGAGCCCTGTGTTATTGGTCTTCCTGTTCAGTGGGAGGTCTGCCTCTCCCTCTCCTTCTGCCCCTCCCCTTGGCTCATACTCTCTCTCTCTCAAATAAATAAAAATCCTTTTAAAATAATTAATCACTAAATTAATTAATTAGTTAACTAGTTAATTAATTTAACTAACTAATTAATTTAATTATGTGTTTACATGTCTTCTCTCTTCTAGGATTGTACTGTCCTTATCGGGCAGAGAACATATCTTTCTTCTTCACATCTTTAACACCTAACACGGTGCATATAACACATAATAACTTCCCAGTAAGGAAGTTGAGCTGAGCTACTGAACTTAAACTAAGATAGTGTGGGCATGCTATGGAGGTATAGTTTTTCTAAGCCATCTACATTTTACGATGTGTTTTTCCATCCTTGAGCACACTAACAAAACATCAAATTAAGTGAAGGAGACTCAGACACTCTTATGCAACATAAAGGCCCTTTTTATCACATGCAACTCTTTAAAAAAAGGAAGCAAATATTTTAAAAAAAGATAAGATATTTGCAACAACTCCTCCTTCACCAGAACAAATGTCTACCCAAAGATGGAGACAAATATCATCCTACAGGCTTACACACTCTACGACTTAACAATGTACATCAGAGTCATTCCTCTTGCATTCACAATACGATTGAGATGATTATCAAAAAGTCTAACACAAAACCTAACCCATTATAAAAATAGCAAGAAGTAAAATAGCATTTAATTATGTAACAGGTAGAAGAGGTGCGTTAGAACAATCGTAACATTTTAATACCCATGCAATTCCCATGATAAGCATTAGTAAATTCATTTTATATCTGAAATAGCCTACCCAGGATTTCACAACTAGTAAGTGACAGAGCCACACTTCAAAGATAAGAAGGTCCAATTTCAAAGGCACGATCTTTCCATTTCTTTGCACTGTGAGAGCACCAGGGAATACCACAGTTTTCAGTTTATTACCAGAAATGTTCCCTAGAATATCAGGGGAAAGAGTCGTAATGACTAACAGCAGGCTTGAATTGGAGGCTGCATATCTATGGGAAACCATGATTATTTACATTTTGCTATGTTTGATTTAGTTCCCTGCCAAATGTCATGCCAAAGCCTCGACACAACAGAGATCTGTGCCTGGAGCCATTCATTCTCTCCTGGCAGGGCACATTGGTTGGCATACTTCACATGGATAGTCTAAAGCCACACCAGTCTCCGAATAGAGTCTGAACGTGAGTAAGATAAAAAGAATATATGAAAAATAGGGTCAAGAGTCATACACACACACATAAAAAAATCCTAGAAGTATGTTTCAGTATTTAATCTCAATTACTCATATATATATGTATATATATATATATATATATATATGGATATACTTATAGACATTTATCTTTCATAGAGAAGGAATATAGAAGAACACATACGGTATGTTTTAAGCCAAATCTAAAATGTAAAGATGAGTATATAAGTGTATTTTCTATGTTTGCATAAAATAGGCTATCACTTATTATTAATGATATATATATATATATATATATTTTAAGATTTTATTTATTTGACAGAGAGAAACACACAGCCAGAGAGGGAACACAAGCAGGGGGAGTGAGAGAGGGAGAAGCAGGCTTCCTGCCGAGCAGAGAACCCAATGTGGGACTCGATCCCGGGTCTCCAGGATGATGACCTGAGCTGAAGGCAGTCGTTTAACCAACTGAGCCACCCAGGCGTCCCTATATCTTTATTTTTTATAATCACAAACCAACTTTCAACTTTCCTTTAGATATGAAAATATTTCATCACACAGAAAAAAAAAAAAAACGCCTCACTCATTTCATTGTGCAGAGGAAACACTCAAAATAAAGTAAATGATCTAAAGAAGTTTTAGAGAAACTATAAGCAAATTAGCGAATCCATCCATTATTTAAATACTTCCAAAGAAATGACAACCCTTCTTTCGATACCTTATCCCAGAACCCACATTCCTTATGTGCTACTTTAAGCAATTTTTTCTTGCTATTTCCTCCATATAGGACTGGTTTTCATAGCTTCTGTATGTGGGATCAGTTTTCAGTTCCTTCCTTCATCTTTCTCCCTTATAGCCCCTAAGTATCTTAGTTCCTTTTGTCTTAACTCCTAGAGTTCCCATTATATATACTTTTTTTTAATCCTTACTAATTTATCTATCTATCTATTATCTATCTATCTATCTATCTATCTATCTATCTATCTATCTATCTATCTATCATCTACCTATCATCTATCATCTATCTATCATCTATCATATATATAATATATATATATTTGCATTTCCATATTTTATTTTATTTTTTCAGTGTTCCAAGATTCGTTGTTTACTTTTTATTCAATGTATACCTTTTCTTTTCAGCTCCCTCTCAGGATTCAATGTTATTATGATTCATGATATTTATAAAGTTCTTTGTCCACATTTTTTTAAAAATAACATTCCATTTTGAAATCAAAGGCATCCTGTCCTGGCCTTGTGCTCTCATCTTTTCCATACTGCATTTATATACCTTTTACTGAGCTCTATTTATTTTGTTGTTTGCACCTTCTTCTGAAATCAACTTGCAATTTTAAGCTAATTTTACTCTCTGGTCCCCCAAAACCTAGATATTATTAGGTAGTTCTTAACTGAGAGTTAACATGCTTATATCCTGCCTTCAATAATTTAATCCTCAGACTCATTAAAGACTGTGTTAAACAATTTCCATAAAACATATAATAGTTCCATCTTTTTACTGTCAAGGGCATTAGTGATAACAGGTCTTTGACTATATGTTGTATGAATTAAGGGTCTCTGTGATCAGGAAATGATATGTATTTAATGATCAGATTTTTGATTCTAAAATTTTTTCACTAGTATATTTTATCAGATGAAAGAGTGTTTATCATATAGATGAACATGAACTATACTTCCACATATATAAACACATTACACCAATATAATTTTTATAATATTTTTACTACTATAACATCTGTATTTATATGCTTTATTTATGGAGAATATTGGAAATATATTTTAAATATGCATACCTTTCTCCAAGGCACATCCTGCTGTGGTCTCAAGACAGGAACCTATTATAAAAAATATATTTTTTTCATTAATATACTTAATATAATATATTGAGAAATACTAATACATAAAACTTAAAAGAAACATGGTTTAAACCTCAACCATTGCTTAATATTATTATCTGCCCATAACTTCAAAAATGTTGTTTTTATCTTTTTTTTGGTTTTAGCTCATTAAGAAAAACAGGACAATGTATAAATATTCTGATATACTTCTCAATCTAAATCTCTAAAGGAGCACTATTTTTTTATATTTTAAAATAAACATTTTTTTTTCCTAGAAAGAAATACAAAGGCAGATTTAAGGTTCTAAAACACAAAAGCCAATCTCAGGCAAAAACTCAGACAACACTTCTCAGAAACGCTACGTGAATTATTAGGCTCCAAATAAGAAGATGAGGAATCAGGTTAAACATGTTTTATGATAACAAAAGTCTAATAATATTTGCTCATCAAAAAATGGCAGTGGAATAACAGTTAAGAGAATCACTTCACTGTAATGTTTCAAATTTTCAGGCAGTGAAACTAGAATGTATGTGTAGATAATAGATTTAAA
The DNA here is from genome assembly GCA_004023965.1 of Spilogale gracilis. NCBI lineage: Eukaryota > Metazoa > Chordata > Mammalia > Carnivora > Mephitidae > Spilogale > Spilogale gracilis. The sequence continues at coordinate 255,078 of PITA01000446.1, read as the reverse complement.
TATATTCAAATGAAATTGAGCACTTTAAAAATCAAAAGAGGAAACAGAATCATGTATTGCTGCATTAAGACCAGTATTTCCATCATTACCTTCTATTTTTTATTCTATTAGACACAGTGTCACATTTCCAAATATGTGGACACCCAACACACATAAAAGCACAAACCTAAGTCTAGGAACTCTCACTGCAAATATAATAATGCTGATTACAAGAGCTTCAATTAAATGTAAAATCAAAGAACCACTCATTTTGTTCATATTTTTTGGCATTCAATCTGCTTGAAATTTCCAGATATGGAAGGAGAAATCAGAAGAAATAAACTTCCTCTGTGATTTCTGTCAGTATGTTGGAATAAAAGTTTTACCATGAATAAATTTTAAAAATAAAAATAAGTAGCATCCATAAAGTAAAAATAAATGTTTTTCTTCCATATTTAAAGTTCACAGACCCAAACAATTTTAGCTCTAGGAGACACCTGATTGGATAAGCCAGCAAACAGAACCCAAACTGTGGATTATCTCATTGTTATATGGACATGCCTCAGGAGTCGCTGGATAATGGAAGGGAACCAGTCCTTTGGGTAAGCTAGAATGTTCCTTCAGCCATTGTTCAAGCCCACTAGACATATGCACATGTTTAGGCACACACATGCAGGATACACACATGCGCATACACACGCATGGGTGCACACACACAATTTAGGCCATCTTCTTTATTTTATGGCCAAACCTAGACTCACATTTCTTGGATTTGAAACTTGGCCCCTGGATTACTAGCTACACTGGACTGTAGACAGCATAACCCTCTCTGAGCCTCAATTGTTTTACTTATTGCGAAATTGTTGTAAATATTAAATGAGTTAACTTGCTTAGAAAACCTTCCTAGGTAGTAAGTAGCCAATAAATGTTCACTATTAGAAACTACAAAATATTTGAAAGTAAAGTAAAGTCTTCAAAAACATTAAGTAATTTGGATATTTAAAAATATGTCAATTGATATTTCTAGTCTACTAATCATCTCTGGTGTGAAAATCTCCATTAAATTTCTTACATTTTAATATAATTATATTTGCCCAATTATAATACAAGAAATAATTGGGAGATATAACTATGGATGGCAAACTTTATTCATGAATCATTGAAGAAACCAAAGTAACAGTGGCATTTTTTTCAATGAGGCATTTTAAGTGGTTAGTTAACAGCTGTAATTCTATGTTCTATGTTTTACTTGTGGTCTGGCATGACAAAAGGAACAGAAAATTTTCTTGAAAGACAGGGAGGTACTTAAAGTTTTCCATGGGTCAATCAAAAATCCAATTATCTAATATCCATGGGAGAAGAAGTATGTGGTAAAGAGAAGTACAGAACTAGAGACCCAGCTTTGCTGCCAGGCTATAATAAACTTATCACAGGAAGACATGGTATCAACAGAATGGGAGCAGGACTCCCAGAGCAGACCATCTTCAGCTACTAACACTGGCATTCCTCAGGCCATTAGGAATAGTCAAGGCTTTAAAAAATAGGATTAAGTTTGTTTGCTATAATTTTTTGAATCAGAACATGCACTCCTAAAAATAGAAATAAGTTGCAGGAGGAAGGTGAGAGAACATAATTTTTAAAGATTGGTTTAACAGAGTATAGGATAAAATTAGAAGGGAAAAAAGAGTTTGTAAGAGAAAATGAACATAATAGAAAAGATAAGAAAAAAGAATGGAGCCTTAAAAAGGGAAGTACTAAATGTCAAACCTGAGTAGACAATATATTTAGTAAAGTATGTTTTAATCAGAAGCTATTTTTATAGATCTGGTGGTGGACCTGAAGGAGAGGTGGTGACCTATTCACACCATTTTACTGTTGAGCTTGTTTTTTTTCTACCAAGGCTAATTGGCTCCTCCCATCCCTATGCCCAGGGACATAAACAATTTCTGGAGACGTTTCTGGTTGTCACAGCTGGGGGTGGGACACTACCATATGCTACTAGCATCTAGTGGGTAGAGGCCATGGATGCTGCTAAACGTTCAATAATTCACAGGGCAGCCCCCCACAAAAAAGATTCATGCAGCCCAAAATGTCAGCCATGTGCTGAGGTTGAGAAACTGTCATAGCAGAGGAGTTGAAGCCTCCCCTACCTCCGTGCATCAGAAACCCTCCCAAATTATGACATTGCAACATACAGTGAATCTTCCAGGAAAAAGAGAATTAACTTTGGTCAAGGTTCTTTATATAAAATATAAAATTATAAAACACTAATTTAAACATTCAGACATTAGGCCACCTGAAACAATTTAAGAGAGAGGTTGATTACCTTATTATTATTGGAAATTTGACAATTCATCATAATTTAACAGTTAACCAAAATCATTCTAAAGTAAAATAAGGAGGTTTAATATTTTTATTTTATTTTTACTTTAAGCCATTAAAGTAAAACCACCTTAAGCAAAACTAAGATACATTTCTATCAATTATTAACATAAAGATAAAATATACATGGCAACATAAAATAAAGCTAATGCCTGAAACAGGATAATCATTACTATTTAATATAAACTAATGTGTAATTTTCCTATTCTCATTTTGCTCATTTGAGAATAGTTCATTACTATTATGTTGCTCAGAGTATTTAACCTGTAGAGTATAATTTTTCTTTGATATTAATTTAGTGTGATTCACAAACTAAAAAATAAAAATGTCATATTTCAGTTTGTTGATTTCTTTCAAGGATCTCTGCAAAGGTCAAAAATCTAGGGAGGGGGACTATCATTAAAACCTTTCATGAATTACAGATGAATTTCTACAGCTAAAAGCAACATACTGAGGAAACAAGGAAGAAAATGATAAGGAAGTTTTATGTTGCTATTATTGTGATTCAAAAGAAAGGTACATTCAGGTGAGTTTAACAGACATAATCAGAACATTACACCCTAAAACAGCACAGGACACTTTTTTTCAAGTGCACATAGGGTATTCCCCAGAACAGATCAGATAATAGGCCTCTAAACAAGTCTCAAAAAATTTAAAAAGTTGAAAGTCATACTTTACATCTTTTCTGACCAAACGCTATGAAACTAGAAATTAACCACAAGAAGAAAATAAGTAAAGACCACAAATACATGTAGGTTACATAACATGCTACTAAACTATAAATGAGTCAACTAAGAAATCAAAGAATAGATCAAAAATTACATGAAAAAAATGAAAATGAAAACACAATGGTTGAAAGCTTTCTGGATGCAGCAACAGCAGTTCTATCAGGGAAGATTATAGTAATATAGACCTATCTCAAGAAGCAAGACAAATCTTAAATACACAACCTAACCTTATCCCTAAAGGACCTAGAAAAAGAAGAACAAATAAATTCCAACCCAGCAAAAGGAAGGAAATAAAAAAGATTTGAGAAAAAAATAAATGATACAGGAATTAAACAACGACAACAACAACAACAACAACAACAAAACAAAAACAAAATGAGTAGAACATATCCATGAAACTAGGGAGTGGTTCTTTGGAAAAATCAACAAAATTAATAAAACTCTGGCCAGACCCATCAAGAGAAAAAAAAAAAAAGGCACAGAAAGAGAAAGAACTCAAATAAACAAAAGAACTAATGAAAGACAAGAAATAACAACCAACACTACAGAAATGCAACAATTATAATAGAATATCATGCAAAACAATATGCCAACAAATTAGACAATTTAGCAGAAATAAATTCCTAGGAACATATAACCTACCAAAACTAAAGCAAGAAGAAATAATTTGAACCAACCAATTAACAATGGAATTGAATCAGTAATAAAAAATTCCTCCAAAAAGAGAAATCTAGGTACAAACAACTTCACAGGCAATTCTACCAAATATTTGAAGAAAAGTTAAAACCTATTCTCTCAAACTATTCTAAAAAATAGAAAAGGAAGGAAATCTTCACATTAAATCTATTAGGCCAGTATAACCCCAATACCAAAACCAGATAAAAACACCACCAAAAAAGAAGACTACAGGCCAGTATCTCTCATGAATACAGTTGCAAAAATCCTCAGCAAAATATTAGCAAAATGAACCCAACAATACATTAAAAATATCATAACCATAATCAAGTGGGATTTATTCCCATGATACAGAACAGTCAATATTTGCAAAATCAAGAAAAGAAAGATAAAAACCATATGATCATTTCAATAGTTGCAGAAAAAAACATTTGACAAAGTATAATATCGATTCATGATTTTAAAAAGCCCTCTGCAAAATACGTCTAGAAGGGGGCACCTGGGTGGCTCAGTGGGTTAAAGCTTCTGCCTTCAGCTCAGGTCATGATCTCAGGCAGGTTTCTGGGATCTAGGCCCGCATTGGGCTCTCTGCTCAGTAGGGAGCCTGCTTCCTCCTCTCTCTCTGCCTGCTTCTCTGCCTACTTGTGATCTCTCTCTCTCTCTCTGTCAAATAAATAAATAAATAAATAAATAAATAAATAAATAAATGTCTAGAAGGGACATATCTCAACAGAATAAATGTCTTATGTGAAAAACCCACAGCCAAGAGCATATTCAATGGTGAAAAACAGTGATTTTTTTTTTCCCCCAAGGCCAGGAACAGAGAAGGATGTCCATTCTCACCACTTTTTATTCAGCATAGTACTGGAAGTCCTAGCCACAGCAATTAGAAAAGAGAAAGGAATAAAAAGCATCCAAACTGGTAAAGAAGTAAAATTTTTTGATATGCAAATAACATGATAGTGTACATAGAAGACCCTAAGGAACCCATCAAAAAAAAAAAAAAAAAAACAACTTCTAGAACTGATAAATGAATTCAATTCAATAAGGACACAGAATATGAAATCAATGTACAAAAATCTGTTGAATTTCTATACACTAATAATGAAGCAGCAGAAAGAGAAATAAGGAAAGCAATCCCATTTGCAATTGCAACCAGCATAATAACATACCTAGGAAAACTTAACCAAAGAGATGAAAAACCTGCACTCTGACAACTATAACACACTAATGAAAGAATTTAAGATGACACAAAGAAATGTAAAGACATCTCATGCTCGTGGATGGGAAGAACAAATATTGTTAAAATGTCTGTTCTACCCAAAACAATAAACAGATTTAATTCAATCCCTCTCAAAGAAAAAGATGGTAATGCTGCCATAATAATTAGTGAATAAGGGAATCATCAAGAATAGTGTGCTGTGCATAATATTTTATAAAGACAAAACAGAAAATTTAATATATTTGTATTATGGGCTGAATTGTGTGCACTCAAAATACTTATGTTGAAATCCTAGGGGTGCCTGGATGGCTCAGTGTATTAAGCATCTGACCTTTGATTTTGGTTCAGGATATGATCTCAGGGGTCATGTTCGACCCTTTCATCCAGATCCATGCTCTGTGGGGAGTCTATTTTAAATTCTCTCCCTGTACTCCCCACACTCGTAGTCGCACTCTCTCAAATAAACAAATAAACAAACAAACAAATAAATAATAAATAAATAAATAAATAAATAAGAAGGAAGAAAGAAGGAAAAAAGAAATAAAGAAAAGAGAAAGAAATAAGCTAGTCTTTTTCAACTCTGAATGTAAAGATATTTGGAGGGAATGTCTTTAAAAAGGTAATCAGATTAAAATGGGTCCATTAGGATGGGACCTAATCCATTATGACTGGTGTCCTTATAAGTCCAGATTAGGGCACAGAGACCCTCAGAGGAAAGACCATGTACAGACTCAGAGAAAAGATGGTCATCTACAAACTGAGGGAAATAGCCCTCAGAGAAGAGTAACCCTGCAGACAGCTTGATTCTGGACATCTGGCCTCTGGAATCATGAGGAAACAAACAAACAAACAAAATTCTGTTGTATAAGTCCAGTCTGTGTTTCTCTTTTATAACAGCCTTAAGAAAACATAGAATTTTTACTTTCTAGAGTTAGAGTATACCAGTACTCCAACATGTGTCAAGAGGCAAACTTTATCCTCAGTGTCCTCCCGTTTCCCATGTAATATTTATCTTTCTCTTTCATGGGCTTCTTGCATAAATAATACTCTTTTGATGTCCCTGGGATAGAAGGAGGATGTCTATCCATGGACACAGATTCTTGCTCTTTAAATGAATTCTCAGAGTGATCCTTTCCCGACCTAAAGGAACCGTCTGTCACAAAGTCTCTACTGAGAACAGCTTGGCCTATATCTGTGTTTAGTGGTATTTCTCTGCAAATTTCTCTTGCTTTTATAAAGCAAGTCTTTTGAATTATTTGTTTTGTTAGTAATGAGCAGGTGTGATGAAATTACCGTTTTCATTCATTGCTGGTGGCAGTATGAGTTGGAAAGCAACTTGCCAGCAGGTATCAAAGTCTTAATATTTGCTCCCTTTCACCCAGTTACTTTTTCTCCTGGGGATCTCACAAAAGGGATATCAACAGATGCTGATAAACATTTATGAATTGATAATCTGCTTCATCGATATTTATACGAACTCTTCCCCTTCATAAAATGAAGCAAGCTATCGATATTCTAACAGGTTAGAGAAACTGAGTCTCTCCCCCAGATAAGGAATCATTGCGCTTTAACTCGTAACCATGTTTCAAGGACCATTTAATGGGATGAGACTATAAAGTGAATTTTAGAGTTTTAAGTGACCAGCTGAAGATACAATAGGATTCTATTGTGTAAAACTAAATTAACCCTCCTCACAAACAGGAATTCTCTTTACTCTGCCAACCTCCTTTCTCTCCTCTCCCTAAATATGAAGAATTGCATTTATAAATTAATAAAACACTCAGAATCCCAAGAAGCAGACATGACTCATGAAGGTCCCTCAGCAGAGCCCCCTATCATCGCAGGAGGAGCAGGGAGAAGGAGGTTTCCACAGTTAGAATCTGTTAGAACAGCTTGATAACTGCTTTCATATTCAGTTGACCTGCTTTCTCTTTTAGATTCAAAATAATTGAAACTGATGACATCCAATTCAAACCTTCCTTTCTTACCTGGAGTATCAAGAGGTCTTTCTTTGTTCCCTAACATAGGTATCACAAAGTATCTAGTAACATGACATAAATATTTTTTTTAGATTCTATAATTTATTATGTCCCCTTGTTATAATGTGCCTACATTATTTTATTCAAACAGTCTAAACCTTGTTATACCGTTATTACCAAATGAGAGGTTAGTAAATTCATATTTTCAGAAATGAAGAAAACACTGTAAATGGCACATGGTTATAAATGTCAATCCACCTTATTGAGGCAAGATTGTCACCAGGGTAACTGGAACATTCCCACACTTATTTCTATGAACATGTAGTGTCTTTTCGGTGTAAGTATGTACACAAAAAAACAGGGGAAATATATAGGAAAATACTCCTGGTGGTTATCTCTAAGTGGTGATTTTCTACTGTGTATTTTTCTGTATTTTTCTATTTTTATCTACCATTTCCATGTATCTCCTTAACAAAAAAAAATCAATGTTTTATTCCAGAGACTCGCTGTGTTAATCTCCTATCCTACTTAACTCTGCAAACATGAGAAATGGGTTGGACCCACTCAGGTAAGGCGGCAACATCTGCACATACACATTAAGGCCTGCTTTCCGTGGGTAGCAGTGCTCTGAATGTTATATGTTGCCAATACTTAGGAGCATCTCCTAAGCTAGGTACCTTGAATCACCATGTGCCGCTTAGCCCAAAGTAATCACTGAAACACTTGGAAGTTGACTTTCATTTCCCTTCCCATAGAACGTTTTTTATAAAATTCTATTTCCAAAATTTAGACTCTTTGGAACTGGTTCAATATTGATACCTATACGCCTTTCAAGAAACTAGACCCCTTTAAGAATTATTTCAGTGCTTAATAGTGTATTGGCCACAGTGCAAGTTCCTTGTGACACAGTGGATATGGTTTATCTTGGGGTAACAACTGTAGTATTCAGGCTAGTTTATCAACCTGTGTTCTTGGGCAAATCACATCCTCACCATGACTGATGATTGTCTGTGTAATCCCAGTGGATACTCTCAAGTCTAACAGCCAACTAAGGCGACCCACCTGAATGAATACACAAACCCATAAGGTGTTCTATTCTCTCTATGCATAACTAGTTCTGTTTGGGCACTGACTTATTCAGTTGGAAATAGCCAGTGGCAAGGAGGGTGCCAAATGACACTTTAAAGTGTGACTCAGGCACTCTGCTAGAGGTCTTGAGGTGAATTATTTTAAAATAAATAAATACAAAGATTCTAGGGTGTTATACCCTTGACATGCTTTGAGTTGTATGAACATGTTGTGAATCTGGCAATCTTCAAGAAGCGTTAATCATAGTATTCTTTCCCTGTCCTATTCATGATAGAACTTCTTAAATGCCCAATTTTCAAAACCTCAGACCCTGTAGCAACAGAAAATAAACAGTGTGCAGCAAGAACAGCACTGCCATTATGCTAGCTTGGCACATCATTATCCGGAACATAGCATTAGCACCTTGCAAGGAGGCAGGGGAGAGGAAGCAGGTCCCTCATTATTTCTGAGAGCAGGACTTGAGCACCAGTTTGGAGATTTGAATGCTCCATTATCATCAGTCTAGGGCTGGCATTTATGGATCTGTCACCCCACTGGATCATCAACTAATTATATTAATAATCAGATCTCATTTTCCTTTGTCTTTTTAATTTTAACCACAGAGTTTTGTCCATGAAGGTCACTTGTTTTATGGTACTGCTAACACAGGCACATCATCATTAATACTTTAGCTAAAATATTTCTATGAAGCTGAAGGGCTGGTTCCTTGTGAATTTTAATCCATGTTTTTTTAAGAAAGAAGAAAGCAGGGTCCTAAATTCCAGTTTTGTCAGAAACTCTCTGGCTTTGGGCAAGTCATTTAACCTGTCTGACCTCCCTTTCTTCATTGTAGAATGCAATAATTAGAATTGTAATCTAAGGATTCACTCACTTTTGAGTATTTATAGCTCTATACCTAAGCTTTCTTTTAGGGAGAAGAATGGTAAATGGAAATTTTATGTAGTATCCAGAAGCTACAATTTATTAAACTCCTTTTTTAAAAGATTTTATCCTCATCCAATTCATCTTCCATCCAATTGTGGATTATTATTCAAAGAGAAAAATTTGTTTAGGTCTTTTCACACCCTAATATCCTAAAAGAGATTCCCCATTACTCCAGACAATAATAAGTAAATTTCTTGGTTTGGTATTTCAGGAAATAAATAGTTCCTATCTTGCTCAGCAGTCTCTTCTCCCACCACTAACCCATATCACCCTTCCGCTCCTGGAAAACAAATGACAATAACAACAACAAAATCCACTTGCTACTCCCTGAGTATATTATGTCCTCTTTCACCTCTATTTTTTTCATATTCTGTTCCTTGTTCCTTGAATACTCTTCTTTTTTCTCCTCCCGGTTAAGCCCCTAACTCAGGATAAGTCCTTCAGAGCTCAGCTTACCCCATCTGCCTTTCCATCCTTCTCCTGACCATAGTTATATACCCCTTAAAGGTTATATTTCATATATCTTGCATACCTATATTATATCCCTGGACTTTAATTATTGCTTTCAAGGTATACCTGTTTCAAAACACTGGTCAGTTCCCAAAGAAAAGGGTCTCTCTCTCTCTCTCTCTTTTTCTCTCTCTCTCTCTCTCCTAACACTTAACACAATGCCTGACATATACTGGTCACTCAGTAAATATTTACTGAATGAATGGATAGAAAATATGTACATTGTAAAATATATACAAAATACAGGCTACTCCAAACCTCACAACAGAAATGGAACATGCTAGTTAAGTGATGGTGACTTTCACTAAACTCTCCCTTACCTTTAAAATTACTTCTTTTCAAAACCTTAATTTGAAAACCAAATATATCTATATATCTCCTTGTAAAACACCATTTATATCCTCTTTCCAACAACCACTCATTTCCACTTCGTAGCACATTGGGCAGCTGAGCTTATCTCTTAACTAGATAATAGCCAGCTAATTTTACACACACATTTCCCAAATAGTCAGTACATACTTTCTCCTACCCTCTGGGTTGAAAGGCATAAATTCAGAGAATCAATTTTCCATTCATCTCCTAAAAATACTTTTTAAATTGAGCATCCATGTGAGAATAGTCTGGGCAACACCATGTAGTTTTATAAATACACACTTTGTCATATACACACTCACATTGTGAAACAGACATGCTCTCAGGGCTATCTTGTATTATACTAAGAGCCCTGGAACTGAAAGTAGGAAAATGAGAATCATTCTTATCTCTGAATTTCAGATCATCTATAAAATGAGATGATCAAAATGGATTTTTTTTTATTTTAAGTTTATTATTCTTATTTATTTTTAGAGGAGAAAAAACACACATGAACTTCTGGTACTACTTTTATCTAATATATCCCCAACACACACACACACACACACACACACACACATTTGTGTTTACAAACACATGTGGCTAGTTGCATAGTTGTCAAAGAATAAATATATTTCCCAAAGATAAATATATAATTTTAGAAACATGTCAATATTGTACAATAATTTTAAAGAAACATTTTACTATTCTTTGTAAAATGTATTGTAATAAATGAAATTCATAAATTTTACCTATCTACAAAGAGAATTAGAGCACTACTGGAGAACCAAAAAAAAGAAAAAAAAACTGTTCTACACAATTAGCCAGGAGACATTGTCTAAAATTCCATCTGCATAATAAAAGGATGATGCTAAAAAAGTTTGAATAAAGAAGATATTCCAAGGGCAGTACAGGCTACATGTGATTCATCAGTAAAAGGCAATGGCAAGATTAGAAGAAAATTAAGTCAATTAGATCAGAACTGATTATTATCAAGTAGTTGAGTGGTTGTGTTACATGAAGTTCCTCTGGCTATATAGGAACAAATAACACAATGGGTTAACCAAAATCCAAAGCACCAAAAATTCCATCTAAAGCAGAGTATGTGTTCAACAAGTATTAGTTTTCTTTCACTGAATTAGGTTAAAACTTATAAAGTTGAAATTCAACCTTACTGAACTTTTAAATATTTCAAAAGGACTATTCCCTCTGACCAACAAGATTTTATCATTCCATTTTACTAAAACACCACTTCCCCTTATTATGTCTCAACTTGACTCAAATATTTTTCTCCAGAAGTATTCCCTGTTGCTTGGATTCTTTCTCTAGAAATTTTCCTGATATCTTGCACTTCCTCGCCACAGTACCTATGTGTGGAGGGGGGAACAGTAAACAGAAAGCACATGCTGGATGTCATAAGATGTACTGCCATACATATACTTAAGCCAACATTGAAGGTTTAATTGAAAAGGCAGATAACATCGTCTAAAAATTCCTAACTCCTTCAAGTCACTACTGAGAGTGTTCAGAGTGATAACCCATGAATCGAATGACCAAATTTGCATCTTTCAAAGATTACTGAAAAACATGGACCTTTCAAAATTGAGGTACGTTACAAATTTGTTAATTAAAGCAAATGGAAATAATTTTTCTAAACATTTCATTTAAGAGATGATAGAACCTAGGCTGAGTGAAGTTGAGGAACTTATAAAGTTGAGAAACTTGCTCAGGGTTACACAGGTAATTAGTAGCAAAACTAAAATTGGACCCCTCTGTTCAGAATTACTTGCCCAGTACATCCTGTCTTTGACAAAGGATTATAATAAGCATAAATAGCTTTGGGTTATTCATGTGTACAATGAAAGAAGGACAGGAAAGATTTCTTCAGAAGTCTTACTTCCTTAATTGCACTATTCTATCAGGGTTTCTGAGCTATTATCATAAAACTGCATTGTTTAACAAATAATTCTCAATTTGAAATCAAAATGCTATATTGAGTACTCAGAAAACCTCAGAATTAAAGGTCATTTTATTCTGTTGCAGTTAGTGCATCTGCTTCCTCTGAACTTGCCTAATTTAATGCTCTCCTGCTAAGTAACTTATAAATATCTGTTGACAGATTTAAATTGTATTTGGTTCAAGATATCTGAGTAGACAAGCACAAAATATGACATCGTGTAATTTAAATATGTGAAGGTTAATAACCAAATTGCCATGAAATTAATTATTACACCTTTATATTTAACTATTTGTTTCAGTTCTTCCTAGGTTATCAGAGTGATTATCATTATTTTAAAATAAAAGGAACAATACGGAAAACATTCCTCCATGCAATAGCAACTCTTAAAAGTTATTTCTAATAACAGGATTATTTGTCTTAGATTCTGTTCATATGTTATATTACCAAATACTATTTTCTCACCCATTATAAGAGATATACATTTTATACATATTTTGACTTCTTAAGTAAGCATATTACCAATTCCAGGGCACCTGGGTGGTTCAGTCATTAAGTGTCTGCCTTTGGCTCAGGTCATGATCCCAGGGTCCTGGATGGAGCCCTGCATCGGGCTCTCTGCTTAGCAGGAGTCTGCTTCTCCCTATCCCAATTCCCCTGCTTGTGTTCCCTCTCTTGCTGTGTTTCTCTCTGTTAAATGAATAAATAAAATCTTTTAAAAAAAGGAAAGAAATTGCCAATTCCTCTCTTCTCCCTTGTATAATATCTGAGCTATTAATTTGACCTACAAGAGCAGAATCTTTTCATTAAACTTCTCCTTTCAACAAAAGCTTTGTTAGTCTACTAAGTCATGACAAGTAATGCTTTATATGCTAGGGTACGCTGTTCTTCTTGGTGAACTAACAAATCAAAATGTAACATGAAATGATGACACTGGGAATATTGAGGAATAGCCACTAATATGGGAAGAAATCCATAATTAAACCTAGATGTACCTTTTAATTATATTTTTATCAAACTGATAATATAGAATAAAAGAGATTGAAGGAGTCCAAGGAAACTTTAATGGAGAGCACAAGAACGCCACGTCCTACTGCTTGTTTTCCCCCTACCTTTTCCTGGAGGGCCCTCCTCTCACCTTCCACTCCTCCAAAGTCTCATTTCATTATATCTTGCTGAGAATTAAGAAGCAATTAAGTTATTTTTCACCACCTTCATCTCAAGCTAAGGTAATTATTTGTCTATTTTTTCCCTCCCTGCTTCCTTTTTTTCCTTAAACTTGGTTTACTCAAGAGTAAAATGAGCCGCAGTACTTATCAGCTCAGTGCATACACAACCGATACCGAAGGCAACTGACAGCAACCGAAGCCAGAGGTTAACTGCAAATCCATTAGGGATTTTAAACAGAGTGGGGGGAAATGCTTAGTGAGTTTGTGAGAAGCTGAATAACTACGAAGTCACAAAACAAGACAAGGAAATTTGAATTAATATGTGTTCAGACAGATTCACAGAAAGTTTTAAGAGTGCAAAATATTCCCTATAAGGTAATCAAAGCCATATTTGCTGTTCATATGCCCAAAAGCAAAATTTCTTAATCTTTGACACATAATGCATGTAGTTTAAGGGTCGTATTCTAAGAATAGCTGTGCAGAGCAAGAAACTAACATATCTAAGGAATATTCCTCCAACTCCGAAGCACTCTTTTATCAAAAAGATACTTAGAATTAAAAAAAAAAAAAACATATTGTAGAAAAATTTTAAACTGTATCCTGGCAGAAAATTTAGGGACATAATTTTTATGTAAACTCATAAACTTTTTGTGATTTTTTTGGTACTATAAATTTTCAGCCATAGACCTCACAATTTATATTTAAGGAAAAACAAGTTTTTAACATCTCACATTCCAGAATTACAAATCATTATAATCTTTGTTTTGTTCCTCTTTTACAAATTTCCTTCTGAACCAATAGCGAACTTTCATAAGGGAGTTCTCAAGTCAGACACTTTATCATCATCAAAGCATCATGACACTTCTCTTATTTTTAAGATCTTACTTGGGATTTTTTTTTTTTTAGTAATTCCAATATAGTTAACATTCAGTGTAATATTACTTTCAGGTATACAATATAGTGATTCAACAATTCGATACTTTACTCAGTGCTTGTCATGATAAGTGTACCCTTAATTCCCATCACCTGTACTACCCATCATCCCACCCATCTCCCCTCTGGTAACCATCAGTCTATTCTTTATCATTAAGAGTCCATTTCTTGTTTTATCTCTTTTTTTCCTTTTTTCATTTGTTTTGTTTGTTAAATTCCACATGAGTAAAATCAAATGGTATTTGTCTTTCTCTGACTTATTTCACTTAGCATTATATTCTGTAGATTCATCATATTGCAAATGGTAAGATTTCACTTTTTTGATGGCTGAGTTATAGTCATATATATATATATTTCATATTTATATATGAAATAACACTACAAAAAGATACTCATATATAATATATAGAGAGAATGGAATATTATCACATGTTATATATATTATTTTATTATGCATAATTATACATAATGTCTTATATCTATCTACATAGATACATAGTTTTATCTATTTATCTATTATGGTCATTAGGATTATTTCCATAATTTGGCTATTATAAATAATTTTACAATAAAACAGAATCTATGTATCTTTTTAAAGTAATGTTTTCATATTCTTGAGCAAATACCCAGTACTGGAATTACTGGATCTTATGGTGGTTCTATTTTTAAGTTTTTGAGACTCCTTCATACTGTTTCCCACAGTGGCTGCGCCAGTTTGCCTTCCCACCAACAATATAGCAGGATTCCTTTTTCTCTGCATTCTTGCCAACATTTGTTGTTCCTTGCGTTTTTGATTTTAGTCTTTCGGCTGTGTGATGGAATAATTCTCATGGTGGTTTTGATTTGCATTTCCTTGGTGATTATTGATGTTGGGCAACTTTTTGTGATAACATTTCTTATTTTAAGAGTTTTTTGTTTTGTTTTTGTTTTTGTTTTTTAGAGAGCATGAGAGAGAGCGGGGGGAGGGGTAGAGGGGGAGTGACAGAATCTTAAGAGCTCTGCACCCCATACAGGACTCAATCTTACACCCCTGAGATCATGACAAGTTTGAAAATCAAGAGTCAGAGGCTTAATTGACTGAGCCACCCAGATACCCCTTAAGAAGTTTTAATTAGCACATCAATGACAAAACAGAAACCATATGGACTCATTCAAAACAATTACAAAGCAGTGGTTCTCTAATGGACTTGTGCTAGCTTGTAAAATCTGAAGAGAATTTCAGTGTCACTCTGCCCACATCTATTATTAACATTATATATACATATACACACATTGATGTATACCTAGATAAACAAATATACACACATATACGTATATTACATATACACATATAAATGATATATATGTGTATATATATAAAGTGTGTATTATAACTATATGTTATACATATAATGGTATGGGCAGCGTTTTAGTGAACATAACTATTTGTGTCAGCAAAATTTAGCTACATTTTGGAGAAAGAATTCTAATTAGAGCTTTTGAAAATAATGCAAAAAAATCCAAATTAATAAGTCAGAACACAAACAAGAAAGAGCATATTTTGTTGTCTCTGCTTACTGATAATAGCAAGTAATAATTAATAACAAAATCTTATTATATCATAATAGAGAAATAATAAGACAAATACAAAAATACCATTAGGCAAACACCACACTAATAATTTCTTCTGGTAAAATTTACCAAAAGATGTTTAAAATAATTGGGTGAAGCAGGATATTCAAATGAACTCAGAGTATCTCTCCAAAAATACTTATTAGTTACAAACTGAAGAAAAGTAAATTTACAGTGGAAAGATCCAACACACTTTATCTTAATAAGAATATCCTGAGAGATAAACTATATCATGTACCCCTGATACAATACAATGACAAGAACATGCCACTTCTCTGATACTGCCCAAAATGCATAACTTCAGTCTAATCATGCAAAAAGATCACATAAACCCAGAATGAGAGGCATTCTTGAGAGCAACTGACCAGTACTCATCAAATGTTTCAAAGACATGAAAGACATGGAAAGACTTAAACTCTCATAAATTAGCAGAAACTAAAAAAAAACAAAAACAAAAACAAAAAACAGCAACTAAATGCAATTTGGAATCCCAGGCTAGATTCTGAGACAGGAAAAATATATTTGGAAAACCTGGTAAAATTTCAATAAAAGCTAAAGCTTACTCAATGTTGTTGTA
This sequence comes from Spilogale gracilis, assembly GCA_004023965.1. Lineage (NCBI taxonomy): Eukaryota > Metazoa > Chordata > Mammalia > Carnivora > Mephitidae > Spilogale > Spilogale gracilis. Next base: position 238,992 of record PITA01000446.1, on the reverse strand, counting down.
CTAGTGTTAATCATACAATAGTACAAAAAATTTATGACTATCATAAAAATGATTATGACCATCCATGACTATTAACATTAGAGGAAGCTGTATGATGGGTATATATAAACTCTTTATATCATTTTTTGCAACTTTTCTGTTGATATAAAATTATTTCAAAAAAAATGTTAATGCTGTTTTCACAGAGCTTCAGGTAGGTAATGACATAATGAAGCCAACATACTCCATAGCTTTCTTTATAGCTGCTAAATTATTCCAATGTCACCATTTTACTGAATTACACAATTACTCACTGCCCTAGTCTTTTTCACTCCAAATAAATTGAGTATATATTGCTCCTCCTTATTTCATTATTAATAGTATGAATGAAACCAATTGCTTAAGCCTGTTTTCCAGAATCATTACATTTATCTAAGCCCCAAATTATGTTTTCTATTATATTATTACACCAAATTCAAGCAAGTATTTATTGATTGCCATAGTGTGCCATGTACTTAAGAAGATAGAAGATGATTATAATGTATCTACCTGCATAGATTAACAAGTCTAGAAAAATGGTTTATGTATCTTACATATCCACTATATAATCTATTCTGTAAATTAAAATTGCTTGAAATGTATTGATACATTTGCATGCATTTAATAATTACATTCTTGGTGTAAAAAAGATTACCATCAATGATAAAAGATCAAGAATCTCAGGAGTTGAGAGAGAGAGAGAGAGAGAGAGAGAGAGAGAGAAACCAGAAAACAGACTCTTTCTTAACTATAAAGAACAAACAGATGGTTACTAGTGGGTAGATGGGGGGAGGGGTGAAATAGATGAAGGCAATTATGAGCATACTAATCCCGATGAGCACTGAGGAATAAACGGAATTGTTGAATCACTATACTCTACACCTGAAATGAATATAGCACTGTACATTAACTACATGCAATTAACTCAGGAGTGTTGACATGATTAGATTTGTATACAATGGTGTGAGGTTATAGAGGCAGAAGGGATAAAATAAGTCATGATTTGTAAAACCTGAAATTTCTGGAAGAGAATGTGAGAGGCACAATAGCATATTGGAAGCACGAAAGCACAACAAAATCCTTGGCGGGAAGTAGCAATAGGAGGGGTATTAAAACCACGAGCATTTAAACAGTAATTCTCATTCTTATCTTAACACTTATTTTATTAACATTGTATTTAATCATAAACTTTCTATTTTCTCTGTATTTTATTAAAATAAATGTTATAAAATATTTCATCTGAATAACAAGTGCAAACACTGTATAGTGATGACACTATCAGGAGTAACTGATTGGGTGGTAGACAGTACCACTTACCCAAACTTAAAATGTTTATTTGTCAAGGTGATGCAGCCATTTTGAAAAACAGTGTGGAGATTTCTTTAAAAAAAATAAAAATAAAGCTACCCTATGACCCTGCAATTGCACTACTGGGCATTTACCCCAGAGATACAGATGTAGTGAAAAGAAGTGCCATATGTACCCCAATGTCCATAGCAGCAATGGCCACAATCGCCAAACTGTGGAAAGAGCCAAGGTGCCCTTCAACAGATGAATGGATAAAGAAGATGTGGTCCATATATACAATGGAATATTACGCCTCCATCAGAAAGGATGAATACCCAACTTTTGTAGCAACATGGACTGGATTAGAAGAGATTATGCTGAGTGAAATAAGCCAAGCAGAGAAAGTCAAGTATCAGATGGTTTCACTTACTTATGGAGCATAAGGAATACCATGGAGGGCATTAGAAGAAGGAAAGGAAAAGTGATTTGGATTTTGGATTCTGAGAAAAACAAACAGGGTTTTGGAAGAGAGGGAGGTGGGGGGATGGGTGAGCCTGGTGGTGGGTATTAAGGAGGGCACATATTGCATGGAGCACTGGATGTGGTGCATAAACAATGAATCTGAGAACACCAAAAAAATAAAATGAAATTTAAATTCAAAAAAATAAAAATAAAAAAATAAGAAGACTTAAAATAAAATAAAATAAAATAAAATAAAATAAAATAAAATAAAATAAAAATTTATTTGTTAGCTTCCAAGTTCAAATCAAACTTTTCTTATGAAATTTGGAATTACGCTGTTGATGTATAATGACTAACACGTTAAGCTGTTCTCAGTTGAGTCTAGTGCATTGTGCTTTTTCTGTATCATGGGCAGGCAACTGAAGATTTTGGCAAATAAATATTTATAAAATAAATACACATACCTAAGAATCATTTCAACTTGGTAAAAAAGAGTCAAAATCTTTACTGTCTAAAATTTAATTGATATATTTAGTTTACTCTGCAATTTACCTTACATTTTCTCTCCTAAACACATACATTTTGTGAAGAAAGGAGTCAAATAAGATTCCAGAAAAAAAAAAAATCAGAAAAAAAAAAGACTGAAACAATATCAGGGAAAAGGGACTTGGGAGACCTAATAAGGTGAATAAGAGAAAAAAAAGATAAAATTATTGTACCAAAAAAGGTCAAAGACCTAGGAAAGATCAAAGCTCCAAAGGAGATCAAATGAAGTAACAAACATTAAATCTGAGCAATGTATATACTTATAATTAGCAGAAATTCCTAATACCAAGTACAAATAACCATGAAGTTACAATTTTTCTAATGATTTTTTTTAATTCTTTTTTATTTAAAGATTTTTTAAAAATTTATTTGACAGAGAGAAACACAGCCAGAGAGGGAACACAAGCAGGGGGAGTGAGAGAGGGAGAGCAGGCTTCCCGCCGAGCAGGGAGCCCGATGTGGGACTCGATCCCGGGTCTCCGGGATCATGACCTGAGCCGAAGGCAGAGGCTTAAGCACTGAGCCACCCAGGTGCCCCTTTTCCTTTTATTCTTATAAGAATATCTCATTGTACAGAAGAATAGTACCTGACAATATTTTCTCTTATGTAAAGTCATGCCATAAAAAATAATAATGTGAAAAATAGTTATTTCATGAAGGGGCCGTAACAGAATTTTTTTTTTTAACTCCACAAACACAAAATAAAATCCTAATTTTATACAATAGGAAAAGTAGTTAAAGGGGGAGAAGGAAAAATAAAAGAACAAATAACTACTGAGTAGGCTCCATGTGATTTATAGCACTTCATTTTATTTTTAAAAATATTTTATTTCTTAAAAAAAATATATATTTTATTTCTTGGGGCGCCTGGGTGGCTCAGTTGGTTAAGCAACTGCCTTTGACTCAGGTCATGATCCCGGAGACCCGGGATCGAGCCCCACATTGGGCTCCCTGCTCGGCGGGAAGCCTGCTTCTCCCTCTCTCACTCCCCCTGCTTGTGTTGCCTCTCTGGCTGTGTTTCTCTCTGTCAAATAAATAAAATCTTAAAAAAAATAAAAAAATATATATTTTATTTATTTATTTGAGAGAGAGAGAGAGAGAGAGAGGGAGCGAGCACAAGCAAGAAGGAGGGACAGAGGGAGAAACAGACTCCTGGCTGAGCAGGGACACTGACATAGGGCTCCAGCCCAGGGCCCCAGAACATGAGCTGAAAGTGGATGCTTAACTGAGTCACCCCGACACCCTGGTTTATAACATTTTAAAACATTTATAAAATTTTAGTATTTGGCCAAATTTGGTCAAATTTTAATGAAGTGTTATTTTGTCCACCTGAGGTTGACGTACAATAAACATGGGGAGACTCTTAACTCTAAGAAACAAACTGCGGGCTGCTGGAGGAGAGAAGGTCAGCGGATGGGGTAACCTGGTGATGGGCATGAAGGAGGGCACGTGATAGCATGAACACTGGTTGTTACATGCAGCGGATGGACAGCTGAATTCTATGCCTGAATCACAGTACATTATAGGTTACGGATTGAAATTAAACAAAATAAGTTAAGATTTAAAAAAAGAACTAAACCTGGGGAGTTTATAGACATCCTATGAGGTGAAGTTCACAGGATGTAAATAGACTCAGAAAATACATTGTGTGCTCCAGAATATTTCACCTTATTCATGGACTTGAAGCCTTTTAGTTCAAATTGTAATTTACAAAGACAAGAGGGAATCAAATTTAAGGTGAACAAACCATTGTGAAAATGGAATTCTTTCTTTCAGCATTAATTCCCTGGATGAACTTCAGAGCTATTTTTGCCTTCAAACATGGAGTTTAAATTTTGCTTAAATTTGTGGAATAACTAAAAGAACACAGATAATTTATCAATTCCAAAGGACCAAAGAAGTCCTCAGGCCTGGAACTCTATCTGATCTATCCCCAATTTTCCTCTAATGCTGATGTAGAACAGGGATCTCTAGTTGGAATCCTGACTGATCATTTGCCCTCTGTCCTTAGATTTAATTTAAATGAGTCTCAAGTTGCTCAACATAAAAAGTGACTGATTTTGTGATTTTACCATATTAAACACTTCTTTTAGAATGAGGAAAACATATAAAACATTTTGTCAGTATTCATCACAACCATTATTATCATCCTCTAATTTGTTTCCTTGCCCCCAAAATCTCTTTCCTATAAACCCTAACTGACGACATCTGTCTGTTCCAGGAGCTGTTTTTTGCTCTGCTGTTCATTGTTCCCTTTATCTTTAAAATCTTAAAATCCGACTAAGGCTTTGCTGCCCACTGCAGGGAGAAATGAGGATAAATCTTCTTCCTCCTGCCTGGATTCTTCATTGACTTTATCTCGAGTGTTCTGTTCGTAACTCTGTAATGTATTACCCGAAGGACATTGCTTATAAATATTTTCATTCTGTGAACATAATACTAGTTTAATACTTATAAAAGTATGTTTGATTAACTATTATATCTGTTAACACCAAACTAAGGAAAACTACAAGGGCTTGAACATTGCATATTAACAATTATTTTTGTTAATTATAATTACTATATAGACATTCACTCAAAATGTTTTGCCTTCTAATTCAGTTATTGTATTTTCTGATATTTTCCTGATATATTTGTTTACTGGATCTGTTCAAAATTTGTAATATCTCTCTCTCACTGCATAGAATCAAACCAAGTATTATATTACACAATAAATAAATCTTGAATGAATAAATGAACGGATCTACACTACTACATGTGAAAATGCAACCCGATGAGGTTTAAAAGTTTTGTTGCTGTTGCTATACTAAAGTCTTCAGTTAATTGTGGTAATTATCATGGGAATTTCACCTTAAAAAATAAGAAATTATACTGGTTGTAAAGTGTGCACTTATTTGGTCTATAAATGATTTGTAGGATCATAGAACCATAGGTTTATTTTTTAAAGCTAAAATGGATATTAAAGATGATAAACTCATGGATTTTATTTTGAACTTGTGTAATTATACTAATGAACTTTAATTCCTTCCTAATGGCCTAGATGGAATTAATTGGTTATTTTAATATCAGGCCTAATCTTGTTTAGAATTTTAAGAGTCTCTTCTTTCCCATAATGAGCTCTCTCAAGCTAATTTATAATGTTCTGAAAGCATATTTGTAAGAGCCTTGACATTCACCCAGTGCTGTCTTTCATCTTTCTTCTGCATTATTTGCCACGGAGAACTCATTTTTGTACTTTTGTAATTCCACTTTGGACAAGCTATCATTTAGATCTTCCTAACATTTTATTTTTAATTATGTTTCCTATACTGGTAAAATTTTGTGATTTTCGATCAGTGGCAGCTTTCAAAAATCTGGAATCTGCTTCTCACTTGATAGAAGTTAAAAGCTATCAAATTTCTAAATAACTGCCATGCTGCCATCTTCTGGTTATCCTGTAAGAATTTTATTTTATGCTTCCTTATCAACTTTATTAAAAAAAAATCTTCCTTTACTTTGAAATATTACCAAAATATCTGTATTAAATCAAAGAAAATAGCTTGAATGATTAAATACAACAAAATAATAGCATCTTATGCATTTAAGTATAAAATTTGATGAGTCACCAATGACGGCAAACGTTTTATGCTATGATTACCTGGGAAACTGAAATGTTTCTTGACATTTTTCTATTATATTACTTTTTTTTAAGATTTTATTTATTTATTTGACAGAGAGAAACACAGTGAGAGAGGAAACACAAGCAGAGGGAGTGAGAAAGGGAGAAGCAGGCTTCCCCCTGAGCAGGGAGCCCGATGTGGGGCTCCATCCTGGATCTCCGGAATCATGACCTAAGCGCAAGGCAGTTGCTTAACCAACTGAGCAACCCAGGCACCCCTATTATATTACTTTTTATGTAATTTTTCTCACAACTTTTCAGTGTGGCAGTAAGGTGACCATTATTCTTTTAATGACTGTGAAACATTCCCAAGTATATAATTCATGTTATTATTAATTAGTGATGCTATCTGAATACTGCTGGAGTTAGCACTGAACCATTTTGCCTATTTAACTGCCTAATTTTAACGTTAAAAATCTGCCAGCACCTACAGTAGTAGCACTAGCCAAATGCCCATAAAGGAGCATGGGGAACAAGTCAGAGTTTCACATTTTTAAGAATTTTCATGTTTTAAGGGATCACTGAAACCTATAGCACTCTCTTATGTGTTCACATAATCATTTTCAATGTTTTTTGTGAAATTCACTCCACTGACATTTTCATCTTAGTAGCCTTTGAGATAAAAGCAGAATCACTTACATATGAGACAAATTGATGTTTCATACTTCACAATAATTTTAGAATATAAGATAGTATATGCATCACTTCTAATTCAAATAAGGAATGGTATCCTCAAGTGCTGTGCTTTTTCAGCTGAGTATATGAGAGTTTAAATCATAATAGCTCATTGAAAGCCAGAATGCAAATGACCCCTATACATGTTTAGCAACAGAGAATTTTTTTTCAACTGTTTATTAAGTGAAATCCAAAATCGAAAGCAGCTGAGACAGGTGCTAATTTCATTCCTGTTATTAGTAATTAGTGATGAAATTTAATGGTGTTTTAAAGTAGCTCTCAAACGTTTGCCATATTAAACAGGGTTTAAATATAAGAGACCATTAAAATGTAGTTTTTAAGCTTAATAGACTTGGAAAAACAGGTATTTTTGAATAATCAACACCTCTGAGAGCATGTGCCAGGTTTAAATGGCAAAATTGGTCCATTTATCCGCAATAGCGGGCACAGAGATGACATTCTAACGGCCGGATGCAGTACGTGCATGGGGATCGTGCCCTACCCAGATGGCTGCTAACTATTCTGTTTACTAAATTGTAAACATATGAAACTCCTATTTTATTTTGGCATGCTAAAACTATTTTTTAGTCTCTTATATTCATAAAAATTGCTTTTATCATAGATTAAAGTAGACAGGTATCACTTGAATGGGTGTTTTATCACTCCACAGCTTTACTATGAATGACACAGGCATCACTATTTATAAAATGTGCTGTTTGATCCATCTGATGTTTTTATATAGTTTTACTTTTTCCCTGATAGTGAAAATAGAATATTTCTTTTTTTTTTAAGATTTTATTTATTTATTCAACAGAGAGAGAGATCACAAGTAGGCAGAGAGGCAAGCAGAGAGAGAGAGGAGGAAGCAGGCTCCCTGCTGAGCAGAGAGCATGACCCTGGCCTAGATCCCAGGACTCTGAGATCATGACCTGAGCTGAAGGCAGAGGCTTTAACCCATTGAGCCACCCAGCCGCCCTAGAATATTTCTTAATACTCGCAACAAAAACAAACATACTTACCTAGGTCAAACCCATGGCTTTGTATTTATCAGCACAGTCTACATGTATCACATATATTGCAAACTATGTATATTAAAACACTTGCAATACGTATACAGTACCAATGTAATTACATAGGTATGATTGTCAATATGCCTCTACTAAATCTCTATGTTTTAGAGACTAACCATATTTGGAAAATAAACCAAATGATTATACTCCAAAATTCATTCCTTTGACACTCATTCAAAAGCTAAATCTAGAGGAGGGAAACCAACATTTTTTTTTCCTCCTTGGGAGCCAGGGTGGCTCAGTGGGTTAAAGCAGTGTTTTCAGTGTTAAAATTTTCCAAATTTTACTCTGGACAAATAGCTTTAAAATAACACTATGTAACAGTAAAAATACCCAATTTTTCCTTGTTAGTAGTGCCTATTGGGTTCCCATTAGATTAGGTCCCAAATTCCAGTTAATTTCACATTCAGAAAATGAATATAAAGAATAAAATAAATACTAAAGATTTTCATCACTACAAAATTTAAGAATAAAATTGGCTTTTTCTTGTATGATATCAGAAATATTTTTGAAGTATAACCTACCATTTCTTAAAGAAGAAGAAGAATCAAGAGAGCTAGAGAATAATCAAAAGGAGTAAGAAATACAGCAATTTATTTTTTTATTTTTATTTTTTTAGAAATCAAGAATTTAGGTGGACTCTACCAGCAAATATTGCTCTCCACTTGTATGCCAGAAAATTCTAGGTTCAAAGACACAACTGTGGGGCGCCTGGGTGGCTCAGTGGGGTAAAGCCTGTGCCTTCGGCTCAGGTCATGATCCCAGGGTCCTGGGATCGAGGCCCGCATCGGGCTCTCTGCTCAGCAGGGAGCCTGCTTCCTCCTCTCTCTCTGCCTGCCTCTCTGCCTACTTGTGATCTCTCTCTGTCAAATAAATAAATAAAATCTTAAAAAGAAAAAAAAAGACACAACTCTGCCTGGCACATTTCCTATCCTTGTAGTGTTCAGAATTCAAGGGAGTCAGGGAAACATCAAACTATTAAAAAATAATGTGATAAGTGTTTGAATGCAGTGTTCTGAGAAATACAAATTAGGGGCCATTCACTATGCCCGTGATGACCAAGAAATGACGTATGAAGTGGGTTTTAAAGGATACTTAGATATTTACTAGATAAAGGAGTGGATATCTGAAAAAACAAGAGTGATATGGTGGAAAGTGTGGAGTCTTTAGAGTGGACGTATTTGGTGGGCAGGTGATAGGGACAGTGAGCTTGACGAGGAGGCTACTGCGGCGAGGACATGTGGGACAATGTGGGAAACAGAAACAGAAAGGGCAGTGAGGACCTTGGATGCTAAGCTATCAAACAACACAGAAAGTTAAAACTTTAAGGAGAAGGTACACCTTTTTTGGTATTGACTTTTTTAAAAAAAGATTTTTATTTATTTGACAGAGATCACAAGTAAGCAGAGAGTCAGGCAGAGAGAGAGGAGGAAGCAGGCTCCCTGCTGATCAGAGAGCCCGATATGGGCCTTGATCCCAGGACATGAGATCATGACCTGAGTCAGAGGCAGAGGCTTTAACCCACTGAGCCATCCAGGTGCCCAGGGAGAAGATACATCTTAACAATAATGAATAACATCACTCATTGGTTATTTTATATGTGAAATTGAATCTGATCTTCTTAGCAGTTCTAACAACTACTATGTTCTTCCTTTATAGGGAGTAAAGCCAAGGCTTACGGAAGATAAGTATTTTGTCTGAAATCCAATAATTAATAAGTGACATAACCTGTAGAGGTCATACTAAGCTACTCTGCTTTATTGCCACATTGACCAGACTGGTGTCTTTCAGAGATTACTTTATTGGCCATTCTAAGTGAAGTAAATTAGACAGAAGAGACCCTTAAAGCCAAACAGTTAAGAGGATACTACAATAATCTAAACCAGAAATATCACATGTCCAAACAAAGGCAGGGAGTGACTGCAGGGGAGGCAGTCCTTGAAACCAAAATGCTTGAACTTCAGGGTTCTCACTGGGATAGACTGTTGCCAAGACCCTGGGGAACATTGTGGCTTCTCGTGGTCTCATACCTTTGCAATACTTAAAATGCATTAACCACAGCTGGTTAAGGCTGCTGTGTCTCTGAGCTCTGTATTTTAGTCTGTCACATTTTTTTTTTATCCTTAAAGCCCCCATGTATTGGCAATTTGGCTTAAAAAATACGTTGGGCATATAGTTAGCTTGAAAATAGTGGGATCTAGTTAAACACTAAGTTGAGGAAAACCGTCCCATGGTAGGAAAAGTTATCAGAATATATAGAGTTGTAGGGCCAGAGATGAGATCACTATATGACAGTCCACTGGCCACTCAGCACAGGAAGTATGTGGACAGCGGAGAAGAGACAAGTGGAGCCAGAAAGAAATCTGAAGAAAATTCCAAGTCCAAGAAAAATACAAGCAAAGTATAAACAAAGTATCACATTCTCATTGGTACTTAAAACAGGTTATCAAAAAGGGAATCTACTGTACTCGGTAATGGATCATATACAATTATAAACATACCATCATCTCTTTAAAAAAAAATTATGATGGGGGTAGCTGGGTGGCACAGTCAGCTGAGCGTTGAACTGTTGGTTTCAGCTCAGGCCATGAGCTCAGGGTCCGGGATCAAGCCCTGAGTTGGGCTTTCTGTGCAAAGTCTGCTTGAGATTCTCTCCCTCTGCATCCCCACTCTCTCCCTCTCTAAAATAAATAAATAAATCTTAAAAAAAATTTTTCGGTGAAAATCAAATTAAATTGGTTGATCACTATTTCTGTATTGTAGGGCGTAAACCTACTGCAGTGTTTCAAATAACACATCCAGCTGTGGGTGAAGTTGCATGTTTTATGTTTCTCACTATATCAGATGTCTTAGTGCAACTGATACATCTTCTCACAATGGCTGGTGATTCCAGGCTAAACAGCAAGTAAAACTGACACTGACACAGCAAAATGATCAAACCATATTAAAGATGATTATGTTTCCATTTTCTTAAGAAACAGATATTACACGATTGTTGTCATAAAGAGGTATTGATGAGTATGCAATTACAAAAATAAACAAAAAATATTTTTAGATCCATATCATTGAAGTTCACACAGCGTAAGAGAATAATAAAGCTCCAGGAATTACTACATCACTGAAACTTACGCATTTCACCTACAACTTTTCAAAACCATTGACCTCAAACTTCCTTTCACTGTATGTATCTTTATAATAAAAACAACGGTTATTCATTTAAAAAACACATGAGGAAGATTGTGGCTAGGTTGAAGCAACTGTTAAAAACCTATACATTATAATGAGGGAATGAGTTTTGGACAGAAAGTTAAACTTAGAAATTAAATATTTTACATAGAAAGCCATTATAGAATGCAGTTCTCTATGTGAATTAGTCAATAGACTAGATATGAAGACCACTGGGATTTGAGAGTCCTGAACACAGAATGCCACACAGAGGATACTGAAGTTGCCCACAACCTTCTGAAGATATAAGGGGAGAAAGATACAGGGAAAGACTAGTACCAAAGTCCTCTAAAAATACAAACAACCACATGAAAACCAGTAAGTTTTGAACGAATGAACACTAGATTCTGTAGGCTGCAAAAAAGAAAGAGTTATATGGTAAACACTGTTCATCGATATTCTATAAACATTAATGAGAACCAAGAAAAAGACAACTGTTGCTCAGGTCATATTCTTAAGAAAACAAAAAGTATTATTTAAAAAAAAAAGAAAAAAAGAGGAAAAAGGATAATTAGAGGAAATCTACACTTACATAAAATGACAAGTTTTAGTAATTGAGGAGAAAATGAAATTTTAATAATCATAAAATGAGTTAGACATAAGAAGAAAATTTGGGTTTTTAAAAAAAGGATAAAGAAAGGAAGAATGAGGGACTACTATAGTTGAACCCATAAAAGAGATTATTTGGATGGAAGTCTTTCATTCTGAATTGCCATATTCACAAAAACAAAAGAAGAACACTTAGAAACACAGAGAGTAGGGGCGCCTGGGTGGCTCAGTTGGTTAGGCGATTGCCTTCGGCTCAGGTCATGATCCCGGAGACCCGGGATCGAGTCCCAGCATCGGGCTCCCTGCTCGGCGGGAAGCCTGCTTCTCCCCCTCTCACTCCCCCTGCTTGTGTTCCCTCTCTGGCTGTGTCAAATTAATAAAATCTTAAAAAAAAACAAAACAAAAGAAAAAGAAACACAGAGAGTAATGACACGAATCAAACCTGCTTTCCAGCACAAAGAGAAACTCTTAGAGTCTGCAAATTTGCTTTCTTGACCGGTCCTAAAAGGCACTAGCCATTTGAAATTCACCAATTACACATATCAAGAAAAAAAATTACAGAGATTTTGGTTAAAATAAACAGAATAAAATTTTTAAAGTAAAATACATTTGGGAAATCGAACATACTATATTCCTTTTAGATTATCTCAATGTCCATTTGTGTTATAAAATATCTGAGCTGTCCTCCAGGTTAAGAAAAAAGAATTAACTTGTCAGTTTTATTTAACATTTCTGCAACTTATATGAACTCAGAGCCATATGGAAAAAAATAAACTAGAATGACCTTGAATTGTAGATTCCTTGAGTGAAAATAGCAACAGCAAAGGGTCACTTGAATAAATGCTTGCAAAACACTTTGAAATGCTTTGTAACTATGAATTAGAGACTTGTAAAGAAACAATGCTTGATCTGAAACTAGAGACGGCTGAATGAAGGAAGATCTTTGTCTGTACACTGTTTCTGAAATTCAGAATTCACTTGTTTAATCTTTGTAGCTCAGTCCAGCACAAAGCAGATAAATAAATGTATTTTGGCTGACTGAGTGGTAGTCCACTAGTATTAAGTATTTAATTATACTTTGTCCAGTTTATGTAAATCAAAGGGTCATGGATAAGACCATGATCACTGATTAAGTGTCAATAAATATGTTCATCCACATTTCTAGCTGATGCTGAGACATATACCCATCAATTTAAAGTTTGCAAAATGATAGTCATTTTAATGAACTATTTAATGAAAAAATTTAATGAACGTTTCTTAAGAGATGTGCAACATTGCATTTATCTCTCTAAGGCAAGAAGATAAATGATAAGTAGAAGTTTTTGACAACTGCTCAGGCGTAATTTCTTGGTTCTATACTAAGAGTTTAGAACGCATTTAAATAAGAAAGACTTATAAATGAAAGAACCACTTGACTGATTTTGTTTTTTTTACATTTGAGAAGGAAGAAAGAATCAGACACTTATTTAAAAGTCCTTTTTTATCAAGGGTAAATATTAGGCATTTCCATCATCTAACAGTTTTGAATTTTAGAGGTCTTTTAGTGACAAATACAAATGGGAATTTTTTTAAGTGGTAAGTTCCCAGAATACATTTATAGAAAGGAACATACTTTCATATACAGTAAGTCCTCTCTGATGAAGTAAAGCTACCAGCTGTAAGCCAGCTCTCTTTTCTCTATGCTGCATCAAGTCTAAGCAAGCTAAAAGTGAAAGGATGAGGAAAAAAAATTCTCTTCAAATACAAAAGAAGAGTGAAAATGTACTGTACCTAAACTCCAAAGGGATTTCCCTTTTGTCAAAGGCTGCCTTTGTATAAACTATGCTGTTTAAAAATCATGCTAATCTCACTGAAGCTCTTATTGCATTCCTTTGGCTGTTAATTTTAAAATAATTTGTAGAAAGGAGAGTTTCTCTAAGTAAACAAAGGAAACATCTTTGTGGCCTTTGGAGAGGAAGTCAAGTCAACAAAACTTGTTGGATTAAGAAAAGTAGTTTCATCTGGGATTCTGAAAATTCAGTTCTATTTTATTGACTGATTTGTCAAAAAATCATTTTAAGTTTACAATGTTTAAAGGTTAAACTCACAAAACAAAGAAAAACTAACTGCCTCCCATGAAATTAGCTAGGTCATTGCATGACTTGTCATAGAATTTCCTATAAATCAGAAGGATGCTTTTTATGCAATTTCATCAGAATACCTTTGGGTACAAATCTCAAGCACATAGTACCGACGTCAAAAGTGCATGATGGGAAGAATAAGAGGTTATCGTTCTATTTACATAAAAATCAACTCAGCCAGGGTAATTTTCAAACTATAAAGACACAAGGGATGCCTGGGTGGCTCAATTGGTTAAGCCACTGCCTTCGGCTCAGGTCATGAACCTGGAGACCCAGGATCGAGTCCCACATCGGGCTCCTCCTCCTCCGTGGGAAGCCTGCTTCTCCCTCTCTCACTCCCCCTGCTTGTGTTCCCTCTCTGGCTGTGTTTCTCTCTGTCAAATAAATAAAACCTTAAAAAAAAAAAAAAAAAAAAGACACAAGAGTAGGGGCGCCTGGGTGGCTCAGTTGGTTAAGCGACTGCTTTCAGCTCAGATCATGATCCCTGAGACCCAGGATCGAGCCTCATATCAAGCTCCCTGTTTGGTGGGAAGCCTGCTTCTCCCTCTCTCAGTCCCCCTGCTTGTGTTCCCTCTCTGGCTGTGTTTCTCTCTGTCAAATAAAGAAAATCTTTGAAAAAAAAATACACAAGAGTAAATTGGTTATTTGGGTAGGGGGGAATCTGCTTCCACTTTAGAATCTGAAGACTACATTTTATAGGCAATAATCTTCTCAGTTTGTCACATAATCTAAACTTAATGTCTGGGCTCCAGCACCAAATAGCTTGTCATTCTAATATTTGGGCAAGCTCTTCTTATTTAGATCTCTGTTCTAAAGCCTAGAGATCATTTACACGTGTTTGTTAAAGATTATTTTTGTGGGTAGCCTAGCCATATAGTAACTCACCTTACTGAAAGATACAGCCGTAGGGATTAGGAATCGATTTCTTTATTGAACTGTGCATCCCCAACATCTAGAACAGGGTCTGGCTTATACTTGGTACTCAATCAAAATTTATTTTGTATCACGTTATATAATTTAGGATACTTTTAAGAGTATCTCAAATATTACACTGACTGTATTAATCATCATAAACACAGTTAAGTGATCAAATATACTATGAGTTATATCACATTGATTTACTTAGAAAACCTAGCTCCATACAGTATTTTAATACAATCATGCAAAATATACCTAAAACATAATTTGCTTCATATCCATTTGTTTGATTATTATAAATTCCAGAATCTATCACAAAGTAAATATGTTGTCAGACATCTAAGGATTACCCAAGTGGAAAAGATATACCAAATTACTTGAAATGTCAGAGAGAATATTAAAGGACTGATTTTGGGGTAATACTAATGTTACTATAGTCCTCACTGAAATGAACTCTATGATAAACAAGATAAATTAATAAAATGCTTAGTGATAATCCTTATTGGTTTTAAAAAAATAAAAAAGTCAAACTCATATAAGAAACACAAAATTTTTCATCACTCTCAATATAATCGCAAACAGAAGAAACTTATTTTTTTTTTCATGATTGGGACATTACCTCCAAAAAGAGCTAGTAATCTTTTTCCAAGATCTTTTCATTTCAGATACAGTAGTGAAAGTTTCACTCATTGTAATGACCCTCCAGAATGGAAGAGAACGTTCAACCAGCCAGGTTTAATCCTGTTATAATTAGGCACTTTACAACTAGACATAACTGGTACCTTCATAATTTCTAGAATCAATGCCCAGTATACCAATGGTGACTCCAGGTGAAAGTGCAGCTTGAGAGTGAGTAGGAAGAAAATTTTTAACTCCCAAATGCAATTTTGTTTTATAGTTTTTGTTTTGTTTTGTTGTTGCTTGGCTGTCAAGGAATGGGATGTTTTTCCCTTTTATTAATACTTGCTATTCTTAAAGGCGAAATCACATAGCACATCAGAAATAAAGAACTTATTATTTAAAGGAAGCTCATGAATATTCTGATAGTAGGCATGGAGTATTCTACTGTGATATGAGAAACAGCCTGACATAGCAATTTTACAATAAACTAAGGAATACAAGAGATTTAGATTTTATTTAGTTTTATACCATCTCAGAAGAGGTTTCCAAGCACCCATCTTAACAGAGTTCTTTTATCTAAGCAATGGGGAGGATACCCACAAATGCCTGACACACTCCAATGTTAAAATTCACATCATCAGAAATACATTGATGAATTGTTTTTCTTTTTTAATATATAAAACTTATCTTATCTGACAGTTGCTTCTAATCAGCTTTTGAACCCAGGGAGAACTGTTTTCCCTTAGAATTAAGTACCGCACTCGATGCTCAATCCCACCCCTCTACATTCTTCTCTCTCACTCTCATAAAGCCATTTCAGCGGAAAGACACATCATCTCTGGGAGACAGTGAGAGAGCTATACAATTGTGCAGTATTTCATAACATGGCTATACTACACTACATTACCTGCCTCAAAAGCCCACCTGTGAGAATGAGGATCAACATCCCAAAAGCCATTAGTATATCTGCAGCATAAATATTTGATTTTCTTGTTTAAGCCACCATGAATCAGATTCCCTATTTTTTATGTTTAAAATTATTCATAACTATTGTATATTCCATAACTATTATCGACTAGAGGTTATAGAGATTGAACTTTAATTGAAGAAGTGGATATGGAGCTAAATCTGACATGTCTGACCAAGAAATCTGTCTTTCCATCAACAAGAACAGAAAATCAGCAGGAAATATGGTGATTCTGATGTAGAACATACATTTGAGCTTGTAAAGGAACGTTGGAAATTATAAAATATATAACGAGAAGCAGATAAATAATGAGATTATTTATATAGACTTCAACAGCAGATTTGAATTTCAACTGTGGAAATGGATAGAACAGAGAGACAAAAGAAGATGGAGGGAAAAATTCACCATTTGGAGACTCAATAGAGAAATGACCTACACAACTAGAAAAATAGATTCCACAATGAACTATGGCTGCCAGAGTAACGAGTGCAGTAATATTTGTGGGGACCAAATCAACTGGAGTTGTTTGCAATCTTTAAGAAACCAGTGGGAAAAAGTAACGATGCTAAGGATTGCTGTCAAAAGCATTTTTGGAGCCCTAAGAAAGTCATGTTGTCAACATCTAAAACATCTTGCATTCTCTTATTTTCACAGAATTCCACTTAGAACATTGACTACTAATGCCTGCACTCATTCTTCAGATATTAGCTTAGAAACTTTACTCATAATCTATCCCTTTGTAATGCATGATTATACTTATCAGTATTTATAGTACATTGGCATATATTTATTTACCTGTTTACCCAATGGATATATGAACTCCTCAATGAAACAGATGAGGCTTGCTCACTATTGTATTATTCCTGGAAGGAAGAGTTTGAATGAAATAGTTCTGATTAAGGAAACTCATAACTTTGAAATTACTACCACCTCTCTCCCCAGCTTGTCTGTCTGCCCTCTTTGGGCTAGAGTAGTTTATAACACTGACATGGGAGAGAGCGTGAGATTGTACAGACTTAACAGACTTTGAAGCAAAACAAATAACTTTATGATCTTGGTGTTCCACTCATTAGGTTTTAGCCTTAGAAAGGATACATACACATTTTAATCTCCTGGTTATTAAAATAGAAATACTAGCTCCCTCCTCTATTCTCCAGGATTATAGTAGGAAAAATATAGAAACTTTATGAGTGTGTGTATACATACATACACACACATCATATCTATATATATGAATGATAATTGGCCAAAAGGGATAAGTAGAAGCAGTGGTGGTGTGTAGTGATGTTGATCTTAACTTATGCATATTATGTTCTCTAACTAATTTCTGCCTCTTAAAATAAGACTTCCACCACTAAGATAATTTATCTCAAGAATCATCTTTGTTGTAGAAACATCATTATAGTGCTAATAAAAAGAATTAAAATATATGTTTCCTCAGCTACTATGAAAGAAGCTAACAAATTTCGTGTCTAATAATCAAACACATTTTATGCTAAACAAATTTTCCGTTAAAAAATCTAAACCAATATATTTAAATTTAGGAAACTAGCTTTCATAGAGACTTGTTAATGGATATTGCTGCATTAAAAACAAACAAAATTCATCTTTTATTGGACACATCTTCATCCAAATCAACCACTTTACATATTTAATAAATAGCCTTATGTTTTACCACAAATGAGCTACCTAATGCATCATAATTGCTAAAGTGCTTTCACATATTTATATAAATCTCATTATTTGGACAATATAATGCATTTCTGTGTACACATTTAAAGGACTGCTTCCTCCCAAAATGCTTTATGAGCTCGAAAAAAAAAAAAGAGAGAAAGAAGAGAAATAAAAGAACTTTTGCATATTCTGAAGCAGCTAAATATGTTGCATAAAGTTTTCTAAGCTGTTCCATTGGCTAAAACACCATCATTATGCAGTAATGGCTAAGGTGCATACCTGTACTAAAAGCTACTGAATTGAAAAAGAATCCTGCAACAAGAGGTCGATCTCCATTATCTTATGCATAAAATAATCACAGTTACATTAAGATGAGAAAAGCCACAAGATATTAACAATAGTAATGAAGGAAAAAGTTTGTTTTCTTAGTGGGACAGTTAATGGGAAATAAAGATTCTTTAAGTGCAGATTATTAGTTTCTATGACTAACTGTGGCATTCAAAGACCTAATCAGGAAGCTGTAAATAAGCAAATTGCCAGCTGTCAAAAAAATTATCACTATCAAATTAAATGAGCTTCCCCCAGGCAAGTTAACATTGCTTCTGCCTGAAGGCCAGCTCAAAAATGAATCATAAGGGAAACAAGTCATATAAATAAATAGATTTTAAATTAATTCCCTGTGTAGACTAACTTGAAAAATAAACATTAAAACTAATTTCTAAATTTTGCAACAACAAAGTAACTGCAGTGATGGACGACTACTGTAGACCAGATCAAGTATTCCCTAGTGACCTCTGATTTCTCATTTTACATTAACATAAATATGATTACATAATAAAATCAGCTAATAACCATGGTGATCCCACAGGTCAGACAAAAAAGTGATTTTAAACATGAAAAGTGGTAGATAAAAGCAACATAGGATTTATTCATGCTGAAGTCAACTGTTTAATGTTACCTATTTAATGTTAACTATTCAAAAAAAAAGAAAAAAGATTCAAGACTGTCTTAAAAAGCCAGATATACAAGGTGTATGTGTCATCTCATCCTGTCCAGTTTATTTGGGCTGCTATTTACGCAGATACATCCCTAACAAAATTGAAACTAAAATTTTGGAAGTTGTTTATTTTGTTTTCCTTTCATCTAATTATGACAATATTTTAGGCCATCCATTATGCATAGAATGTAAAACAAATGGGCCGGAGAGTGAGGGGAACTTCTCTTAAGACTATGAAAATAAAAGAAAAAGAGCCTCTACAGAAGGATGTCTTGAAAGCACATAGTTTACTGTGTCAGTTAAAAAATCAAGAGTTCTACCTGAAGGTTAAACAAATTTAGTTAGTCACCTGTGTCTCAGGGAAACCAGGAAATCAATATGACAGAATTAACAGTTTTGCTGTAAAATATAATGTGTTTATATAATAATGAAGTTATGAAAAATATATTGCCTACTTATTATGTTTACTATTTGTAATATATCTTAAATATCTTAAGTCAATAAAACTTATTGGAGTATTATTACTGATGTATTCTGTAGTTTCTGATGAGGAAAGAAAGTGGGAAATAAAGATTTTGAAATATTTTGCATTCATTTAGGCCATTGCTCTTCATTTTAAGACGGTACACAAAAGAATGTCATATGGAGCCCTGTTTTAAAAATTAGAGAAGTTAATTCAAATTGGAGTTAACATTTTCTACACTGTATATATGTCTATAAATGAGTGACATTTATTTACATAAAAATATCCATAATGATATTCAATTTCAGAATATTTATAGCTAATCTAAAAAAATCAATCCTTTGATTTCTACTATGAATAATAACTGACCTATGCTAAATATAATAAATAAATAAAACAACCTATGTTTAGCCAGTGGATATTAAGCCTTTACAATAAAGTCTGTAATAAATATACAAAACTACAGGTGCTGTGGAATTCATCTTGCTCTGTCTTTAAAGCATTATTTCCTCTGGTTTTATGTGGTCAAGTGATGTTTCTGAGAAAAATCTCAAATAATTTAGAAACTATATGTCAAACATCTGATTTTTAACATAGGGCTTTGTAGTCATATGCTAGCTTATTTCTGACAGTAAATCAGTGATCATATTTATGTGACATTTTTCCTCACATATACAATAACAATAAACAAGCTCACTACAATAATGAGGCACTAAGACTTAGCAACTAAGTATTTAAGTATAAGCCTGGTACAATTTTATTTTTATTTTTTAACTCAGGAATTATGACCAGCACACCATAGACTCATAAAGTAATTTTAACTCTAGAATACCTTATTATCATTATCATTATTTCTATTATTATTATTATCACCTTGAAGAAACTCATTGATTTAAAAAACTATTTTGGGAAGAGCAAGATGGCAGAGGAGTTGGAGACCTAAATTCTGTATGGTCCCAGGAATTCACTTAGATAGTTATCAAACCATTCTGAACACCTACAAATTCAACAGGAGATCGAAATAAAGAATAACACAACTCTATGTACAGAAAAATGACCACTCTCTGGGAGTGTGGAGAAGTGAATGTGAGGTGATATATGGGAAGATAGACCCAGGAGAGGAGCCTTCATCAGCTAGCTCCTGGTGAATGATAGAGCAGCAGAGCATGAAATCAGAACTTTTAGAAGTCTGCTTCACTGAGGTACATCACTCTAGTGGCTAGGTAGAGCCCTCACTGGGACAGTGTGGTCTCAGGACCCTCAGAGTCACAGAAAGACTGGGGGTGCCTGAATGTGGCAGAGCTCCCAGGTATCAGAGCAGGGTGCAAAGATGGAGCCAAGGAGTGGGCTCTCAGCTCAGGGTTGTCATAAACCATGATCTAAGGCACAGTTGGGCCACAGCTCTTTAACCAGGGACCCCCACAAGTGACAGGCCTGGGGGGACCCCCCCTTTCATTCATCAGGAGGAACATCGTGGAAGTGCACTTCAGGAATCTACTGGGTTTGGAGATCCCAAATGGGGCTGTGTGCCAGAGATAGACATTCTTGGTCATAGGCCAGGTGACCATGGGGTATGGCCAGAGACCAGGGAGAAAAGTGTGATTGACGGCTTTTCTCTGAGTGCTCACTGAAGGGAGGGGACCCAAGCTCTTGGCTCCTCCAGGGCTGAAGATTGGGGGGTCACCATCTTCATTCTCATCCTCCAAAGCTGTATGGAAAGCTTTCAAGGAACAAAAGCTACCAAGAGTAAACCCGAGCAGATTACTTAGCCTGGCCCCTGGCAAGAGAGGTACAATTTTGCCTCAGGCAAAGACATTGGAGAATCACTAACAGGCCCCGCCCCCACAAGAGTAGCAAGAACATCCAGGCAAGACCAAGTTTACTGATCAATGAGAATTGCAAAACTCCAGTGTTAGGAGACTACAGCACATAGAATTCATGGCTTTTTTCCCATTATTCTTTAGTCGTTTCCAAAGTTATTTTTTTTTATTTTCTTTGTTATTTTATTTACTTTTTTTTAGTTCTTTCTCTTTCCTATTTTAACCAACATCATCCCTTATCACTATCTTTTTTTTAATTTTCATTTTTATAGTCATAGTCTATCCCTTCATTGTATTTAAACTATTTTTAGCATACATATAGGTTTTTTTAATTTTCATTTTTATAGTCATATTCTATCCCTTCATTGTATTCAATCATATTTTTAGTATATATATATGTTTTTCTTTCTTTAAAAATTTTGGGATACAGTTTCTTCTAACAAACCAAAAAATACCCTAAATCTAGTGTATGGCTTTGCTCTAGTCTACCACCTGATCACATTCTCTCCTTTTTTTTTTTTTTTTTAAGACAACTGACAGAATGGGAGAAGACATTTGCACATAGCATATCAAATAAAGGGCTTTATCCAAAATCTATAAAGATCTTATCAAAGTAAACATCCAAAAAACAAATATTCCAATCAAGAAATGAGCAGAAGACATGGGGTGCCTGGTAGACTCAGAGGGTTGAGCCTCTGTCTTCGGCTCAGGTCATGATCTCAGGGTCCTGGGATCAAGCCCCACATCAGGTTCTCTACTCAGTGAGGAGTCTGCTTCCCTCGCTCTCTGTCTGACTCTCTGCCTGCTTGTGATCTCTCTCTCTCTGTGTCAAATAAATAAATAAAATCTTAAAAAAAAAAGAAACAAGAAATGGGCAGAAGACATAAACAGACATCTCTACAAAGACCTCCAAATGGCCAACAGACACATGAAAAAAGTGCTCAACATCCCTCGGCATCAGGGAAATACAAATCAAAACCACAGGGAGATACCACCTCACACTAGTCAGAAAAACTAAAATTAATAAGTCAGGAAACGACAGGTGTTGGCAAGGATGTGGAGAAAAGGGAACCCTTCTACACCGTTGGTGGGAATGTAAGCTGGTACAACCCCTCTGGAAAACAGTATGGAAGTTCCTCCAAAAATTGAAAATAGAGCTACTCTATGACCCAACAAATGCACTACTGGGTATTTACACGAAAAATATAAAGATGGTGATCCAAAGGGGTACATGCACCCAAATGTTTATGGCTGCAATGTCCATAATAGCCAAACTATGGAAAGAATGTAGATGCCCATCAACAGATGAAATTTTCAAAAGAAAATGAAATCTTGCCATTTGCAATGACATGCGCACTGGAGGGTATTATGCTAAGTGAAATAAGTCAATCAGAGAAAAACCATTATCATATGATCTCACGGATATGAGGACCTTGACGAACAAGACAGAGGATCATAGGGGAAAGGAGGGGAAAATGAAGCAAGATGAAACCAGAGAGGCAGACAAACCGTAAGAGACTCTTAATCTCAGGAAACAAACTGAGGGTTGCTGGAGGGAAGGAGGGTAGAAGGGATGGGGAGGCTGGGGGATGGACATTGGAGAAAGTACGTGCTATGGTGAGTGCTGTGAATTGTGTAAGACTGATGAATCACAGACCTGTACCCCTGAAACAAATAATACATTGTATGTTAATATAAGTAAATAAATAAATAAATAAACAAACAAACAAATAAACTATATTCTGTTATCAGGATACTTGTTACTATTTCCATTACATCTATAAAAATCAAGAGTGTCTAAAAGTAATAATTAATGAAACTTACAATTGTATATCTATTTATTAAGCACCTTAAATTTATGAAGTAAATTTTATTTTGTTTGTATAGTTATCTACTAAAATACAGTATTTTGTTAATAGTCCCATACAGTATGACCTAGGAAACTCTAATATGTTTTTTTTTAAGATTTTATTTATTTATTTGACAGAGACAAACACAGTCAGAGAGGGAACACAGGCAGGGGGAGTGAGATAGGGAGAAGCAGGCTTCCCACTGAGCAGGGAGCCTGATATGAGACTTGATCCCAGGTCTCCAGGATCATGACCTGAGCCAAAGGCAGTCACCCAACCAACTGAGCCACCCAGGTGCCCCTCTAATATTTTTTTTTAACTTTAATTTATAACTCTTGGCATTGTACATTAAAAAAAAATTCAGTTTTACATTTTCATTTTAAAAATCCACATACACCTCTTTACTTCAAAGCTTTGGAAATATTTCTGTGACTTTTGTGAATGAATTCACAATAAAAAGTAAGAATCAAAGTTTAAAATATAGGTTTCATTACATCTGATAAGGACTATCTTATATGTATAGTTGATTATTTTTTAAATTTGTCATGTTTGAGCATCTGACTTTTTCTTCTATTTCTTAGTTTATTTCTTATTTTGAAAATGATGGTAAAAATCACTTTTTATCAATTTAGAACATGTGACTATTATTTGTTACGTATGGAGGAGAGGGGAAGCAGCTTCTAAACTATGTCCAAGTATGGCCCTGTTATTTTTTATTTAAATTCCAGTGATTTAACACAGTGTAATATTGGCTTTGGTGTACAGCACAGTGATTCAACAGTTCCATACAATAAATATAAAAACAAAACACCCTGGTGCTTATCTCAATTACACTCTTTAATCCCCATCACCCATTTAACCGGCCTCACCCACCTCCCCTCTGCTCACCATCACTTCATTCTATAGAGTTAAGAGTTTCTTTCCTGGTTTGTCTGTCTCTCTTTTTTTTTCCTCTTTGCTCATTTGTTTTGTTTCATAAATTCCACAAATGAGTGAAATGATAGGATGCTTGTCTTTCTCTAAAGTGTGACCCTATTTTTGATAAACATATCTATACTTATTTTGATAGCTGCTAGCATTCTAGCACCTTTTATTTCTTAATTTTCTTATTAATCTATTGAGAAGTAGAGTCAGTTTCCATCTTGGAAGTCAAAAGGACCAAACTTCCTCCTTCTGTGTACTGGCAAATAGAACATGAACATACTCAGGTTTTCCTTCATAAGCTTTGAAACTGTTGACAGCCTGACATGAAAACAACTGGCCAATATGAAAATGCAATTTTGAAAGTCTGGTAGTGGAAATTTTGTGAGGTCCAGGGTGTGCTATCAGCAGTGCGGCCTTAATGAGATTTTTGAGGCATGACTTTAGCTGTGTTTTTATTACCAACTCTTTCAGTCCTACTCTTGCTGTGAAAATCTGTCCAATACATCCCTTTTCTTTTAAACTCCGCTTTTAAATGTTTTCTTTTGTACTGTTGCTGGCAACCAAAACCACAGAACATGGATTGTATCAGAGCTATCAGTCCCTCAGGAAAATATAAGAACTCCAGGTTGTTTAGTGGATGGCATTAGAGATAATGACAGGAACATTTCATTAGCATTTTGAGAAAGAATCCTACATGGCATGCATTTTAGCACGAGATCTAAATGTTTTATTCATCGCAGTCTGTGGTCACCTATTGGAGGCAAAGTTCAGGGGGTAGCCCAGATGCAGTCATTAAGTACTAAATATGAAGGTTAAGAGGAATTCAGGACTGCACAGTTAGGTCTCTACTTTAAAATACATTGGATCACATAAAGAAGGTGAATGACATACCCATATTTCTCAATTTTCAGCCAAAAGAATACAGTAGTATCCTTTTATCCAGGGGCGTAAGTTCTAAGATCCCAATGGATACCTAAAAATGCAGATAGTACCAAACAAAATATATATGCACACACAAAACTATGATAAAGTCTAACTTATAAATTAGATACAGTAAGAGATTCATGGAAATTTATAATGAAATAAAACAATTAAAATGATTAACTACAATAAAAGTTATGTGAATGTGTTCTCTCTCTCTCTCAAATTATGTTACTACACAGCACACAGCCTTCTTGTGATGATGTGAGGGGATAAGGCATCTACATGAGAGATGAAGTGAGGTGGGTGACACAGGCATTGGGATGTAGCGTCAGGTTAGAACAGATCTCTGACACTGTATCAGAAGGAGGATAACTAAAACCACAGAAAGCAAAAGTGAGGTAAGAATCACTGTAGACTGAAACCTAGTGTCCCCTATCTCTTATAGCCTCAAGCTAAGGTAGCCAAAACTACAAAAACAAAATAATTCTATGACTGATTATTTCCAATATCAGTTCAACTCACAGGATTATAGCTACGAGATGAATTAAGTATTGATCTGGAAGGAGTTATACCCAGGAATTGGTATGGGAATACCCCAAACATCTAAAGCTGCTGATCCTCCTTGTCTAGCAAGTAACTTTTCATAACTTGCCTGATAGGATTGTTCATTCCTAGACTGAAGATGCTATTACTCTTTTTCCTAAAAGAGTTAACTTTCAATAAAAAGCCAATTATCTACACACTTTCCACCCAGCACCTCTCACTGTGTTCTCTATATACAGTGAAATTCCATCACCACTTGAAGGGCTGACTGCAGAATGAAACATTTTATTCTTGGAAAAACTTCATAATTTTTCTTATTAATAAATACTTAGAAAATCAGTAAATCAGTAGCTATTGATGTTGTTTCACTAAAATGAAGGGGAAAATTTTTAGATCAGGCTGTAATTATAAATATGGATTAACTTGTCAGAGTTTCTATACTCATTATTTTAATCTGGACATCTGGGTGATTGCAATAGTTCTCTTGGCTGGTTTAGTAAAATGTGGACCCAACCATCATCCTCACCAAATGCCATGGCAATGCCAGAAATCTCCTGGTATATTACAGAGTGAGAGATCCAAAACATTAAATAAATGGAACTATTAGAAGTGATTATTTTTAACTGTGAAACTAACCTAATTACTCCTTACAAAAACTATCCTTTGCATGAAGGTAATCAGGTAATCAAAAGTCTTAAGAAATGCACAGGTTGCTTTCTTTTTTTAAGATTTATTTATTTATTTTAGAGAGAGAGCTCACACGTGTATGATTGGGGGACAGGACAGAAGAAGAGAGACTTCAAGCAGACTCCCCACTGAGCACAGAGCCTGCCTTGAACTTGATCTCAGGGCCCATGGGATCATGACCTGCACTGGAACCAAGAGCCAGTTGCTCAACCAACTGAGCCACCCAAGCACCCTGACATGTGCTGTTCTGTAGACTAACAGGCCAGTGAAAAGCTCTGGTTGAAAAGAGAACCATGGGGGTACCTGAGTGGCTCAGTAATTTGTGTGTCTGCCTTTGATTTAGGTCATGATCCCAGAGTTTCTGAGCAAGCCCCACATCTGGCTCTCTGCTCAGTTGGGTGGTTGCTTCTCTCTCTGTCTCTTCCCCTGCTCATGCTCTCTCTCTCTCTCTTTCTCAAATAAATAAATAAAATCTTATTTAAAAAGACCCTTGATTTCAATATAACTAGGTAGAGCGTGGGGTAATAGAGAAAAGAAACAACAAAGAACAACCAGAAACAAAGTAGACATGTTATCATGACAGGAGACAGGGTCTACTAAGCTATGACTACTTCTGCAGGATATATGCAATGCTATTTGTGCCTTCTTCACAATGAAAATAAATATACAATCAAGTAAACCTAAATAGTAGATACCATAGCAGATATGATACTAGGTGACCTATATAAGTCATTCATTATATGTTCCTTGTTGATAAAACCTAACTTTATTCAGGTATGTTTCTTTGCATCATGAAAGTTGATCCCTATGTCCATACATTCTGATACCTAAGTAAATTATGATTATTTCCTTTGTATCAGTAATGACTGATTCAGACCTGGGAGACTATAATAAAATTATGAAACATAAAGGGAAGATTTCTAAGGGCTACCTGGAAAGGAGTCTGCTTTTTTTTTTTTTAAGAACTTATTTATTTTTTAGAGAGAGCACAAGCAGAGGGAGGAGCAGGCAGAGGGAGAAGCAGGCTCTCTGCTGAGCAAGGAACCCCATGCAGGACTTGATCCCAGAACCCTGGGATCATGACCTGAGCCAAAGGCGGACACTTAACCAGCTGAACCACCCAGGTGTCCCCAGGAGTCTTTTAAAAAGAAGCACAGGGAGGGGTGCCTGGGTGGCTCAGTTGGTTGGACGACTGCCTTCGACTCAGGTCATGATCCTGGAGACCTGGGATTGAGTCCCACATTGGGCTCCCTGCTCAGTGGGAAGCCTGCTTCTCCCTCTCTCACTCCCCCTACTTGTGTTCCCTCTCTAGCTGTGTTTCTCTCTGTCAAGTAAATAAATAAAATCTTAAAAAAAAAAAGAAGAAGCACATGGAGAGATAAGCACTCTTCTATCACTGCACTCTAATATGTCTGTCTAGTACATGGGATTATAACAACCATACTGGGATGACTAGACAATTAGCCTCTGGACCAAGCTGGCATACTGAAAATACCAGAGGAAAAAAAATTAAATTAAAAAAAACATTAAAATTTTATATATATATATATGTATGAATCCTTAGTAGGTTTTGGGGAAGTCGAATTAACCAATTGTGAAGACTCCTATCTTTGGATTCCTTCTTATATAAGAGAGAGAGAAAAAAAGTTATTGTTTTAGACAGTTTAATTGATATTGCTTTTTACTTTTGGAAAAATAATTAAATAACTCCAGGTCTAGGAACAAAGACATGTTTTATTGGAGTCAGGAGGTTATTTATGGTTCCCTTTACAATCTCTGACAAACACAGAACATCTCCAAAGAAGAGAAGGCAAAGCCATGTAGTAGTAATAGAGATATGTGATATAAATCATTATTTTATGTTTCCACTAAAGGACATGCAAGGATTTATCATAATCCCCGGGCTGTGAGAAGACCCAGAGCTGCCTACCTACCATGAGATACTAGACAGTGGCTCTGACTGACCCAACAATAATTGTTGGTCAAAAGAGCATGAGTTCTCCAGTGTGAAGAGTTGTAGTGTCATATAGTAAGCCCAATGTTTGAACTTCTTTATATTGCAGAAGCAATAAACAGCATATTTAGTTACAGTCCTCTAGACCATTATTGTTATCTGAAATGATGCCATTTTTGAATAAAACTCAGAGCAAAAGCAGGCTCTCTAATTTGTGACCGTGACAGTGTAAGGAATCTGCCACTGAGCAGATGCTATAATGTACATAGTGTCGTTGACACACTGGGGCAGAGCATGCAGAAAGGAGAAGGCCCTGAAATAAGAGGCACACTGGAGACCACTGAGGTTTTGAAACAAATCCTTGCTTTTTCAGCAACTAAGTTTCCTTTGATAAACAGCTCTTGGCCTGTGCTAGAATTTGATTAAGTCCAATTACCTAAGCATAGGACAGCAGATGACACTGTAACCTTACTGAATTAGGTATTATCTATTTTGATCAAAAATACAGAGTGATCAGCACAGGACTCCATTATCATGCAGAAGTGGAATCAACTAAACTAACTGTATAAACGATCTGTGAACACTCTCCCTGCCACCCTCCTGCCTTACTGTAATCCTTTGTTCAATACTCAACTCTGATGTCATGGAAAGTAGATGGTGACAACCACATGAGAGTAGTCAGTTAATGAGGGGAAAGTGGACATCAGTTAGAAAGAAAGAAAAAGAAAGAGAAGAAAAGAAGAAAGAAAGAAAAAGAAACATAAAGAAGAAAAAAGAAATAAAAAGAAGAAAGAAGAAAGAAAGAAAGTAGAAAAGAAAGGAGAGAAAGAAACAAAAAATAAAGAGAAAAAGAAAGAAAGAAGAAAGAGAGAGATAAAAGAGAGAGAAAGAAAGAAAGAAAGAGAGAGAGAGAGAGAGAGAAAGAAAGAAAGAAAGAAAGAAAGAAAGAAAGAAAGGAGAAAAAAGTTGTTTTAAATTCTAATACTAGCTAGAAATAACTGCTAGAGAATTATTCTCATTCTAGTTACTCTTGAAAGACTGGGCAAGAGGCTAATCCTTCTACTATGAGGAAATTTTAGCTGTGTATCTTATTGTCCACATCTTTCTGGAAGGAGCTTTGGCCTAAGTAAAACTTCTATGGCAATTAATGGACAATTCATTTGGACAGACGTCTGGGGAAATGGGTAAAACAAGACTCAGGATGCAAGGCAGTTTGGGGAAGAAGGAATGTGGAAGGACATCCTGGAGTAGCTCCCAGAATGTGATCCTAAATTATGGGCATGCATTCTGTATATGAATGCATATGTTTAAGGGGCATTTGGATGCTCACAGAATGGAACAAAAGTCTTAAAAATCAGGTTGACAAGACGTTCTTCTCTTTGTATGTAAGTCGCCTTCATTCTTTAGTCTCTGTTGGACTCATTGACCATGTGACCATGGAAGAAGGCTATGCAGACCCTCAATATAGAGTTTCTTTCACCAATGCTCACATTACTACTGCCACTGATGAACGCCAAACTGGTCAACTAAAGTTGCCAACATTAAGATCATATCCCATGGAGATAAACTAGTTACCCAAAGTAGTGATCCACTTGATATAAAATAAAGGGTATAATTTTGAGGGTTATTTAACCTATTAAAGTGAAATCTTGATTCTCTTCTAGAGTATAGAAAGTATTAAAACGCAGATGATTCCATGGGCTGCCTAGGTTGACATCCTGGTTTTAATACCTACTAGCTGTGTAAATTTGGGCAACTCATGTAAACTTCGTATAAACCTAATTTATTCACCTACAAAATAAGGGGGAAATTGAATCTATGTTTTAAGGTTGTTATGAAAATTAAATGACTTAGTATATGTAAGATATAGGACAGTAACTGACATCATAGTAAGTACCATGTAAGAAATGGTGAAATAGAATAGAAAACTAAAATATCTAGAGGTAGAAAAATCAATGGAAGGCTATAATAAATGTTTATGAAACCTGTTTCAGAATTGAATATTTGGGTCATTTCAGTTGTTAAAGAGCTTCAAATGTGTGGTATTAGCAGAAAGATAAATCATAGTTAATGGGTGGAAGAATTAATAAGCAACAATTATATCCTCACAATCAGTCGCAGAAACGAAGTCTATAATAGCTCTACCATATTCTTTTCCCTAACTAGATTATGTGTATAAGATTAAATGCTAACTTTTTTAAATTTCTCCCATATTTATCTCTATTTTATATTATATAAGTGAGGGTTAACTTTTCATTTAGTTCACAACTTACAACATAATGAGATGGACCAATACAAAAAGAAAAAAATACCACCCAGTAATATTATACTTAATACCAGGTGAGTGAGGAGATCTGGACTATTTCTTTCTGGGGGATATGGTTTAACAAAAGACAATTTTTAATATTTAAACTCAGGAGCACTGTTAAAGAACAGTGGATGTAGCTGTTGTATGGCCAAAGTACTAGAACATATTAGACATTAATCAATATCCATCTTCTGAGATTGCCTTTTACTTTTAGAATTATCTCCCTATTGTGTGAATCCTGGTGAGAAGTAGGTCCAACATTCCATTAATTCCCAAGGCAAAGGGACAATACAGCTAAGGATATAAGCTTACGTCTTAGGTTTAGGTAATCAATCTCCAACTCAAGTTTTTGGATTGTAATGAAGTAAAGCAAAGATCCAGTTTCACTAGAAAATAGTTAAGCCAGCTGTGAAAATGTGAAAGATCCTCCAGTATCAGTGAATGACGTAAGGAAAGGGACTGGGATATCAGAGCAACATCCTAGCCACACTTTGACGGTGCTCTCTGTTTCCCATCATTATTGTCCTTTCCTCTAATTCCTGGATCTCCACTTCATTCAGTACACTTCCTTCTGTAGCTGGAAATCAAGGCAGATATTATGAGTTTAGATATATATTGACACGTAGCTGTAAACATGCACATTAAACAACACAAGGAGAACACTTGCATACAATTTCTAGAAAATTATGAAAATCTATAAATCCAAATACTAATAGTGGCTATTAATTCAGAGATATAGAATTTTGTGGTTGACTTTTATTCATTTGTAATTTTAATTTTATGTATTTTCATACTCTTCCATTGAATAAATTTATATTTGAGGGGACATACAAAATATGTTAAACTTAAAAAAGCAGATCTTGTTTTTTCCTAATTGTAATTTTATCCTTCAATCCTGAATTTTCTCAGAGAATGTGAAACAAAGAAAAAAATTAAATATGACACAGCTGATGATGGTGTGCCCGAATTTATTTCAGCATTACAAGTTAGCTCATTTCATGGGAGTGGGGAGCCAAAAAGGGAAAATTGTGAGATTATGGGTATTAGGAAAAATATTGTGAGTTGGAAAGAGAGATGGGGGATATACATACAGTGGAAGGTAGGAGAGTTTTTACTTACATTTCTTCCAGTTTGGTTTTGTGGTAAATAAAAGGTGATAAATTTAAATTCAGGGGAACCTGGCAACTGAATTGTTCTTAGATAGAGGAAAATTAGCTATGAGTAACAATGAATAAAGGACCATAGAGCTAGATTCAAATGCCATACTCTGCAGGAAGATTTGGTGAAAGGAGTTCAATCTACAACTTTAGAAAAGGTATCTCTGTACACCAGAAAGTATTTTTGTCTATTTTTGTTTGTTTTTCCTGCTAAATTTCAGCTACATGTATTTTAAAGGATTGCCTATTGGTTACTAGCAAAAATATCTAAACTATTTTGCATCTCAGGAATCATACTTGGAGGTAAGTAGGAACAGTAGTGGTGAAGTTAACAGCAATGATTATGATGCGTTGTGTGTGTGCAGGTGTGCATGTGTATTGAGTGTTCTAAGATGAACTGAAACACTGTAGAGTTATGAATCACAGGGTCTGGGTTTGATTATTAGTTGTTTCTCTTACTAGCTACAAAACTTGTGCTACTGACTTTTTCTTTTATCTCTGCATCTACCATTCCTGATGTTAAATAAGCAAAAATAATGATATAACTCTAAATTAAAATAAGCAATAAATAATCTATGAAGAGTATATATCCCAGCTCCTGGCACAAAGTAAGTGCTCAATCAATTTTAGTTAATATTATTTTTATAGAATACAGCCACTGTTAGAACACGTGTTTTGGGGCGCCTGGGTGGCTCAGTTGGTTAAGCAACTGCCTTCGGCTCAGGTTATGATCCTGGAGACCCGAGATAGAGTCCCACATCAAGCTCCCTGCTCGGCGGGAAGCCTGCTTCTCCCTCTCTCACTCCCCCTGCTTGTGTTCCCTCTCTCACTCCCCCTGCTTGTGTTCCCTCTCTAGCTGTGTTTCTCTCTGTCAAATAAATAAAATCTTAAAAAAAAAAAAAAAAAGAACACGTGTTTTATCATGGATTCAGTGACGGAATGGATCTCAGAGAATACTTGCTTCATGCTTCCAACCCTATAAATTGTACAGGCCAAGGGCAGCCTGCCCTAAAATGTGCTACTTTGGCATATTGATTATTTTAAATAAAATTTACAAGAAACGTCTTATCTCAGGAGGGTATTCAGATTCTCCTTTCCTGAAGGCAGGGAACGAAGCTCTCATGAGAAAGGCACCCACCCTGTACCAGGAGGTAGATACTTTCTTATCATCAGAGATGGGAAATTTAAGGCCCAGGAGGCTATATAAACAATCCTTAATTTAACTTGAATTATTTTTTACTAATTTACGGTCCCCAGCCAAAATTCTGTTTAGAATTCCTTATTGATTGAAGCTCCCACAGTTAAGTTTTATTTGCTCTGTCAATTTCTCACAAATGTATTTCCTCTTCCTCTAAAAAGTATAGAAACTGCCTGCATTGGTCATTCCCTCAGGTCTCAAGTTCATTATAGGGTCTCTGTGTTTACATTATAATATGTTGTTTGTTTGTTTGTTTTCCCCTCCTGTTAATCTTCTTATTTAAATCTAATACTTAGTCCAGTGGGAAGACCTTCAGGGTAGAGAAGAATTTTTCCTTTCCTTTGACATGAAGAAGGTGGGAGTGGGAGAGAGTAACTATTTACTTAAGATCACATATAATCTTGGTGGAGAAAACTAGAAATAGAATGTGATTTTCACGAAATTTAACTGAATCTTTTCTCTCTCTGGTATACCTCATACCTTCTCAGATCTACACAGAAATAGATACTCTAAACACATTTGCCAAAAGGACATGCATATATAATTTAGGTCAGGTGTTAAGAAGTACTCAGATTATATTCATAAAATCTAAGCAGATATGTAGCACTTTGCTTTTGACAGTTTGGTTTCTTATGTTGGAAAAATACATGTAAGTACTTATGTAAAAACATCATTTTTTGTATTTGTTTAGACAAGGGATGGAAATAAATATTTAATATGAAAGACTCAATTTTTAATATTAGAAAATTTCTGCTTGTTTTTCTTCTAAAATAACTAAAGGAAGATACTACATTTAGATGCATATATACATATCTACCTACTCATGTGTATTTTAAATCATGACTGAAAATAAAGTAGAATATTGAAAGAATTTATGTTTAAAAGGATTTTGAGTTAGAAGGCTTTTATATTATCTCTTATTTCTTTTGAACCAGAATACCTATGGTTGTCTGCCTGGAGTAATTTTAAATGGCAGTAACTCAAAACACAAAAACTTGAAGTATAAACTCAACTGAAATAGAACACTTTTGTTTTTGTACAGAAACAAGGTAGCAAAAATCTAGTAGAGTGTTCTGTAGAAACACTTGAAGATTATTAACTTCCCAAGTGACTGACAGCCATTCACAAAAGCCAGTAACTCAGGTGGCTTTAAAGGAAAGAAGGAGACAGCGAAGGGTGGGAGGGAGAAAGAGAGTAAAGAAAGAGGATTTAAGAGAGAAAAAAAAAAAAAAAGAGACCAGGCAACCGTTTAATTCTAAAAGTAGTATGGTTGTTATAATCTGATATTCCTGATGTGAAGGAAAATGTGTTTAAGTAAATTACCAACTAAACCTAACCAACTGTAAATGTATATAACATATTTATACATATATATGTCTGTGTGTGTACACATGCATGATATATGTGTACATATACATGATATCACTGTTTTGTTGGCTGTATCTAGGACACTGTTCCTCAGTGCAATGCTTTACACACCAGGTACTGGGTAGGACATTCCACATGATGTGAAATAAAATTGATTTTCCAGTTACATATTCTACTCAATCTTTATCCTATGTTTTCATGAATGCTTCATACTGAACAAAATATATTAGAACAATAGTTCTTGTGATTCCCTTTATATTAGTGACGTCATCTATCAGCGTATGTGCATGAAACCGTTTCAGTAATAATTCTGACCATTTACAGAAAATGTTTACCATTCTCTTTGCTAGAGAAAACTGACAAGAATTCAGGTCACAGTTATTTGTGGACAAGAAGAGAAACTTAATATTCTCTTAGGGACATCTTCCCAGAGCTTATAAATACACAGTGTTAAGCATAACAGAGTTTATAAATAGGGCGCCTGGGTGGCTCAGTGGGTTAAAGCCCCTGCCTTCAGCTCAGGTCATGATCTCAGGGTCCTGGGATAGAAGCCTGCATCGGGCTCTCTACTCAGCAGGGAACCTGTTTCCTCCTCTCTCTCTGCCTGCCTCTCTGCCTACTTGTGATCTCTCTCTGTCAAATAAATAAATAAAATCTTAAAAAACAACAACAACAACAACAAAAAACAGAGTTTATAAATTGAGTCAGTTAAGCCTCTGATTCTTGGCTTAGGTGCAGGTCATGGTCTCATGGGTCATGGGTTCAGGCCCACTATGGGGCTCCCCCAACTCATGCACATGTGTGCTCTGGCTCTCTCTCTAAAATAAATAAGTCTTTAAAAAAATAAAATAAAATGCAAGCAAGGCATTTTAGGAAACTATCTAGTAGGCCAAATGTTGTCTAACACCTGTATTTTTAAGTCAACTTTTATTGGAAAACAGCCATTGTTTACATAGTGTCTGTAAATGCCTTTCATTATAACAGAAGGTTTAAATTGTTGGAAAGGAAACCTTATGGTTTCCAAAGTCTATTTCTTTTTCTGATCATTTACAAAAAATGTTTACCATTCTCTTTGCTAGAGAAAACTGACAAGAATTCAGGTCACAATTTTCTTGTGGACAAGAAGAGAAATGTAATATCTCTTAGGGATATCTTTCCAGAGCTTATAGTTTCTACACTTTGGAATTTTCTCAGTTGATAGAAAAATGGTGCCAGTGTATAACTTAAAAAAAAAAAAAAACATAAATGCCAAAATACACTTTTTACTGTTTCCTCAAATAAGGCCTTTTTTCCATTGTTAAAGAAGGTGAATGACCTTGGCAAAGTTACATACACTCAGACTTGGCTTACTTATACAAAAATAACTAAAACAAAGACCACAATATACAGTTCTGTATTATGCCTGCTTATGTTCCACCTCTGGGAAATGACCCCCCAGTAAAGGATAATTGTTTCTCTTCCCACATATTTTGGCAGTATCTATCTTGCGTAGGTTTGACTATATAAAGTAACACCATTTTCTTGGTCTTTGCAAGCATATATATGTCTGCATATACATAAGCATGTGTATATGCATGCTTATACAAACTATATATCTAAAAACAATAAAATAAAAATAAATATAAGGAAGTTATAAACAACTACTGATTTAGTAATATTGAATGAGGGCATAAATATAAATAAAGGTATAGGCAAACTGTGGCTGATGTCTAAGGGATGCTAAGTGATGGATGGAATTAGCCAGGTTTGTGGTCAATGATCTCATTATTAGACTACGGCAGCTAGGTTCAATATTGTGGGCTTAAGATCCAAGTGGGGAAGAGCTTTGCTGTTACTTGGTTCACGGGACATAAACCTGTTTGTATGTCTTTAAATATGAATGTTCTGGTGTTGTAGACTTCATTTTAACCATGTCTTTTTGATCCTTTTAAGATTTTGAACTTTTTCCATAAAAATCTATGTTCTTCATGGGAAGACCATGGATTTTTATTTTAATATTCCTAATATCTAGCCACGTACCTAGTAAATATTAAATTCATAATTATAGGATAAACAAAAAATAAGAAGAATTGAAATTATACAATAATGGGCAGGAATAGATGAGAATAAACAAAATGGATCCCTTGTAATTACTGCAAATTGCTGGAATTGTTACATTATATCGATAGCTTTTTCTAATATTTATCATATAGTACTGAATGTTATACAAATAAATATCATTCAAATAAATCTCAGTAACTAGAATTTACTAAAAATACAAGTTCCTGGTAGGAAAAATTTTTAAAATCTGTTATTTTTAGAATAGTCAAGACTTGTTCTTAAAGTGAGCATATACAATATTCAAATTTTTTAAAAAATTCAAAATTTGTGGGGCATCTGGGTGGCTCAGTTGGTTAAGCAACTGCCTTCAGCTCAGGTCATGATCCTGGAGACCCAGGATTGAGCCCCACATTGGGCTTTCTGCTCGGTGGGAAGCCTGCTTCTCCCTCTCTCAGTCCCTCTGCTTGTGTTCCCTCTCTAGCTATGTTTCTCTCTGTCAAATAAATAAAAAAATAAAATCTTTAAAAAAAATAAAAAAAAATCAGAATTTGTGAGATTTTAATCTATAAGTTTAAGGGGATACAAAAGAACTTAAAGGGAACCAGTCTTGTTAGAATA
Organism: Spilogale gracilis; assembly: GCA_004023965.1. Taxonomy (NCBI): domain Eukaryota; kingdom Metazoa; phylum Chordata; class Mammalia; order Carnivora; family Mephitidae; genus Spilogale; species Spilogale gracilis. The sequence continues at coordinate 202,351 of PITA01000446.1, read as the reverse complement.
GAAAATCTATAGTGCAGATATTATATTATGGCTGAAAAAATAATTTAATATAGTTACATGTTATTAAATTTAAGTATAGTTTTTAGTAAATCATTAAAATATTACCTTTTCTCATGTTAGACATAAATAGTAACTGTGGCTCTTTTATTTAGCATCTTTCATTATTTTCCAAGTAGAAAGAAAGAGATATATTATAAAATCAAAAACACTTATCTGTCACTACTTGAACAATCTTGTCCCCAATATAGTTCAGTGATGGACCCCAGCCAAAGATGTGGAGGCAAGAACCAGAAATGAGATAGACTTTCTCACTCACAGACTGTGTCCCACAGGGGAAATTACAGAATTTTAAGAGTATGTGAGGTAAGAGTAAATTTAAGTTAAAATTGGACTATTTCCAATACCAAAGATTCTCATATGACTGAAGGAGGGCCCAAATAGTAGGGTCCTTCAGTCAGCTGTGATATATTTAGAGTCATGTCCTGTTTTTTGTCATGTTGGATTCATTCAGGTCCCAGTAATGAACACTGAGGAAAAAAAAAATGCTCAAGATGCTTGGTAGTAAGTTCTCAGCAAGAGAACATGAAGTCAATTATACAAAAGAAAATCTAGAATCTTAACAAAGACAAGGCAAGTCACAAAGCCGATTAAGGCCCGGGCTGGTTACTCCAACCTGGCAATGATTAGTAGACAGCTGTATTTAAAGAACTAATCAGACTGCCAACTATAGGAATACTTTCAGCTCCACCTCTGTGGGGGTAAGATATCTCATTTAGGGTAGGGCAAAGGAGGGTGACACAGAAGCCACAGTCTGCAAAAGGGAGGATAGAGGATTAGCAAAATATTAATCAACGGTGTCTTTGGAAAGAACAGTTACCAACATAGATAGACATGGAAATTAACTTCCTACTTTCATTATTTGCTATTTGGAAATTACCTTAGTGTTACAGAGATTATAATACACTCCTCAGGCAAGATAATTAGTCTCAATTTAACAACCCTTTGTTCTTACCCAAATCATTGCCAAATTTTCATCTTTACACCTATACGTAGAACACAGCAAAAGTGGTGTATCACAGCATCGGCATCCAGAACCATTTATAACTGCTCTCAATGTTTTCTACAACACTAAATTTTCACAAAGTGGATCCAGAGTTTAAGGTAATATATCAGACCATAGATAAGCATTTCATCAACTTTAGTAAATGATGTTATAGAAGATACCCTATGTTCTGTTGAAACTTCATTACAGAAATTAAGCCCTTAAAACTACACTACATAATTTGTTAACATTTCAATAGAGTTTTTATAAAATAAATTATGTCAGGTAACATAGCTCTTGAGAGCAGTAACACGTGAACATATAGTATGTATAAATCTCACAACACCGTGTACTTGAGTTACCAGGCGGGGGTCATGGATTTCTGGACCCCATGTCAAAGGGTTCTGATTTGCAGTTTGAAGATAGAGCTTGGAAACTTATTTTAAACAAGCCACCTAATCATTACTCTGCTGAATGCCAAACAAACCAGGGATGAAAGAAAAATGCCTCTGGAAGTGTTTAGGGCTGACATGGCTTAGACAGGAGAGACAGAATATGGAGGGTCAGAGGGAGGAAGAGTTCCTTTTGGTTGAGTAAAAACTGCCAAAATCATGTTTGAAGGAAGCCACGTGTTGTACCCACAGGAAAATTAAAGAGTGGGAGATCTTGATAAAGCTTTTATCTTCGGCAAAACTGATGAGATGACAGAGCAGTGATGAGTGAAACTAGCAGAGAGGATATCATGCCATAGAAGAGAAAATTCCCCAAGTATGCCAGAAAAAAATAACATATTCAGACATTCAACTGATTATTCTTCTAGAGACTCTTGGTTTTAAAATGTTATCAAATTGCCCCGGAAAATTACCTTTAACTTGACTCTTAAGTTGAAATAATATTCTCTAAATGAAATCCTAAATGTCTTCCCAGCATTAGAAGTAAGCCCTATTGGGTCACCTGGGTGGCTCAGTCAGTTAAGCATCTGCCTTCAGCTCAGGTTATGATCGGGCTCCCCACTTTCCAGGGAAGTCTGCTTGTCCCTCTCCCTCTGGCTTTCCCCCCAACACATGTTCATCTCTCTCTCTCTCTCTCATAAATAAATAAAATCTTAATAAAAAGAGAAAGCCCTATTTTTTCTGGCCCCATGCATGATTAAAAATAATAAATAAATGAAACAACAAAATCCCATTTGTCTCCACACCCAAAAACTGATTACTTTACCATTTTCCCTGCACTCGGGCACATATGCCATCCACAACAAATTACTAATGTGCTCTATGATATTTGCAAATAAATACAATGTATTTTTACTTGTGAGTACCATCTGCAGGATATCAAGCATGCAAAATATTTTGATGCTTCAGGGAATTTTATATAATTGATGCTCTGTTTTTCTGAGAATAGTTCAAATGACTGATTATAAAATATTTGTCCAGTTTTTCTTATATTAACTCTTGAAAGTAATATCTCCACTCTCTGACCTCAATTTGGGCAGTCAACCCACTTCTTCACCAGTGCCCTCTGACCTCCCCAAATCCCTGTCAGTTTGTAGAAGAACAGAACCCCCTAAGTTATCTAGGTAAAAGAACAGGATTACCTTCCAGAAGTATATGGTTATTTTTCATTAACCATCATGAAAATAATGATATAATAAAAAATAGATAATAAATAAATTATGAGAGATATGAGGCTTCCTTCACAGAGAAGCTAGTACCTATCATCACCACCATCCCCTTCTTTCTGTTGTCATGAGAATTCTCTAGGCAAAGCCAGATCCTCCTGCCAGGCTTCTGCTCCTGAACAGGAAGCCTCCTAATCATCCCGGACTTACCAGAACCATGTGGTGCTTGTGAAGGCATCCTGGAGCATTAAGAGGGAAGCTCGTAGGGCTCTCTGTGGAGCGGAGGCCTCAGGCTGGGAAAGGAGACTGCTCTGCTTTTTCACTGAACCAGCTGAGATACCTGCCTCTAGGTGATGCACATCACACTTTTTAAAAGAGGCAGCTCCACGTGATGGAGCTACATCCTGCCACAACAGCCCCAGCAAGAAGTGCCAGAAAACGAAATCACACAAGGGTAGCGGCAGCCCACGTGATTCACAATCAGCATTGAGGACTTTTCTCATATGGAAGAACTTGTGAACAAGTCAGATGAGCTGGGATGCCAAATTGAGAGCAGTGGAATGGGGAAAAATGTTAAAGGGCCTCTGGGAAGCTACACCCCACTTTTGAGTCCTGTCTCTGTTTTCAGTTTGATCTGTAAAATCGTTTGGATTTTACAGTATAGTTTTCAGAAACAATAGCTGCAGAGCTAAAAATTATTCACTGTCTTTTCTCTTATGCTCATAAATACCAACACACTTAGCTTCCAGAACCCATTAATTCCCTATCTTGGCTTGGGTTGCCATTGAATACGGAGACATATGACCACTAGATCATATGCTTCCTGAGGACAAGAAATACATTTCAAAATTAGAATCCAAACTACGTAAGATGTGATGGCAAATGCTCAGATGTATACAGAACAGTAGAGATATCATCTATTTCATTTATGAGCATTTATGTATTTTATCTTGATTAAGTATTTTGACTACTCAGGCAATAAGTCATGAGAAGACAGAGGTTTAGGAAAGTAAATCTCTTATCCAGTATGATCCAACCTCTAGTGGTAGATCCACACTTTGAAATTTGGCAATCTGATCCTAGGAGCTATGGCCTCAACTGAGATGTGTGTCTGTTCAGTAATATATGTTAAAGATATTAAAAAGGAAATCAATCCCATAAAACAGATAACCAAGTGTATCTTTATATCTTCATTTATTTCAGTAGAACAATCTTTTTCAAAATGGTGCCCATGTAAACAGAACTGATATGTGTGTGTGCTTACTTCTTTTTCTTGTAAGAAACCATGTTATAGCTGGTTATTCTTCAAGGTTCTCAAGTAGTGAAAAGAAATCAATTGCCTTGGTCACTTACTGAATAGGTCTCTGAAAATCAATAAACAATGCATGATTTTATAATTTCTTTTTTTTTTAAGATTTTATTTATTTGACAGAGAGAAACACAGCCAGAGAGGGAACACAACCAGGGGGAGTGAGAGTGGGAGAAGCAGGCTTCCCGCTGAGCAGGGAGCCCGATGTGGGACTCGATCCCGGGCCTCCAGGATCATGACCTGAGCCGAAGGCAGTCGCTTAACCAACTGAGCCACCCAGGCATCCCTATAATTTCTAATCAATAATCTGTTACCAAATAATCCAAGATATTTTCTAAATTGAGACAAAGATATGCCTGAGGATGTCCAAAAAATAGGATATGTTTGTGTATTTGGAGGGTGGCCACTTACAGAGAGGAGTTATTCATGAACTTCTGGAAAAATCTGCAATGGAGAAATGAGCTGTGTTTATTAAATAAAGTGGCCCCCTGGACTAGGCATGGTGACTTCCCCTGATCCCAAAGAATCAACTTGTACCGGCATATACTACCACAGGTATTTTCATAAGGAGGGATTTATAAAAAAGAACAAAACAAAACATATAATTGGATTGTAATAAAAAAAAGTAGCAAGAAAAGGAGATGAAACAATGAACCCAGGCACCAAATTAAAAAAAAAAAAATCAAATTGGGAAGATTATGATCAGTAGTGTTCCCTTTTAAAGTTTTTGCATAAAAACCATTGATTGACTTTACATACACTGGTTTGGTTAAACTAGAACAAAAATAAAAATATCATTATCTCCAATTTATTTGTGCAAGTCAAGTTGTACTATTGTTTATTCTGATTTATGAAGAAGGAGAAGAAAAAGGAGGAGGAGGAGAAGGAGGGGGAGGGGGAAGAAGGGAAGGATGAGGAGAGGGAAGGGGTCTGGGAGGGAGGGGGGTAGAAGGTAGAGAAGGAAGAAGGTAGGGAGGGAGAGAAAAAAAGATGATGAGGCAAGAAGGGAAAAGAATCTCTAGGCTTAACATAATCAGTTGCTGTGTATTATTCCTGATTTCAAGAAGCACATTTAACTCAGGTGTGATTGCTAAGCTTTTGATGGGCATTTTGATATTTCATTTCATGATCTTCAGATATATCTCACAGTGAAAGAAATATTAGCTGCATGCTAATTTAAAAGCTTCCTCTTGTATCCAGTTGATGCTCCACCCAAAATTAGAAAACTTCTTAAAATCAAATCAAAATCTTTAGATACTTTTTCTAAACACAGATTTTAATACATTAAAAGTGTAAGTAGTTACCTTTTAAAGCTTAATGCAGTAAACTCAGAGAAGAACATGGTTTCCCCAAGGAATAAAATCTGTCAACTCAACTTCTAAACAAGGTCAGTCATCAATATAATGTTAAAATAAATGCACGAACAGATGGCATCAATCAACGAGCCCTAGAGCAGAGAATGGTGTGCTGTCAACTCTAAGACGTCTATTAAGTTACCCAGATAATCCAAACCAGCAAACAACAGCCTGTCATTCCCCTCCCTACCTGTCAAATGACTTAAATTTAACTCTGGAACATAAAGATATCATTGAGATATATTTAATTCTTCAAGGATATTAAAACCTAGTCCTTTTTTTTTGTAGATACCCAAATTTGAATCTTTCTAGTGATTCTTTGTAGAAATCAGAGGCACCATAAGTCTGGAGACTTACAAGACCAAAGGTCATTCTGGGAGAATGAAAAAATCCTGGCTTACAGTTCAGATGAAGAAGTAAAGCTAGCATGCAACTGGAAATCGTTGTTGTTCCTACTATTGACACTATTATTCCCGGAATTGCTATTATACCAGCACACCACTCAGGTTACTGCTAAATAATGATGGAAACATCAAATATACAAGGGCTTAACAATGTTTTCTAGAGTCATATGATACATTTCAGATAATTTATAACTTAAATAATGGCTAAATGAATGAGGGAAGGGAAGTTTTAATTTAAGCAAAACTCTTTTGAGAAAATTTAGATATACAAGGCACAATATAAGAAAGATGTGTCTTTGGAATCAAAGAGACCTTTGTTTTAAAAATTATTTATTTATTTATTTATTTGACACACCAAGAGAGAGAGATCACAGGTAGACATAGAGGCAGGCAGAGAGAGAGGGGGAAGCAGGCTCCCTGCTGAGCAGAGAGCTCAATGTGGGACTCGATCCCAGGACCATGACATCATGATCTGAGCCAAAGGCAGAAGCTTAACCCTCTGAGCCACCCAGATGCCCCTCAAAGAGACCTTATATCCACCTGTTATCTATGTGATTCTAGGCAAAATTAGTTAACATGCCTAACTTCAGGAACATCATCTGTAAATTGATGCTCACAATACCTACCCCATAAGCTTATTTTAGGATAAAATAAAATGGTATAATTACACAGTTAAGCATGTAATAATCACTGAAGTATTGGTCTCTATTATTACTTTATTAAAAATAATATGAGCTAAATTGGGGTCAGTATAACAGAACATGCTCTTTTGGGCATCTTTGAGCAAAATTCATCTTGCTTGCATTATCGCAGTATCATACTGCTGACGAGGAGAGTAAAGGTTAAAATACAGTGCTCTTACCAGGCAAGCCCTAGCATGGCCGCTTCTACTTGGGAGCACAGCTAGATCTGTCCCATAGAGTCAATGGGGATCAAACATATACTTTAGAATGTATACCACAAAGAACTGAACATTGTCCTTGGTTCAACTGAAGTTAAAGCATTTACTTCAGAGCCTAAGGATTCATATTTTTCAAGGAATTATGTTAGTGATGTTATTTAATGAGATTTAATTAGATTCTTTATTTAAAAATTAAGGAAAACTGCAAGTACTTTTCTGATGTATATATGTGCATTTACAATTTTCATGGACCTGTATATTTGTGTTGCTTATTCCCAGTCACCATCATAAGAAGACACATAGCTCATAAGTAACAATTTTGGCTACACCATTGTCCTAAAATAGTTAAATCACCAAGTCTATGAACTACCCTACCCAGTTAAAACGTTAATAAATTGGTAAATTAATTTTCATAATATTCTTAAATTTCATATTCATTCTGAGAATTTCTGTTACTGATAAACAGATTAGGTTACAAACTCTTCTCCACAGAGAAATGACCAGAGATCAGAAAAACACAACGAGGGAAGATTGAAGCATTTTCAAATTCTCAGAAAGCTCTAAAGCCAAACAAATGGAATAATTTTTTTGAATAAAAAACACTCTTATATAAGTTAAATTTGTAGATGAAAGTAGAAAAAAAATCTTCCTGAGAAAAGAGTTGATAAAGACTATATTTCTAAAATTAGAATTTTGAATAATTATAGACCAAGACACTGAAAGAGAATTTTTGGTAGCTAATATTATTAATGAGGACATCACACAAGCATAAAAGTGCTTAGAACTAGGATAAATGGCAGTAGCAGGCAAAGATTTATTAGATACTAAGGAAAAAAAGGAAAATTGAAACTAAATTGATTTTTTCTTTTTGTAACAGATCCTCAGTGAAAATAATCAAGAGTTAAAATCAGAAACTTGATATTTAAATATTGTATTTATTTATTTGACACAGAGAAACACAGCCAGAGAGGGAACACAAGCAGGGGGAGTGAGAGAGGGAGAAGCAGGCTTCCCGCCGAGCAGGGAGCCCTATGTGGGACTCGATCCCAGGTCTCCAGGATCATGACCTGAGCCGAAGGCAGTCGCCCAACCAACTGAGCCACCCAGACGCCCCTGAGCATTTACTATTAATCAGACATGGTACAAAATTAAAATAAGATTTTGTTTATTCCTTTAAAAAATATTTATTTATCCCTCTGAGGCAGGGAGGTGCAGAATGAGAAGGAGAGAAAGTCTTAAGCAGATGCTGTGATGAGCATGGAGTCCCCCAGGGGCTCAGTCCCATGACCTTCAGATCATGACCTGAGCTGAAACCAAGAGTGGGATGCTTAATTGAGTGCACCACCCAGGTGCCCCAAGATTTTATGTATTCTTAATGATAATCCTAGGAGATAAAGACCACTATTTTCATATTCTTCCAATGATATAACAAAAGCTTTGGAGAAAGTTAGTGATTTTTCCGATCACAGAGGTAATGCCTGAATCTTACCAAGATACAACAGATGGATATCTACTGGAGTCTTACAAACAATATTTTCATGCCAAGAAGTTAGCACACTAAATAAGCATCAACCATAGAGCATTGAGTATATCATTTTATTTATATGGCCTAATTATATAGATATGGGTGACTACAGATTGCCCAGGTCATGTATAATTTTGATTAGTCTTTGGTAAAGAAGACATCTAGCGTTTATAGCATAAATTGGCAAATTTTATTGTGAGGCACCAGGCAGTAAATATCTTAGGCTTTGCAGGCCAGGAGGCTGCATTGTAACTACTCAACTCTATGTGGTTCCAGGACAAAAGAGCCACAGACAAGGAAGAAGTGAATGACCTGGCTGTGCTCCAATAAAATTTTATTTATGGACATTTAAATTTGAATTTCAGATAATATATAGGTGTCACAAATTATTCTTCTTGCAATTTTGTTTCAACAATTTAAAAATATAAAAAAGCATTCTAAACTCTGGGAAGATATAAAAACAGATGGTAGACCCAATTTAGCACCCAAGCTAGTTTACTGGCCCTCTGCCCTACAGTGTTTAAAGTTCTTAGTGGTAGTAGTTTAGGGACTAGAGTATTCATAAAATCTGGTATAACTCTATCCAGCTCTTTACATGCAAGGTTAGTCTTAAAGTACCATTTTTAATGCATGATATGGCTTTGAAGTGATATAATTAATTATACCCATAAAACACAAGTTATATAATCCCTGGTCATATCATAAAGAGCAAGGTATAGAGCTTACCTGATCTTTGAAACTAAGTATTATTTTCCAAATTAGAATTTAAATATAACATTTGGGTTTGAGGAGAAAGGTCTTGAGAAATTCTTATACATTTCAGAGTGAGACTTTGGAAATTTTTATTTTATTAAATCTTGGAAAGCTTATCAAAAACATAGTTTTCAAGACTCTTAAGAAATAAAATATTAAATATCTTTTTTTTTAGAAGGATTCCACTGGCACTTACAAAGTTAGCTATCAAATAATTTTTATTTATTTATTTTTCTTATACTTTTGTTTGTTTTAGAAATGATATGCCCAGGGCACCTGGGTGGCTCAGTTGGTTAAGCAACTGCCTTTGGTTCAGGTCATGATTCTGGAATCCCTGATCGAGACCCGCATTAGGCTCCCTGCTTAGTGGGGTGTCTGCTTCTCCCTCTGCCCCTCCCCCCGATGTGCACACTCTCTTTCTGTCTGTCTCTCTCCTTATCTCTCTTTCAGATAAATACATAAAATCTTTAAAAAATTATAGAAATGACATGCCAAAAAAATTTTACTTGGTTTTGATCACTCTTTAAAAAAAAAAAAAAATGAGGGTGCCTGGTTCAAAGGGTTAAGCCTCTGCCTTCAGCTCAAGTCATGATCTCAGGATCCTGGAATGCAGTCCCACATTGGGCTCTCTGCTGGGCAGGGAGCCTGCTTCCTCCTCTCTCTCTGCCTGCCTCTATTTCTTAAGTGTCTTGAAGACTCTTGTGATATCTCTCTCTCTCTCTCTCTGAAAAATAAATAAATAAATAAATAAAATCTTTTTAAAAAATGACCTATATAATCCAGTTTCAAGATTCTTTTTTTTTTTTTTTTTTTTTTTTTAAGATTTTACTTATTTATTTGACAGAGAGAGAGATCACAAGTAGGGAGAGGGAGAGGAGGAAGCAGGATCCCTGCTGAGCAGAGAGCCCATGTGGGCCTCGATCCCAGGACCCTGAGATCATGACCTGAGCCGAAGGCAGAGGCTTAACCCACTGAGCCAGCCAGGCACTCTCAAAATTCCTTTTTAACTTCGTGATTTCTGCAAAGTCAAGATGCCTCAAAACAGACAAACAAACAAAACAAAACAAAACAAAAACAATGAAAATTAAGACAATATCTTATTGCAGAGTACCTGTTGCCCATTTTAACAGATAAGACCCAAGAACAAGTATTCATGCATGTAATTATACCTTTTGGCATATCTAGGAATGATATTCATAAAGTACCAGAAATTCCCAGTGTTATCAACTTTCTTTATTTCTGGCAATTGTACTATCAAATTGAGGGTGTTAGGGTACTTTTGCACTAAACTTTAAAATTAATGAAAAAATAAAACTATATTTCTTCCTTTTGTTTGTCAAATAGCTACACATCAAGCAAAATGAAAAAAAAACTAATAATAACATAATATTTGCCAGATTTTTCCATTGTTAATAGTTTCTTTAAAGACATTTAGTTGATTTGAGGATTGAGTCATCTTGATCATAATGTCATCACCTTGACCTTGATTCATTCCTTGATGACCTTGAGGTCAAGTCAAAGGAGACTTTTTTTTTCTTTTTCTTTTACAGAAGTAAAGGCTATACAATATTTGATTATAAACCTAGAACAGCTACAATGAAGAATTACTGGAAAGCTGATTTTGTTTTGTTTAGTTTTTAAGCCAGGAAAACTATGACTTTCATTTTTACAAAGTTTTATAGCAGTCAGTATGTCTCATGTACTTGTCCCAGCAATGCCAGTCAAATAAAAAGAAGTTCACTATCCTTTGCCACATTATAGCTGATCGTGGAAAACAAAAACAAGCTAGAATTGCATATAGCCAATACTCCTTAAAATATTAGGAGACAATACCTACTTAAGAAGCCCAGTAACAAAAATAAATGCATCCTGTGTATGATGCAAAGATGTGTAATCTTCTTCATTAACTGAGACTAGCAAGTTGGATGGCAAAGGACGTAAGATGGTGAGACAGAAGATTCTCAAGGGATGAAATAGAATAAGTGACAATCCCAGCAATCACAGGGGAAATGAATTGTAGGGATAGGAAATTTTAAAGAAAAAGAGAAATTTATTTTGAAGACTCAGTGGGAAAATGGTTATAGAATCTGTTAGGCTGTGCCAGTTTTCTGATGATCCCTGCTGCCATACAGAGCTTCGCTCTCCTCTTCATTCAATCTGTTCCGTGATTCTCATTCCTTCTTCAATAGACACTCACTATGGAAAGTAGCATTGCTCAGTAGACTGAGAAAGCTGCACTGATCGGTGAACTATGAAGGAGAAAGGAGTGATGCAGGGCTGAGAAGCATAAGGAAAGTGCAATGCAGGGAAATGAGCTATAATAAAATGTGAAATATGTCCAGAAGAATGGGAAATGGGAACAGTGGAAAATGTGAAAAGGCCCATATATTGTTCTTCCTCTTCTTTGGCCATCAACACTGGTTATAAACCTTGGAAGTAGGAACTTTGGTCACAACCTTTAAACCATCCGCATGTTAATGACGAGGTTTTTGGACACTGGTCTTAGTTAGCCCCAAGCCATCTGGATTATGGCTACTTCAATCGGTTATGACACCATTTCAAACCCTTTGCCCTCAATGTCCAGCAATAGGTATTGAATAAGGGACATCATCGTAGTTTTGTCTATTCCCTAACGGCAGCTTTCTCAAGTCCTCAGATTTCTGATGTCTTATTGCTAGAGTGTGAAACATCATTCTGTTTCCTCCCATTTGACTTGCATTATATTAGAGAGACAGAAAAGGGAACGGCCATCACTGGAATGGAGCCCTGAGTAAGTTAAATGCTTCCTGAATAAATGTGCAGTATCTCCTTCCCAGGCCTAGGTAATTGCTTTTTTATTTATCTCAAACCATTTTCATCCTCTTCCACAGCCTAATACAGTCACTCGGCACACACAGTGGATTTCCATCACAGGGGCTCATAGGACGCCGGCTGCGCCAAGAAAATAAATAAATAAATGCAATCGTGGAGCCCATATTACGGCAAGTGGAAGCGGAAGTTTTACATTTATATATTAAATTAAAATTGGTTTCTGCCCATATTATACAAAATGTAAATTGTAGTTCAGTCAGGCAGCAGACAGGTTGGTTGCTTTTTGAGTAAAGATGTCTGAAAGTTCTATTTCAGGGAAAATACCCCTCATGAGCCATGGAGACATTTATTAATCAGTTAATATGGCAGTATTCATTCTAATCACATTTAGTATCTGTCTCGTGTGAGAATGAAACTATGGCTGAAGGAAGGGGACATTAATATATTTTAAATGAGCATGGCTGAAGAACACTCTCCTTAAAGTAAATGAAAAAATTCAAATGGAAAGAAATTTTAAGCGAACAAAAAGAAAGCGAAGATATGAAGAATGCATTCTCACTCTACACTGAACCTTTTTCTCTATCAAAAGATTCACTCCTTAACACCAATCACAACTTTATATATTTTTCCCTTAACCAGACACTCAGGGAACTGTGATCTATAGTCTGTGCAATTGTTTTAAAGAACAGAGAACCACAGCCCCTGGATTATAAAAAGAACACATTTTGCTAATGAGGTATCTTTTCATCATTTAAAGATGCATTATTTCATGATGCTCTGGAGGCTCTAAGACTAAAAGACATTTGCTACTAGTAGACACATATGGACTATAAATATGATAACAAAACACGCTTTGTATTTGGTAAGTATAATGGAAATATCCCTGATTTTATAGATAAAAACATGCAGAAAACAGTATATGTGGCCTCCAACTTGCTTCAGTTCTCTCTGCTCTCAGAATTGACAGATAATGACTGAAACAATAGTCTATAGACTATGCGAGAATGGCAAACACCTGGCAAGCGTGCCAACACTCCCTCATTCTGCTCTGGGACAGACTAATCCACAATGGCACTCTTAGACAACTCGGCATTCAGATGCAGATGACTCAGAAAAGCATACAAAGGAATGACTAGCAACTGATCTATGTCTCAGTTTCTTAATTATTAGCATTGATAGACAAAACCCTGACTTGCATGGTTTCAGGTAAAATTAAGAATTATATAATTGGAAATTATATATATATATATATATATATATATATATATATATATATATATATACACTTTCTCATTTTAAAGATGCAGGAATTAAAGCCAATCAGAGTGAAGTGATTTGCTCAAAGCAGTAGAGTTATTTGTAGGACAGAAAAGGACCTCAGAGGAAAAGAAAATTAGTCCAACCCATCAATTTCACAATTTCACAGATAAGGAAACTGAGCATAGAACAGAAAGATTTTCCCAAGACCAGGTGTTAAATCTTATACCAATCCTAATCAATTGAAGTGGCTTCTTGGATCAATGTGTTGAAAGGAATGCCAAAGCTGAGTCTGAGCCTAATGGATCAGTTGACTAATTAGCGATCATCAATTAGCAATGTCTCTGACTTTTGAGGGTAAGGAAGGGCAGGAAAGAAAATGCTGTTTGTTGGCGGAGCTAATTGAGATGACGTGACCACCAGCTGACCTGAGAACCGAACCTTCGCAAATGGAAACTCTTCCCTCCCTCCCCAGTGCTTGGAACATGTTTTCCCACCGCTCTATAGTGGGAGCCATTTCCAAGTAAACAGCCTTTAGAGAGTAAGGTACTGCTGAGACTCTCTGGACTGAAGATGTGAATGAACCCAGTTAAGACCTCTATGCCAACTTGTGAGATTTAGCAGGGGGTGCAAGGATCTAAGCACCTTGCAGCTGCCCCGGACAAGCTCTTCTATAACTCTCGCTTTTTAAACCCGCCAACTACTAATCTGGGGTGGTCGGCATCTTTCTTAGGTCACTTCCTGGCCTCTCAGCACTAGTTTCAGATTACACCTGGGAAGCACCTGAGAGTGTGAAGACGTTTAAGGAATGATTTGGTTCCCAAATAGTGCCCTCCACCTTCAAGGAAAGAAAGCTTTTGTCATGTTTGCATAACTATTTGCGCTCATATGAAAGGAATATTTTTCAATAGCTATAATTAAGTTGATATTCCAATGTAATAAAACAGTTCTGTTAACTTAGTGAATGCTCCTGAGATCTAGACTTACAGTGCTGACAAATTCAAATTTCTCAGCCTGCGAGCTCCAAGGTCAGGCTCTGGAATATGGTGGCATCACAAAAATCATGTGATGCCAGCTGGCTCTTTACTTTTAACAACCTTCTGCTTCTTCATGTGCCACACACCGTTTCCTTCAAAGTTTCATCCAGTATATTTGCACCTAATTTTAGATAACGGTATAGAAAAAGAAAATCACAACTTAGGAAATAAATTAGAATATTTCACTTTAAAGAAGTGTTTATCATAAGGTTCCTAATAATAACACACTCCCTTGGTGCATTTAAAATAAGATTTGATTCACCCAAATTATTTAAAAATAACTATTCAGTAATATATATCTGCTGCATAAAATAAAATTCACATGTTCATGAATAATATCTACTGGGGGGAAAAAGCCAAGTAATTGATAATAAATGCATATAGCACTTCATAAGATATGCTTTGGAAAGAGACATGATTATTATTCCACTGTGAAATCACTAAAGGCAAAACAGATGCAAGAAAGGGATTACAAAGTCATCTAGGAAAGACATCACTGTTAACTTGTTTTTGAAAATTCAATTCAAGAACAGCTTGAGCCAAGTTTGAAAGAATGATATTTATTCCCTGGACAAGCATTTAATTATCTGTATTTAAAGGGACATATATGCCTTATTTGGGTTAAGGGAAGGTACAACATAGTATTTCATTATTTCTTCTTGCTCATATATGTTTATAAAAATATACAAATATTAAACCAATTTTATTGGTCTTTCTAAATTGTTGCTATTTCCTATCAACATCTACTATTTTTTGTTTCTTCCTTATGTCTAGCTTGGAAGAATATCAGTTTAAGATTATGATAAATACACTCACATTTTACAACCTGAAGAGAGATAGGCAAAAACATAGATTAAAACATGAAACAGAATATATTAATGGCACTTTGGCTATTCCATTTTGGAAATGTATTTGTGAAACTTCCCAGTATACCAGCAATTATAGTATATTGTTATCCACACCAAAATGGCTTTGTCTCCAGTGATATTCCTTAGTTAAGTTTTCTTTGTATTTTTATTACCACATAGCAGCAAATAAAGTTGCTAGTTTTGTTGTGGTTTTCTTTTTTTTATTTTATTTTTTCTTATATTTTTCTTTGGCTAGCAACAAAATCGATGCATCTGTAGTATGGATCCGAAACTTGGCATTACTTCCTCACGGAAAATGGAGTATTAGGAAAAACTAAAATTATGTATTGCATTATGGAGATATAACAGAACTTGGGCAAAATAGATATTACAATTAAAGTTCTTATTTTTATAATCAGATAATTTTAAAAATATTTATCATATATTTTTCAAAAGTAAAAGGAATCTCAGTTGACTTTTTGCTATCCTTGGCTAACATACATAATGAACTAATGTTATCCTTACAACCACTTTTAAATCATATAGTTGTAAACATATGCAGTGGTGAAGAGAGGGAAGCGGCAAAAAGAAAGAGGAAAGAAAGGAGGGAGAGATAGGGAGAAACATAAGGAATATTTGCTAGGGAATTTTATCTAATTGTGAATATATGAGGAGAAATACATTTTATATTTTCCTAGTAATATTCTAATATTCACTCCAATTAGACTCCCATGGTGTGAGAATAATTAATTTTTAAAATAGTCTTTTTTTTTTTTTTTTTTTTTTGTAGAGAGAGAGGGAGAAAGAGAGACACAAGAGGGAGGGAGAGACAATATTAAGCAGGCTCTACATGCAGATCAAGTCCAGATTGAGCTCATGCCCTGAGATCAGGACCTGAGCCAAAACCAAAAGTTGGAGTCTTCACCAGCTATCGCAGCCAGGCACCTCAGTCATTTCTTATTATAACTTACAGAAAGTTTAGATTGTTTTTGAGTTATTGATCTATGTGATCATGTTTTGTTCATAGTGATGATATCATTCACGTATTTGTAAAAAAATTAAGACACATATTGAAGTTATGAACAGAAATCCTAGTTAAAATTGAGTAAAAGAATTTATAAGCATCCTTGCAAAAGACTAAGTAGATAATGACAATCTAATAACCAATGAGTTGTAGTCGTCATAGATAAGTATATGCTGTGTATGTGTTCGTTCCCTTGATGCCTGCATTGTGTTATATTAATTTGCCAAAGTGCCTCACAGAATTCAAGTAAACTCTTTACTCACTAGATTGCCAGTTTATTATAAAAGATGGAAGGGACAGAAGGAAAAGACTTGTTGGGAAAGGTACGGGGGGAAATGTTGAACTTCCTTGCTTTCTCCGGGCACCCCACTTTCTCAGCACCATCTCATGTTCACCAGCCCAGAAGCTCTCCCAATCCTGTACTTTTTGGGTTTTTTAGGAACCTTCATTATGTAGGCATGATTGATTAAATCACTGACTACTGGCAATGGAATTATCCTTTAATCCTTGCCCACTCTCAGAACGTGTGTGGGAAGGTGGGATATTCAATGTTCCAAAATTCTCCTCACAGGAGTGGTTCTCCTGGTAAAGAGCACCCCACCCTTAGGTGGGACCCCAAAGTCACCTCATTAAAATAACAAAAGACACCTTTATCACTTTCATCACTTAGGAAATTCCAAGGATTTGAGAAGCACTGGGATGAAGACCAAATGTATAACTATTACAAGTCACAATGTCATACAATCTTTCTCTTGATATTTTAAAAATAAATTCATTAAATCTTTGGGTGCCTGGATGGCTCAGCAGATTA
Organism: Spilogale gracilis; assembly: GCA_004023965.1. Taxonomy (NCBI): domain Eukaryota; kingdom Metazoa; phylum Chordata; class Mammalia; order Carnivora; family Mephitidae; genus Spilogale; species Spilogale gracilis. The sequence continues at coordinate 185,656 of PITA01000446.1, read as the reverse complement.
TGCATCTGAAACTTGATTCTGGCTCAGGTCATAATCTCAGTGTCATGAAATTGAGCCTCACATCCGGCGCCACTCTGGACCTAGAGCCTGCTTAAGATTCTCTCTAAAGCTCTGTCTTTCTCTCTCTCTTTCTCTCTCTCTCCCCCTTTCCCTCTGTCCCTTCTGCCTGCTCACATGTGCTCGCTCTCCCCCTTAAAAAAATAATAAAATTAAATTAAAAGCAGATAACACATAAAAATTTAAAAAATAAATTCACTAATTCTTGCTTAAGAATAGATTCCTAAAGATAAAATTAGAAGTAAAGTGTTACATACAATTGTAAACTCTTCCTATCCATTATAAAGTTGTTTTCTCAAAAGTATCTTCCAATCAATTTAGCTTTGTTAGCAGCATATGAAGGAATCTCTTGGCAAACCTGTTCCTGCTGAGTACCATCCCTGAAAAAATTTGAATCTGCCATTCCCAAAAGCAAAAGACACATTTAGATAAAATAGATTGTTTTAAGCCCATTTAAATACAAATTTCATTGCTCTCTCTATAAGGGGGACAAAATTAGGTCAGTGCAACATCCACCCCTGTCCATGCAGACATGAGGGTCACCTGTAATCTCCACACAGTGTCACATACCCGAATGTCTGGTTGTTGTTGCTTCTTCTTCAAAATATGAAGTAAAAACAAACAAGCAAAGACTAACACCAACAAAAAACTCTGTGGCCTCAGTAAAAGGTGTCTCAAAAGCCTTCACTATACCTTTTTGTGACTATTTTAATTCTCTCATACAGGAGGGGCTGCAGGAACTGGGACTCAATACCTTACTGGGATGGAAAGTGAAAAGGAAGACATTTCCACCACAGGTGTAATAATCTGTGTCTGGAAATATTTGCTGTGGCCCATTGATCTGAGTTCCTCAGGTTCTCTGAAGACAAACTACACATGCTGTATTAAGAATACAACAAACTAGGGCCCCTGGGTGTCTCAGGCATCAAGCATCTGCCTTCAGCTCAGGTCTTGATCCCCGAGTTCTAGGATTGAGCCCCGCATCCAGCTCCCTGCTCGGCGGGAAGCCTGCTTCTCCCTCTCTTTCTCCCCCTGCTTGTGTTTCTTCTCTCGCTGTGTTTCTCAGTCAAATAAATAAAATCTTAAAAAAAAAGAACCCATATCAGCTTCCACCTGCCTACAGACTAAAGACAACACCCCTCATCTGAACAATCTGGTATTAGTCCCAACACAACTCTCTTCTGATCCCTCCTCATGTCATTCTCACACATTCTTCCTTAGTACATATGTATGCACATATATGCACTTGATTCTGTAGCCCTAAAAACTCCCTCTCTTTCATTGAAGATTTGCCCATCATTTAACATAGAGTTCACATCTTATCATTTTCTAGAATGTGTCTTAGTTGATTTTTATTCCTCAGATTACTTATAATGTTAACAATTTTTACCACATACTTTAGAATCTGTATATATATTCTAGTCCTGATCAGTCCAGGTCTGCTCGTTATATTTTTTTTTTAAGATTTTATTTATTTATTTGACAGAGAGAGATCACAAGTAGGCAGAGAGGCAGGTAGAGAGAGAGGAGGAAGCACGCTCCCTGCTGAGCAGAGAGCCTGGATGCGGGACTCGATCCCAGGACCCTGAGATCATGACCTGAGCTGAAGGCAGAGGCTTAACCCACTGAGCCACCCAGGCACCCTGTTCATTGTATTTTCTTGAAATTCATCATATACTTGGGTCAAATAATGTCCTATATTACTTATTACAGTATTCTATTTTTAGGAATAATTTAATAAAATTAATTTTTTTTCATTTTAATTAAGCAGACACAGATAATCAAGACATATAATCTGGTAGCATAAATATACCTTCCAATGTTGTAACTAAAAATTTTGGTCTCTCAAGCAAATGGTCTAGACAAAAGTTCTTATCTGTCTTATCAATTTTATGGCCTATTTTGGCAGTGTTCAAACACAAGGAAAAAGAAAAAGAGAAATGGGTATCAAGAGTGCTTATATGTAAGAATAATTAACCCCTCAAAAGTTTAAGTGGAGCATAATAGTGAAAAAAAAAGAGGAAAAATTAAATATGGGAAGAGGTAAAGTTTTTCTTTGTTATATTAACAAAGCTTTCTATGTGATCTCTGGGTTGATTTCTAGGGTTCTTAGATATTTGTGACTATGCTCTCTTGGAAAACATCTTTTATATTATCATCACTAGGGTCCAATATTACTGTAAAGTAGAGTAAATATTTTGATATCTTCTAAGTTTAATGCCTAGACAGATCATCAGCATAGGTTCTCGGCATGAATGGAAAATAACGTAAAACAACACAGTTTCTACTCCATAGCAAAGGGTTTTGCTTTTGTTGTTTTTGTGGTGGGAGCTAAGTACTGTTTATACTACAAGGTGCTTTTTGTATAATACATTGAGTACAGTCATGCTACTTCTTTTATCTTCATAATATTCTATCTTAGTGCTCAGACTCAGACGTCTGTTTATAGATCCTCAGAAAACTTCACAACAAAAAAGGTTTAAGTTTTCATCTGTTGTATTGTTCCATTTAATAGATCAGAAGCTGATTCCCCCCCAAGATCACACATATAACTGCTAACATCACCACGATTAGAATCCAAATCTCTTAATAAGTCAAACTATTTATTTTCCTGATCATATCTTTGGATTAGTCAAACATTTTTAGTTCTACTGTTTTTTTGAAGAATATTTGAGGCAGATATTAATGGTCAAATTCTTTATATAATCTAAAGTTATATTCCCATTTGGTTGGAGTTAAAATTTCCCTTATTTATTTATTATACTTACTTCCCAAAGGATTCAAGATATTCTACATAATTAAATATGATACATAATAAGCATATTTCCTCAACGTATTGCTTCTATAAATAAAGTGATAATAACAAAGAAAGAATCTCAGAGGATTTGAGATTCAAAATACTTTTTCACCTAAATGTGACCGGGTTCTATTTCATAGGCAAATGAAAAAAAAAATAGCTTTAAATTTATATGAGGAAGAAAGCTAAATGATACCTCAAGAAATATAATCTTCCAAAGTCTAAGTAGAGAAAAGCATAGGTATTGCCTTCAATTTCCAACACAAAGTCATTCTATTCTCTTAGGCTAAAATATACTTGGTGTGGTAGGTAAGAGGGTTTAAGACAAAGAGTTATCAAGGGTCTTCCCCTCTCTGGTCCACATGAAAACAAGGGAACCAGTAAAGCCGATTCAGAATACCAGATCATGGAGGTCCTGGCATTGGGGGATCCTGTGACCATGCCCCCTTCCCAGAATTCCATTACCAGACAGATTGAATGGGAATGGTTTTCTTGCTCTGCTAATATATCAACTAAGTATATAAAACCAAAACTATTAAACATGTATGGAATTCATCATTGCAGGTAACATGAGAACAATTAGCTATTACTTTGTGAATTAATAAAGAAGAAGAATCCAGCATTTATCCTGCTTTTTATGAACAAAACAGATAGGCTTCAAATATTCATATAATCAAATAGGTCTTTATGTGATGAGTAAAAGGTCTTCATAGAAGAAGTCAGGCTAACAAATACCAGAAATAATGCTACATTTAGAAAATCACCATTTTACAACTCCTAATGAAATAAGGAAGCTAGGCAATGATCACAAATTAACTCTAAAACACTAGGTGAGGGGCGCCTGGGTGGCTCAGTTGGTTAAGCAACTGCCTTCGGCTCAGGTCATGATCCCAGAGACCCGGGATCAAGTCCCTCATCGGGGTCCCTGCTCCGTGGGAAGCCTGCTTCTCCCTCTCTCACTCCCCCTGCTTGTGTTCCCTCTCTGGCTGTGTTTCTCTCTGTCAAATAAATAAAATCTTTAAAAAAAAAAAAAAAGAGGAAGTCTGCAGACAGATAGAGAATGTAAGACACGCAACAAAAAAATGACAAAAATGATTTCCAATAAGTAAATGACAAGATAAAAATGTAAACAGACCCTTAGGCAAGGTATGGACCTTGTTGGAATATGATTTTTAAAAAATCAACTATGAAAATATATTTCTTCAAACAATTAGAACAGTAGCTAGGGCCTGGATATTACATGACATAAGCAATTGATGTTAATTTTGTTCGTTGGGTGATAGCATTTTGGTATGTGTTTATGTGTGTGTCAGTATATATGCACATATATATCTCATTTGTAGGCATTTATATTGAGGTATCTATAGATAAAATCACAAGATATGACATTTGTTTAAAATGCTCTTCACACACAAAAAAGGAACAGAAGATATAAGACTGATGAACTTGATGATCATTGAAGATAGGGACATGGGTACATGGGGATTTATTATGATACATTCTCTGCGGTTATGTTTTGAAATTTTCTGAATAGAAAAGTCATCATTCAAATAACCTTGATATAAGAAAATTATAGTGGCAGATTTAAATATATCATCTGTATTTAAAATTTGGATATATCTGTTAGACAAAGAAGGAAAATACAGTGAAATTGACTAAGGCAATTTACATAGATAGATAGATAGAGAGATAAAACTTCATAGTAAATTATGAAGTTCCCAATAATCTTTAATATTTTCAAAAGCTGAGCTTTTATTTTTTTTAAAGATTTTATTTATTTATTTGACAGAGAGAGAGAGAGAGAGAGAGAGATCACAAGTAGGCAGAGAGGCAGGCAGAGAGAGAGGAGGAAGCAGGCTCCCTGCTGAGCAGAGAGCCCAATGCGGGCCTCGATCCCAGGACCGTGAGATCATGACCTGAGCTGAAGGCAGAGGCTTAACCCTCTGAGCCACTCAGATGGCCTCAAAGTTGAGCTTTTATAGCATTCTTTTGATCATTTGTATTTCATTCAAAATTTTGAAAAACACAAATTACTACAGAGATAATTACAGAAACCTGAGTAAGAACTGCATGTTCAATGAGATTTCTATTTCACTGGTTTTAAATTTATTGGATATTATGATGCTGTACTGGTTACATACAAGAAAGCTTTAGTTCTTAAAAGCTGCTCCTGAAAAATTTGGGGATGAAATGTATTTATTGCTACAATTTAATTTGGAATAATTCAGTCAAATACTGCGCACGCACACACACGCACACACATGCACACGCACACACACGTGCACACACACATACACACATGCACGCACACGCACACAGATGAAGAAAGGAAGGTGAGGAGAAACTCACATTTTGTAAACTGTTAAAAACTGGTAAGTCTGGATGAAGTATGTACCTGTATTTACTATTCTTTCAACTTTTTTGTAGGTCTGAACCTTATCCTTATAGAGGGTTGGGGAGAAAAATAAAATTAAGAAAATGATAGTTGAATAAACAAAACTTTACAAGTTTAAAAGTTAATGCATTAATTTGATCTCTTGGATCAAAAAAAAATAAAACATTAAATTACATTCAGAAGCCCAGAGGATATTTCATAGAAATATCATCTTTAAATGGTCATGAATGCAGCAATTGACTTTAAGGTCTTTTATAACAACAAGAACACATGAGTATAAATATCCCAAAACATTCATCATTTTAAAATTAAAAAAGCTGATGTTTAGCAGCTATTTATGATTGCCAGGCAATGAATTACACATTCTATGAATAGTATCTCATTTAATTATCATGATAAACTCATGAGAAAATACCATTATCCTCTAAACTTACAGTGGTCCCACAGACTGGAGAGTGGTGAGGTCAAGTTTGCTCCCTTCATTACTACACACAGCATAACTGCTACTCATTCTCAACTTGCCCTAACCCATCAGAGCTGGCAGTCACCATGCTGCCATAAATGAAATGTCTACTTTAGTATAATGATTCAACAAGTATACACAATAAATTCAAAATGATTAAAGATCTAAATCTGATATCTGAAACCATAAAATCCCTAGAAGAGGACATAGGCAGTAATGTCTTTTACATTGGCCATAGCAACTTCTTTCTAGATATGTTCTTGAGCTCAGGGAAACAAAATAAAAATAAACAACTGGGACTACATCAGAATAAAAAGTTTCTGCAGAGGGAAATAAACAATCAACAAAACTAAAACACACTGGGGTGCCTCAGTCATTAAGCATCTGCCTTCTGCTCAGGCCATGATCCCAGGGTCCTGGGATTGAGCCCAGCACTGGGTTCCCTGCTCAGCAGGCAGCCTGCTTTTCCCTGTCCCACTCCCCCTGCAGAGCTGTGTTTCTCTCTGTCAAAAAAATGAATGAAATCTTAAATATTTTTTTTTAAAAAAGCTAAAAAAAAACCCTAAAAGTCAACCTATGGAACAGGATAAGGTATTTGCAAATGACATATCTGATAAAGGGTTACTATCCAAAATATATAAAGAATTTATAAAACTCTATACCTCCAAAACAAATAATCAAATTAAAAATGATCAGAAGACATGAATAGGCATTTTTCCAAAGAAGATGCTCAACATTACTTATCATCAGGAAATACAAATCAAAACTCCAATGAGATATCACTCCATGCCTGTCAGAATGGCTAAAATCAACAACACAAGAAACAACAGGTGTTGGTGAGATTGTGGACAAAGGGGACCACTTACACTGTTGGTGGGAATGCAAACTGGTGCAGCCACTTTGGAATACAGTATGAATTTTCCTCAAAACGTTAAAAATAGAACTACTCCAAGATTCAGCAATAGTACTACTAGGTATTTACCCAAAGAACACAAAAATACTAATTAAAGGGATATATATACATGCTGATGCTTATAGCAAGTTATCAAAACAACCTGTCCATTGACTGATGAATGGATAGACTATTACTCAGCCATAAAAAAGAATGAAATCTTACTGTTTGCAATGACACGAACGGAGCTAGAGAGTATTATGCTAAGCAAAATATATCAGTCAGAGAAAGACAAATACCATATGATTTCACTTATATGTGGAATTTAAAAAACAAAACAAATAAGCAAAGAGGGAGAGAGAGAGAGAGAGAGAGAGATCAAGAAACGGACTCGTAACTATAGAGAACAAATGGAAGGTGACCAGCATGGGAGCAGGAGGGGTGGTGGCACTGATGGTAGAAGTAGGTCATGGGGATGGAGGAGGGCGCTTGTGACGAGCACCAGGAGTTGGACGAAGTGCTGAATCATGGATTATACATCTGAAGCTAATACTGCACTTTATGTTAACTAACTGGAATTTAAATAAAACTTGAAAAAAATGTAAACTCTGAGGCCATCAGCTTACAATTTAAATTCCTGTTCCAACACTTTCTCGTTGGGTACCTTGGTCAGGTGATTTGCTCTCACTGACCTCCATTTCCCTCAACAATAAAATGTAGATGGGACAGCTTCACAAGACGAGAACATTAGGTGAGGTACATGCATTTAAATAATAGAGTACAGAGCGTGGTAACTAGAAAGGACAGTAAACTAGAAAGGACCCTTATCTGCAGGTGATACCTTCCCGAGACCCCCGGTATTTTATCTGAAGCTGTAGGCGGGACCAAACCCTATTTATACTCCCTTTTCCTACACATGCAAACCTAGGATAGTTTAATTTATAAATTAGACACAGTAAGAGATTAACGGATAATAAAACAGAAAGATTATAACAACATGCTGTAATAAAGGTTAGGTCTCTCTCTTTTTCAAAGTATCTTATGGTACTGTAGTCGCACTTCTGGTGATCGCATGAGATAACAACAAAGCGTATGGATGAGATGAACGGGTGAATGACATAGGTGTGGTGACACAGTTTGGCTACTGCAGACCTTCTGATGAGTTCTCAGGAAGGAAGATCATCTGATTCTGGACTGCAGTTGACACCCGGGCCCTGAAACTGGGGACATGGGGGCTACTATATCCACTAAATGTTAGATATCATTACAGGAAGGGACATCTTTTACTGCAGCAGTTTCAGAGGATTTTGAAAAAAGCAATAATGTTCCAAAATAAAAAGCTTGAAGCACAAATAGGCGACAGGGAGATACTGAAAGGAGCAATATTTGTCAATTAAATAGCAGACAGGCTGAACTCAATTACATCCCCAAGCAAAGTGTCTGCTTAGTATTAAGTCTAAGCTTATTAAATTAGGTTATTTGACAAATGTTTAACAATGAACACCTAAGCTCTTTACAATAAATATTTAGATCAATATTTTACTCATTTAAAAAATAGCAGTAAAATAAGCACAGGGCATTTAAACTTAAACTTGAATTCACTAGTTAAAAAAAAACAAACAAGATCATTTCATGAAGTGAGCACATCATAGCAAATCTCCTACGATAGCAAAGGAAAATCAGCAGGAGAAATATTATAAAAAAAAGATCATCATGGCTGTGTTGGCAGCATTCACCAATATATCTAACATAGGAAGATAAACCGTCCTAACCTGTCATGGAAAGAAAAGCACCAGTTCCCTTTTGAGCTTTCTGCCATCCCAGCATCAGCTTTTGGTGGCTTATCTGCACCTTTCCTTTCTATTTTATCAAAAGAATAATTAAGAAATGTAATAATCCTTAAAGCACAAAGTACGGTCAATATATTTCCCATCCACTTACAAAAAAAGCAATTATCCAGAAAGTCATAAGCCCTAGATAAAACCTGGGTCTTGCTATCTTTTTTTTTTTTTTTCCCAAAAGGAAAGTTAATAACAAGTAGAGTAGCAAAGACTCTCTGGGTAATTTACCACAGATTCTAAAGAGGGCGGAGAGTGAAGTTAACGATACTGCTCACCTCTCGTATTCTACATCTGCATTAATGCTTAAGGTTATCTACGAATCTAAAAATACAAAAGCAAATTAGAATATAGTTTTTTTTAAAGATTTCATTTTATTTATCTGACAGAGAGAAACACAGCCAGAGAGGTAATACAAGAAGGAGACTGAGAGAGGGAGAAGCAGGCTTCCCCCTGAGCAGGGAGCCCAATGTGGGGCTCCATCCCGGGTCTCCGGGATCATGACCTGAGCCGAAGGCAGTCGCTCAACCAACTGAGCCACTCAGGCACCCCTAGAATATAGTTTTGCTGTAAAGAAAAAAAGATTATGCAAATACCAAAAAGTGGGTGAATAAGCAATCATTCTTAATTCTTTTTAACTATAATATTTCCTCTGCAGCCTTAGGCTCATCTTTCTGAGTACCCCCTTGGTAAAATAATGTATCGGAACAGAACTTACAAGCACATGTAGAAATAGAGTTATGGGAACAAAACCATGCTTGAAGATAGTATTTTAATAGATTCATTATTCACCAAAATAAAACAACATCTAGCAAGTATTAAAGACGTAATGACATTATTACACACAAGAGGAAAAATATGAGCAAGATACAGACTTTTTAGGAAAGATGACTTTTTAAATAGGAAAATAAATATCTTAAAGGACCTTGTTCTTATGAATTCTTAGGGAGTAGTCTGGTTAAGCAAGAATAAAACAGAAAGATAAATTACTGTGCATACTGAATAAGTAGAAACCTACTAAGTTGGACTCCCAGTAGGCTGTGAGGGTGAGAAAGGAAGGTGCAGATGACGGAGTGGGCTGAAGATAATATGGAAGAGAGGGTCAGTTGAGTATTTTATCTGCGAGGGGGCACAGATGAGATTTTATTAGGACAGCTGTTCATCATCCATTTTAAAACCACTTATTCATCAATTTTCTAATCCAAAACCAAAACATTCAAATATTTAGTAAAATTTTCTTAAAAACAGCCAAACACCTTGCCTGAAGGGTATATTATGAGATATCAATATTAGATAAATTTGGGTTAGTAAAACAGAACCATTGGAAGAGATGAAATGCAAAATTGTTAGAAACAGGAATTACTACCAGAAGTAAAAGGTGAGCATCTCCTTCACCAAATACACAGAGATGTTGAACAAAGTTGGACTTAGACCAAACTTATTGAATTCACAAGGAGGAAGAGCCTTGACACTTCCTATCTCCTCAAATTCTCCATTCTCAATAATTTAAAGAATAAACTTCCAACTACATTTCTCTTTCTTTCAGTTAGTATTCAAAAGCATCTTAAACCACATACAAAAATCAACTCAAAATGGATTAAAGTTTTGAACATAAGCCTGGAAACCATAAAACTCCTAAAAAAAAAAAACATAAAGGGAAAGGTCTTGGCAATGATTTTTTTTTTATTTGACACCATGAGCAAAGGCTAAAAAAAGCAAAAAAAACAAATGGGACTACATCAACCTAAAAAAGTTTCTACATAGCAAAAGAAACCATCAACAAAATAAAAATGGAACATACAGAATGGGATAAAATATTTGCCAATCAGATATATATGATAAGGAGTTAATATCCAAAATATATAAAGAACTGAAAATTATATAATATATATATTTTTTTAAATATATATATATTTTTTTAAAAATGGGCACAGAAACTGAAGAGATATTTTTCCAAAGAAGACATATAAATGGCCAACAGGTACATGAAAAGGTGTTCAACATCACTAATCATCAGGGAAATGTAAAGTAAAACCATGAGAAATCAGTTCACACATGCTAGAACAGCTAATATCAAAAAGACAAGAAATAACAAATGTTGGTGAGGGTGTTGAAAAAAAGGTACCGCTGTATACTGTTTGGTGGGGATTTAAGTTAGTTTAGCCACTGTGAAAATAGTATGGAGTTTCCTCAAAAAATTAAAAAATAAAATTGTATTATTCAAGGTTTCCACTTCTGGGTATAGATCCAGAGGAAAAAAATAAAAATAGGTTATCAAAGAGGTATCTGCATTCCCATGTTCATTCTTTATAATAGTCAAGATATAGAATTAATCTAAGCAGCCATCAGAGGATGAATGGATAAAGAGTGCGCGTGCACACACACACACACACACACACACACACACACACACACACACTCAGCCATAAGAAAGAAGGAAATCTTGCCCTCTGTGACAAACAGATGAACCTTAAAGACATTTTGCTAAGCGAAGCTTGAGAAAAACAAGTATTGTATGGTATCACTTATATGTGGAATCTTAAAAAAAAAAAAAAAATCAATCAAATTCACAGAATCACAGAAAAGTAGTTGCCAGTTACCAGGAGCTAGGGGTAGGGAAATAGGGAAAGTTTGGCAAAAGGCTGTAGACTTTCAACTATAAAATGAATATAGGAAGGAAGGAAGGAAGGAAGGAAGGAAGGAAGGAAGGAAGGAAGGAAGGAAGGAAGGAAGGAAGGAAGGAAAATTAGTAATGCATAGAGCAATAGTGATTGTGTTTTGAACTAAGGATTATGATTAATATCATTCTGAGCACTTGAGATCCAAAGGTGGAGGAGCTTTTAGAATTCACCTTTGCTCTGAACATTTAGGAAATACAGTCTTACATAATCAGATTTTTTTTTGCTTTATTAAAATTAATGATTTTTTTTTTCTTTTTAGTGAAGAAACCTATTAAATAAAACAGAATCCTTGTAGAGGTCTTGGGAGAATACTTTGAAAATGTCTTTTTAAATAGGACTTCAGAAGTAAGCATACATTTAGAAATTTTGGCTAACATCTGTGAAATTTCACTTATATTTAAACAGAACTGTGAATGTCTTCCCAGGGCACCTACCATTCTATTTTAATTATGCCACTTAAAAAAAAGTGAAAAAACTGTTTTAACATCTAACAAAGCACACATGATGCGAAAACACTTGTTCAACCACCTCCGCAGTTTTAACAATAAGACAAATATGAGATCATTGCATTTCTTAAGGCTCATTAGATAAGAATTAGTGCAGTGGCACTATTTTTGGAAAACATTTGCCTTTGATGATATCTTCTTTTCATATATATTTGCCATTTGGGGGGTCCTTTTTCAAATTTGTTTTCTACAAATTCTACATTAGACTTGCAAGACATTATAAAGTAGAGCTGTGTTATAATGGTAGCACAAACTACTCAAGTCTAGAAATTCAAAATAAATGGCGTGCCAACCATTGAGAATGACTTTGAGTCATATTTTTGTATCAGTCAGCCTAAAAAACAAATTATAGATTTTTTTCTCATTTGTTTCATATCAAAGACATTTAAATATACTAACTTAAGATGGCAGAAAATATAGGTCACAAGTGTGAATAAGTTGAATTACTTACTCCTTGGGAGTAATTCTCTGGGCAAGAAGTTTAAATTTAAAGTTACATTCCTCATGCCACTTATTCAATCTTTATTCTACTTTTACAGTTGGAAAACTACAGAACTCAAGCACAGTTCTAGGTACCCAAAAAGTCTAATTATAGTTAAGAGACACTCTGACTTTTATTTACAATTTATTGTGCCAATTATCAGAATATATGGTGCTCTTCACTAAGAATTTGGTTAACTAGTAAGTTACACATCTTTGAAGTGAAGGGTAATTCAAGTAATTTCATATTTCTTCTGCAAGACAGACAAAGATCCAAGGGCAACACTGCTGGGGAAAATATGTTTTATAAATACAATCTGCTCTTCTACAATTTTACCTCTTAGATAATATACTGTGTCCACTGTACCCAGGTGGAGATTTTTTTCTTCCTCTCTGTGATTTACTCATACAAAGTGACCATGAAGCCCAAGGCAAAGGTGCAAGGATATTTTTGGGTGTAGGTTTTATAGTAAAAACTAAAGAGTTATTGGATGTTCTACAGGGTACCACGTAGATCACCAAGACAGGAAAGCAGATCTAGACTAACAACAAAGCTTTGAAGGAATGGGTGGTTGCCTTTCTTACCGTTCACATCCAATACTCTCCAGAATTCGAGTATAACTCATTGGTGTTATGGTGGTTAGATAAGATAAAGGGCCCTATAAATCAAGGTGGAGATGGAAGACCTCAATCACTTTTTAGGACATCTAGATAAAGAAGCGCAATGGCTTTATGAGCAGGATTGTTTTGTGTTGTTTTGTTTTTTCCTGTGTGTACAACTTTGTAAAATATGTTGATGTACTCTTCAAAATACCTGGGAAGATCTCATACATTTAGTCACACAGTAGTATATGTTATATGCCAGATACTGCGTTAATTACTGAGCATTTGAGTGAGACGGAGAGCCAAAAAGGTTAAAAGAGTGAGTGGACACAGATCATTCAGAACACTGAGATATTTGCCATGCTTAGAGGTTTTAGCACACTGAAAACACGCTTTGTTCAGACTTACAGGAAAATCTTATAGGAAAGAGTCATCCAAATGGAGACTTGAAGAAAGAATAACATTATCCTAAAGTAATTAAAGTGAGGTTGGTGGAAGTGTGACTGCAGACAAATAACCTGAATACAAGAGATACCTGAATAGTCTGAGATTAGAGGAAAGGTCTGGACAGTTGAGACCACTGTCTATCAACCTAAGCCCTGACTATCTCTCTGGATCAATTACAGAGCTTCTTTTGGTTTATTTCCTCATTTTCAAATAGCATTGTTAGGAAAACAAAATGACATTACATGTGATCTACCAAATACAGCACAGTAGTTTTCTCATAATTGTTAAATTTTCCTGCCTTTACTTTTCCCATCCACATTCCTCTATTTTCATGGCTTTGATCACATTTATTTATTATTAACATTTGCACAACTTGAAAAACAAGGAAAGGAAGAGGTGTTTATTTTTTCTCTCTCTTCAATCAATCAAATGCTATTGACGTTGGATTGGTAGGCACTGTTACTAGGTGATTCTCTTTGGGTCCATCCCACCCATCCCCATCACTCCGAACCCTATTATATGCTCCCCACACATGGTAAGTAGTAAATAAATGAATAGATATGTTATTTTATCTTCCCTTTATCTTATAGATTATTTTACTTGCCCCAATATTTTCCATTCAGTATTTTCTATGTCCTTCTGTCTTTCCATGGCATTATCAATCCTTTTTCAAAACATATAATTTAGTCTAGGCTCCATTCTATCTACAGATAGAGGGCAAAAAAGGATTTGAAAAATTGAGGTCAGCAGTATTTTTCTATTGTTTATATCAGAGTTTCTCAGCTTAAACACCATTAACAATTTTAACGGATAATTTCATGCTATGAGAGTCTGTCCTGTGCCTTATAGATTGCTTAGCAGCATCCCTGGTCTCTATCCACTGCATGCCTATGTTACTTCCTTCCTAGTCATGACAAGGAAAAATATCTTCATATATAGCCAAGTGTGTGTGTGTGTGTGTGTGTGAGTGTGTGTGCCCTAGGAGGCCAACCCTTTATCTGTTGAGAAACAATCTTATGTTGTAGAGAGCATTCAACTCAAAAGAACTTTCATCATGGAAGAAACTTTTTTTTTTTTTTTAAGATTTTATTTATTTGACAGAGAGAAACACAGCCAGAGAGGGAACACAAGCAGGGGGAGTGAGAGAGGGAGAAGCAGGCTTCCCACCGAGCAGGGAGCCCGATGTGGGACTCGATCCCGGGTCTCCGGGATCATGACCTGAGCCGAAGGCAGTCGCTTAACCAACTGAGCCACCCAGGCGCCCCAGAAACTTTTCTTTTAATTAACAAGGTTTAGGTAAATTTTGAAGTTTGAGGAGAACAAAAATTAAACATAAGGTATTTAATGCTACAACAATTACAACATTTTGCCAATATAACCGATTTTCTACCCACATCCCTCAAAATTGACTGAATTGGTGGGTCACCTGAATGAAGAAAGTAAGGTTTTCTGATTTAGATTACCGAAATTTCAACATCAAGAGATAAGATATCTTTAGATAAAATCATCTCTGGAGATACAACCTTAAAACCCCTTCCCTCTTGGTTTGCTATGATCAGGTTAATACTAAAGAATAGCTTGTGTTTCCAGTTTATCTTTCTTCAGACAAGCTGAAGATCAAGAATAATCACTGACAGTTGGGGCAATATTTGACAAGAAAATTATATTGGGAGCTTGAAGCCGTCTATATAATTTATGCTTCAAATCAGACAATACTTAATTTCTTTCCTAGAATGCCTGGGAAGATGACTATAGGGCTAATTGCTAGCATTGAAGTGAAAACTTTGTATGCTCCTTAGATGTTAATTGCTTTACTTCTCAGAATTTCACAAATCAAATTTACCATGAGTATATTCACTACTAAATATAATTCTAAACAATGCTAGAGTGGGTATTCAAACTGAAGTTAGCATATATATGATTGCTCTGTTAGTTACCTGTTTCTTTTTTTTTTTTTTTAAGATTTTATTTATTTACTTGACAGAGAGAGAGATCACAAGTAGGCAGAGAGGCAGCAGAGAGAGAGGAGGAAGCAGGCTCCCCGCCGAGCAGAGAGCCCAATGCTGGCCTGGATCCCAGGACCCTGAGATCATGACCTGAGCCGAAGGCAGAGGCTTAACCCACTGAGCCACCCTGGTGCCCTAGTTACCTGTTTCTTCTAATAGACATTGAGTCCCAGGTACACTTTGTTTCAGTGCCTTGGAGGATTTAGTTCATCTCTTTGGAACTGTGTGTGTGTGTGTGTGTGTGTGTGTGTGTGTGTGTGTGTGTACAGGCGTGTGCTTGAGTGATAACCAGTGTTTTATATACAGTGACACAGTGATTTATATTATTATTATTATTATTATTATTATTATTATTAGCCTTTTAGTAAATACAGAAGACCGTTTAAGGCAAATGCTATTTAGTGGTTAGACTGTTAAGGTCAGCCACACATGTATCTCTGTCTATTAACTCTACAGAGTTCCTTAGACTAATACTGCTTTAACTTTTCTTGGGTTTTTGTTTGTTGTTGTATTTTGTTGTCTGTTTGTTTTATTTTCCTTTTCTTTTTTTTTTGCCATTCCAAATGGATCTCCAGGTAGTTTCATTTTGGAAAATAATCAGGTTTCTATGTACTCTAAATACTTTAAATAAGAAATTCTTCCTTCCCACTAGTACCTTTGTGCAGTCTAAAACTGTTTTCTATATTTGGAGACTCTGCATTGAAAGATTTTTCTAGTTAAAGTAGAAGAATGTTCAGCAAAATTCTCTTTAGTCATTTTTGAAGGGAGCATGGAAATCCTTGAGCAGTGACAATGTTTTCTTTTGGGGTGCCTGGGTGGCTCAGTCCATTAAGTGTCTGCCTTCAGCTCAGGTCATGACCCAGGGTCCTGGGATGAAGTCCTGTATTAATTAGGCTTCTGGCTCAGCTGGGAGTCTGTGTCTCCCTCTGCTTCTGCCCCTCCCACCTGCTCATGTGCACGCTCTTTCTCTCTCAAATAAATAAGATCTTAAAAAAAATAAATAAATTACAACAGGGCACCTGGTGACTCAGTCATTCAGCGGCTGCCTTCAGCTCACGTCATGGTCCCAGGGGCCTGGGACTGAGCTCCATGTCAGGCTTACTGCTCAGCGGGGAGCCTGCTTCTCCTTCTCCCACTCCCCCTACTTGTGTTCCTTCTCTTGTTCTGTTTCTCTACATCAAATAAACAAATAAAATCTTAAAACAAAACAGAACAAAAAACCCACAATGTTTTTTTTTTCTTTCATTCTATACTGGGAAAAATAAAGTAGTAGATATTTTACTGCAGAATTTAGACATTCAAAGAAAAATCAAACAGAAATAGTTATTTTGAGATATTCAATCATCTTTTCAATTCACCAAAATAGCCAGCACTTGGGGGTCAGCTTTTTCAACACTAGCCTATATTATCAACCTGACCCCTTAACTATTGATGTTTCTATGATTACCATTGTGCCTATCCCCAACTAGAACTAATTCCTACTCCTAGTTCTCTGTTCTTGATATTGGACTTGGGTTTGAGTCGAAGCTCACTGAGCCCAGCATTGTCATCCTTTGGGAACAGAATACATCTACCTAAAGGACTATTCTGAAAATAAAATGGGATGGTTATATTAAGACCCTTGATGATATCTGAAACTATTAAATGGCCAAAAGATACCCAAAATGGCAGCTGTGAGGCTAACGAGGACATCTGACCTTAGGTGAACCCAACAATATAAACATTTCCCAGATCTCGGAGCTGGAAAGCACCCAACCAGCCCTGGTCGATTACAAAGCTATAATAAATCAACCCCCTGCACTATCATGCATGACCAGCTACCCCCACTTCTGTACAAGAATAAGCTTACTGCTGTCACTTTGCTATTGGATAGAGGCATGACCACCTGGATATGTTCTGCTCCTTTGGAGACATACCCAGCAGGGTTTGTTTCGTTTCTTTTGAAACATGACCACCAGGGCAAGTTTCGTCTCTTTAAAAACCCAGGCCACCCTAGAGTCGGGGCCCTCGCAGAGACTGGACTGTAGTGAATGATTGCAGCCAGCTATAATACACCTCTCACTGTTTAACCCTTAATGGTGTTGGTAGTGATTCGCTGAGCACACCCTATAACAAAACGTTTGGATCCATCATCAACATTTGGGACCATAGAGACTGGCTAGAGGGATTTATAGAACCATGTAGATGGGTTGTTTTGAAAGCTTGACTTTCACTATTGCTTCCTTACTTCACTCTGTAGGAGGACAGAGCCCTGCACCTGAACTCTCATAGAGGCCATTCAGCCTATTTTAGACAATGAGATGTTGGCAAAAGTACAAAAGCAGAAACTTGAAATAAGCCTGAATGATTGGCTTTGCATGCTTTTACACCTCTGGATTCACCATAGGAACATGTCTGGACTAGCCTGTCAGAGAAATGGAAAGTCATGAGAGCTGAGTCAAGTCACCCCAAATGCCTCTGGACGCGTGAGCCCCATCCAACAACACCATGGTCTTCAGAGTGTCTTTAACAAAGGTCATTTGCAAGTCTTTTAACATGTCTGCAATTGAACAAAGAATACAGACAAACTAATACAAAGTAAATAATGCCTAAGAACTCTACATTTAATGTTATATACATACAGATTTTTATATCCACTTGTATGACATGTATATTCAAATATCTTGGAGAAACTTACTTAGATCCTGCTCCTCCAGTTTGCCCTCCACCAGCTGCATTTCTCCTCACTTCTCTTCCCATTTTGGTCCAATATCCCATTTCTCTCAACAGTTGCAAAAGGGCCTAAATGGGATGCTTTCTAAAATGTTGGTAAGCACTGACTGAACTGACCCCGAAAAAATTGATTTAGAGGTTTTCCTCTACGATTTTTGCATGCATCTATTCGCTTTATTTTTATTCTCAGCTTATATTTGGTCAATCCTTGGTTAAAGCAGTATTCCAAAGGGCAAAATTAGTTTCTTCTGTTGAGAAATTAATATTCCCACCTTTCTAGCGTTAAGGGAGGAAAGTTCTGACACATAAATTTCCCTTTCCAGAGGACTGCAATGCACAAGTTCTGGGTATAGAATTGATACATAACCTAAATTAGTAACTTTTTTATGAAGAAGAAAATGAGTATTTTGTTTGTGGCGTTTCAGATTTTGAATATCATCTTTGAGCCCCATATAGTATATCTCTGTGTAAATTGTGCATAAATGCCTTTATGCTCCTGCTGTTAAGCAGGGGACGTTACGTTGTACCCATGTTTGTACATGCCCAGCATCCCTCCCCTACTCACATACACCAAGAGCCAAAGCTTTGTGCTTCAACGCGCTTATACTTGAACAGGAAGTACAGATGAGAGATAGGCCCATAAGTTTATTTTTAATGCTTCCCTTTTGCTGATAAACATCTAAACACAAATTCAATTATGTTCTATTGTTTGATAGACACATTTCCTTATTCTAAGGAAAAGTTGTATATTTTGTTTTGTTTTGTGTTTCGTTTTTTTTGTTTTTTTTTTTTTTAAAGAGAACAAGCTTTTTTTTAATAAAAGAGGACAAGGAAAAAAATTCTAGTAATTGACACTCAAGAAATAGAGGAAAGGATGTGAAGAGGAGGTCAACCAGAAGAATAAGAAAGTATAGAAAATGTCTGGCAGTCAAGGGGCAGTACATGTGCCGCAGTGTTTCAGATACTTTCTGGTTTTTGCTCTCAGAGCTACCTAGTAAACTCAAATTACTGGATTGTAAAGCAGGGACTCAGATCTGTCTGAAAAATCAGCAAAATGTTCTCTAAGTAAGAAAGGGATAAAGTAAGATTATAAATACCTTTGTTACACCTAGCAAAGATCTAAGGTGGTTGTGAAAAAGATGGGGGAGCAAAGGTGAAGTATTCTCCAGACTGAGAAGCACTTTGAGACTGAAAAAAACAAAGCAAGCTTCTCCATACCTTTAACAGAGTTTTATTCAGGTTAACTTCCTGACTGACTGAGGTGGGTGGGGGAAATCAAAGACAGCAATCCAGGCAGCTCACAGGAATTTCCTCAAAGTCTAGACCTTAACCCACATGTTTCTTTTTTTAAATATTGTATTTATTTATTTGAGAGAGAGAGAGAGAGAGAGAGAGAGAGAGAGAGAGAGAGAGAGAGCATGAACTAGGAGAGGGGCAGAGAAGCAGATTCCCCCCTGAGCAAGAAGCCCAATGGGGGACTCAATCCCAAACTCTGGAATCGTGACCTGAGCTGAAGGCAGACACCTAACCAACTGAGCCACCCAGGCGCCCAACCCACAGCTTTTACAGAGTAAGGCGATGGCTGTAGTGAGATCAAACGGTAGTTCTCTAAAGTGGATGCTTCTGGGCACCAGCCACCTAGACCAGTGAACTGAAATAGTGCCAGCTGTGCCCCAGGGCTATCTCTCTGTGGTGCCACCCGTGCGGCAGTCCTATCTGCTAGTTATCGAGAGTCACACCTTCCGTGCACCAGCTTAGGGAGGATCGGAAGGAACCTTCCCGAATGTTGGCCAGGGCATGCAGCAACATCCAGGGCGCTGGAACAGGTAGCTCAAGGGCAGTTGTTGCATGGGCATGAACGAGATGGAGGGTCAAGGTTGGAGTCAGTGTCGTTAGCACTCTTACTTCGGTGCCTCGTGGAACCCTTCATACAGACAGAAAACTGAAGACATTTGTCCCTAAATTTGTTATGTTTTTAGAAAAAGTTGTCACATTACTTAAAAACAAGCAAAAAAAAAATCCACAAAACTTTACACTTCTATAAAAGTTTCAAGGTGATAGAAAAATTGAGGAGAAGGCACAGCAATTTTCCATAGACTACTGACCACACATATGCACAGCCTTCTCCATTATCAACCTCCCCATCAGGGTGGCCTATTTGTTCCAATTGATGAAACTATGTTGACAGGTCATAATCACCCAAGGTCCAACCTCTGAGAATTTTAAAAGCATTTGCTACAGATGCCCCCCATTACATGGTAGGGCTTCTACGGGAATTTTTCCCTCAGCAGCGTCACAAGGGGCTTGTGATAGCCACATGTCACATACATGACAAGGGGATTTTGCAGATATGATTAAGGTGTAGATCTTGAGATGGGGAGATCATCCTGTATTATTTGGGTGAGCCCACTGAAATCATAGGAGTTCCTATAGGGGAAAAGAAGGCAGGGAGTCAGAGCAAAGGAGGCAAAGTTTGCCTGATCTGGGGCCACAAGCAGAAGACTGTAGGCAGCCTCGAGAAAAGGCAAGGCAGTGGGTGATCCTCGAGAGCCTCCAGAGGGAGCACGGCTCTGCCAAATCATTTCATATTTCTGAGTGTCACAATCCTACTGTTGCATTGTTTTAAGCCACTAAGTTTGCATATAGTTTTAGCTGCAATAGGAAATAATTGCACTGCCCAAGATAGAGAAAGGCCTACCTTAAAGACATTTATGGATGTGAATTTTGTCTAATGCAGTATAAGGTTACAATGGATATATTATTAAAGTACAATTTTAGGAAGAATGATTTCAAGCTGAAACTAAAAGGACACATTGCAAAATGAAAAGAAGACTTTGGGATTCTAAACCACTGTAGGCAGGACACAGGCTGAGAAATCTCTTCATTTGCACACACTAGCCACTTCCTTTGAAAAAATAATGATGCCGAAGTATGTAGCCAAGAGATGCCAGAGGACAACTCCAGAGATCAAGATTGAGCACTAATCAAGAATTGATAAAATGTGCCCAGCTCGATGTCAGAAATGCTATATAGCTGTGACTGCTGTGAGTATCCAGTTTTCTCTGAATCAGGATGTCTGTATAGATTTTCTTAGGTCTCCTTAAATCACAGATGTTCCATGGAGCTGTATCTTAGGAACTGCATGCAAATTGTTTTATCCACACATGGACATAATTTAAATAAAAAATCTTGGACCTCAAGCCTGAGACTCTTGCCATAAAAAAAGTGTGGGGTGGGGGAAAAGAGTCCTGGAGCAGGTGATGTACTTTCCCCATAGGAGGGGTATAAATTCTGACCATAGGACCCACTGGGGCACAGTGTATTTTCCAAAATGGTTGCATCAACATTTCCTGCCACAGAAATGATTTTCCGATGTGACCTTGACAGCTCTCTCACGGAAAAGATGGGTCTATCTTTCCTGCCTTTGGGCAGGCTTGTGACTATCTTTTACTAGTAGAATGAGGAGGAAAAGACAGTATGATTTTTATACTTGCTTAGAAAAGGGGATGTAGCCTCCATTTTGTTTGCCGGAACATTTGTTGGAACCTGAATCACCATATAAGCTGTGCAGAGGCCCTGAGGCCACCACGCTTTGAGGAAGCCCAAATCAGTCCATGTGGGGAGACCACCTGGGGACTCCTGTAGACGACATGGGCAGAGACAGGTCTGACTAGCACCCATCTGCTCCTGACTTGCATTCCTACTACTATCTTTAAGCACATTCCAAATACCTGGCCCACAAAACCGTAAGACATAATAAAATTATGGTAAGATGTATTACGTAACAATAGATAACCAAAGAAGCCCCTTCCCCTGTACCCTCAAAACAAGAAAACACAAGTTTTAGTTATTTCAATTTCACACATTGGTGGTGACTCACTTCTTCCCCTAGTGTCACCTGTACTCGAAACCTTTCCTGAACATCACTGCACAGCTGGTTGTTCATGTCATCTATTTTCACCACCAAACCATGGCAGTTTTCCTTGACACTGTGCTTACCATATAGGGTATTATTTACATACTTCTCATTTTTTTTTTCCCACTGAGATAGAAAGTCCTCAAGGGAAAAGGCCCTGAGTCATTCAAACTTTTATCTCCTAAAATGAAAAGCACAAGCTATATGCATAATTGGTGTTGACTATATTTGTTGAATCAATGAATGGATGAATGAATGGATGACATTTGTTAGAAAAATCTTTTCATTCTGTTGTTTTGTGAAAAAAGGCTTTGTTACTCTTTAAAGGATCCTACACCCTTACAACACAAATAGAAGAGGATTTGTTTTGGTATTACTGGACGTTTAGGATAATCCTTAGTTCTGAAGAATGGAGAAGGCAGCCTTTTTTTTTTTTTTAAGATTTTACTTATTTATTTTGACAGAGAGAAAGAGAGCCCAAGCAGGGCGAACTGCAGGCAGAGGGAGAAGCAGACTTCCCACTGAGCAGGGAACCAGATTCTAGATTTGATTCCAGGACTCTGGGATCATGACCTGAGCCAAAGGCAGATGCTTAACTGACTGAGCCACTCAGGAATCCCAGAAAGTAGCCTTCGTACCATTTATCAAGTCATTTCTGAGAGGATGAAATACATATGGGAAAGCAAAATAGTATTTGTAATTTTTGTGTATGACCACAAACGTAAAAAGAGCAAGAAGCTGATCTAATGATAAACCCTGTACTCTAGGGGCAGAACAAGTTCCCCTTCATGTGGGACGAGGTTAGGGCCTTGGAGTTAGAACGTTACTGATCACTGGGGTGCCTGGGTGGCTCAGTTGGTTAAGCGACTGCCTTCAGCTCAGGTCATGATCCTGGAGTCCTGGGATCGAGCCGCACATCGGGCTCCCTGCTCTGCAAGAAGCCTGAGTCTCCCTCTCTCACTCCCCCTGCTTGTATTCCCTCTCTAGCTGTGTTTCTTTCTGTCAAATAAATAAAATCTTAAAAAAAAAAAACAAAAGATTACTGATCACTAAATACTCAGGTGTAATCAGACAAACTTAGACACCCAGCTAGTGGTATGATGGGTAGTACTAAAATAGTTTCTGGAGAGAGACTCAGCATCTACCTCCTTAAAAGTATTTCCTGGGGGCTGCCTGGGGGGCTCAGTTGGTTGGGCGACTGCCTTCGGCTCAGGTCATGAACCCAGAGACCTGGGATCGAGTCCCCACATTGGGCTTCCTGCTCAGCAGGAGGCCTGCTTCTCCCTCTCTCACTCCCCCTGCTTGTGTTCTCTCTAGCTGTGTTTCTCTCTGTCAAATAAATAAATAAGATCTTTAAATTTTTTTTAGAAGTATTTCCTGAGAAGTTAAAAAATAAGAGGACAAATATTCTTTGTAGAAGTAGTAAGAGTACATAGAGGGAATAATACTTTTGAAATGGCCCTAAGTACAATCATTAAGTCAACAATTTTATGGAACATCCTACTGTCTGAGAACGTGGGAGTATAGGGTAAAATGCAACAGGTGTGTCCCAGGATTCATGAGGTTGAATTCTAATGGAGGAAGACAAACCCACAAGAAGCTAACAAAATAGGGGTGCCTGGGTAGCTCAGTCGTTAAGTGTCTGTCTTCAGCTTGGGTTGTGATCCTGGAGTCCCAGGATCGAGCCCCCCTTGAGCCCCGCATCGGGCTCTCTGCTGGGTGGGAAGCCTGCTTCTCCCTCTCTCCCCCACCCTGCTTGTGTTCCCTCTCTAGCTCTGTTTTTCTCTGTCACATAAATAAATACAAAATCTTAAAAAAAAACAAAAAAAAAAACAAAAAAAAAAAGAACAGAAGCTAGCAAAATAGGATAAATTCAGAAAACATGTATGTTGAAAAGGAAAATGACGCCTGGCAAAGGGAAAGACAATGGCCAGGGGAAATTAGTGCCTTAGCTAGAATGGCTCAGAGGGTGCAGGAAGCACTGCTGTTTGCCACCCAAAGATTAACCCCTTCCTTCAGTCCCAAGAGAAGAACCTGCCTCTTGCCCGTCACTTACTCTCCCGTCTTCTACAGAGCAAGAGGTGGAGAGTATGGAACATACCTCTGAGATGTTATGGAGAAATCCATTAGGGCAGAGGAGGTGAAGATTGATGCCTCCAAAAAAGATCCTCCACCATGATGAAGAAACTCTCAAAGGACAGTCCCTTCTTCACGTTGAATATCACTCAGAATACTGCCCTGTGAGGGCAAGACCTGCACGCTGTTGCAGGCATCTTGTGATATGATCAGGGAGGCAATGGCTACTGCAGAGAAGTCACCCCAAGGCTGATTTCACTGAGCCAGAACCAAGCCTTGGATCACCTACTTCAGTACTTCTATTGTATGGGAAAAAACAACACTAAATGTTTAAGCCAAAGTCATACTTGTAAGCGGAGACAAGTGAATGTTCCCGGGGCTCCCATAGCAGAGTATCACAAACTGAGTCGTTTAAACAACATAAACATATTGTCTCATATTCCCAAGGCTAGAAATCGGAAATTGAGGCGTGTTAAAGATCGGCTCCTCCTGAGGGCTGTGAGGGAAGGATCTACCCCAGGCCTCTCCTGCCTTACAGACGGCTGTTTGCTGTTCCTCACAGCTTCCTTCTATGTGTCTCTGTGTATAAATCTTCCTTTTTTTATGAGAACTCCTGGATGAGGAACCACTCCTAGTGACCTCATTTTACCTGGATTATCTCTGTAAAGGTTCTGTCTCCAAAGGTCACATTCTGAGGTACTAGAAATTAGGAATTCAACATATGAATTTTGAAAAGACACAATTGAATTCATAAAATAAATACATAAGTTCTCAATGAGACGCTCATCCTGAACAGAAAATGAGTAAAAAAGCATATTTTTTTAACACAGAGTTGGGTGAAGATTATTGTAAGGACGAGAGCTACATGTGCCAAAGCTCTGAGTTTGATTTATCAGCATTCAGATACCTGTGTGTGCTGGTGATCGATGTATTGCCTCCCAACCCCAAATGCACATTTCATTGCCTGTTCTGTGATAAGATTCCAAATATTTCTCTTTTGCCAACTGACCTGATGCTAATTGTGCTTTCTCAGAAGAGGGTCCTAGAGGCACATGGCAGGAGTCAGGGCGTTTCTTCCTGGTTCCAACTTGCTCTTCTTCTTCTTCTTCTTTTCTCTCTCTTAAAGATTCTATTTATTTATTTTGACAGAGAGAGTCACAGTAAGAGAGGGAACACAAGCAGGGGGAGTGGGAGAAGCAGGCTTCCTGCTGAGCAGGGAGCCCAACGTAAGGGACTCAGTTCCAGGACCCTGGGGTCATAACCTGAGCAGAAGGCAGATGCTTAATGACTGAGCCACCCAGACGCCCCTCCATGTACTCTTCTTAACACATTCCTGCATTGTGTAAGGGCTCTGCGGGGCCAGGCCCAGATGTGTACAGATTCTGCAGTGACAGGAACCAGCAACACAAGGGACCCACCTGTGCAAAGATTCTGAAGGAAAACAAGAGAATGCATTACCATTAAGTCTGACAGTTTAATAAACTCCACCCAGTGAACTCTGATCACACAATTTCAGTGAGGCCTGAATCTTGTTTTATTTTTCTCTCTTTTTAATTTAATTTAATTTAATTTAATTTTTTTCATTAACTTTGAGGCCTGGATCTTAATCCTAAGGACATTTCTCTTTTAAACTGATTCCTTTCTTGGGTGTTCTATACTAGCGCTAAGTTTGTGACTATGCTTATATATTCCTGAATTCTTCCTATAGCTGTTAACTCTTTATTAGGCAATCACCTTTACTACAATACCAGTTATAATTAGTAATTCTGGTTAAGGGCACCTGTGTAATCTGACCCTTGGTTTCAGCTCAGATTGTGATATCAAGGTTCTGAAATGAGTTTTGTGTCAGGCTCCACATTCAATATGGAGTCTGCTTACCGTTTCTCTCTCCCTCTCATTCTGCTCCTTTCCCTTGTGGCATGCAATCCCTCTCAAATAAATAAATAAATAAATAAATAAATAAATAAATAAATCTTTAAACAAATAATCTTTATATTAAATTGTTCCTGTTGTGATTTCTGTGTCTTCTTGTGGCCCTGACTTATGTACTATGCCAGAAAGTCATTCACAATACCACCAGGCAGAGTGGAAAAGCAAGCTCTACAATGGGACTCAAGGAATGACTCAGTGCAACGCCATGAAGTAGCCTACAGAATGCTGCTCTCTCTCCCAAAAAGGAGGAAAATCCAGAAGCTACCGATGCCTTTTCCAGGAACACTTCTATTTAGCTTCAATGCAAGGAAGGAGAAGAAGGTGATGAGTTAAAAAATGTACTGTGGTTTCTAGATCACTGTACAAAACACCGTATCCTTCAAGCACTGCTGCTTCTCTTCTCTCTTGTTCCATTTAATATCAAATTTCCACTTCACCTGAGAGCATCAGAGTAGTTGAGTCTAAATTATACTAAAACTTGGGGCATCATTATTTTCAGATGTGAAAAATGAAAAGTAGAAAGAAAAAAAGAAAGGTAAAATGGAAATGCCAAATGATTTTGAGTTTTCCCAAAAGCTCCCATGGAAAACAATGACTTTACTTGTATCTAATCAACTAGAGTTGGGTCATACAACCATGCCTTACACAACTATTGGAAAATGGCTAAGAAAAAGGGAATTGTGGAGGGGAGTAGAGTCAGTCAACCAATGGTATATGCCTATTTATGTCCTGTTCTCTCCTCCAAAAGAACCCTAATTGACCTTTCCCAGTGGTATGGAGATATGAAGGACAGAGGATTTGTATAAAATGGGTCATAAACTCTCCATAATGTTAGACTTCTGGATCTTTAAAATTTAAGAACAACTAAGAGGCAATACTCAAATTTAAAGTAATAAATGCCACCAGGAAAACATTTAACATTTTAAGCACAAGCTTATTATCCTGTAGAGACTGTTAGCAATTTGTCATTTGTCACACAGAGAAAGTCTTCATACACAGCTTATCATTTCTTCTTTCATATGAGAGCTATGTATTTGTTCTACGTGTTTTCATTTATTTCAATATATATATGAACGTATTTTCTTGACAACACATTCAGATTAACCTATTTAGAAGGCTGATACAGATCTATTCCATTTAACCAATTAGATATTGATGATCATTTAAAGAAAGATGATTTTCTTTTGAGACTTTGAAACCATTTTATCACTGATCAAATATACGATATTTAATATTTACCATTTAAGAAAATAAATAAGATTTTTCAAGAAACATGACAAGATGTTGTAACACTGGCAAAAAAAAGTCACACAAAAGGCTAGGCAGGAGCTACATATGACTAGAGTTCAGAGATTTTATGTCATAATATGTGAATTTTCATTGTTGTATATTATATATAATCCCAGCTCTTTTATTCCAGTTAGAATTTAATGAGCCTGTAAATTTGTTTAAAAATTAAAGATTTACCTCACAGTTTTATTACCACAATCTTCTAAAATTGAACACAGAAAACAGAAATGATGTCTCTACTCAAATAAAATATGCTGAGAGGGGCCTAAGCTGAAATTTACTTTTGACTGTTTCTATTGATACATTTATTCATGTAATGAGCATTTGCTGAGTGACTACACATGGTGAATAACATGTAAATAACAAGTAAATAAGTAAAATATATTTTAGGTCACTGATAAGCTCTATGAAGAAAAATGAATCAGCAAAAGGGAAAGGGAGATGAGAGGAATGGATATTTAAATAGTGATGGAAGGCCTCCCTGTGATGACTTTGACCCAACAGAGGTGAAGGAGCAGACCATACTGGCATTTGGGAGAATAATTCATGCCTCGTGAGGTGAGGACACTGGGGACCAGACTACTCAGGAAGAGTAAGCAAGCACATGGAGCCAGAGTCTAAGTAGATATAGAGGACGTCAATATTCTCAACTGGAAGTCAAAGAATCCGGAACACTGTGGGCACTTGCAATGAGGTTGAATTTTACTCTGAGTGACACAGAAAGATCTTGAAATATTTTGAGCAGAGCTCTAATCATTCCACTGTCTGCTGGTCAGAGACTTTGGCAGGGA
Source organism: Spilogale gracilis (assembly GCA_004023965.1). NCBI lineage: Eukaryota > Metazoa > Chordata > Mammalia > Carnivora > Mephitidae > Spilogale > Spilogale gracilis. Next base: position 157,774 of record PITA01000446.1, on the reverse strand, counting down.
CTGGGGTAGCAAGAACGAGTAAACAGGTACACTAGTTAGGAGGCCATTATCATAACCAGGTTAAGGTAACAGTGGATTGTCTATAGAAATAGTAACAAAGGTATTGGGAAATGGTATAATATTGGATACAATTTGAAGGTAATGCTAATAATATTTCATAAAGTATTAATTTAAAGGAGTCAAGGATGAATCACTCCACATTTTTTAGTCAGAGCAAATAAAAGGAAGATTTGTCGTTGTTTATATTGGGAAACATTGGATAAGGATATTAAATCGGAAATTCAGTTGTGGACATGATAAACTTAAAGTGCTCATCAGACATCCAAGCAGATGTTTTGAGTAAGCAATGGAAGGTAAGATTGTGTGAGGCTCAGGAGACAACTTCAAGGTAGAGATAGGCATTTGGGAAATATCAGTATACAGATGGTACTTCGAGCTCTGTGACTAGATGAGTCTCTGCAGCTAATATTGATAATGGCTGGGCCGTGTAGGTCATTCTGTTAGATCCTTCCACATGTAATGTTCACACCAATTTTGTAATGAAATGGAGCCTGAGAGAGATTAAATAAATTCCCACAGTCACATAACTAGAAAATGGAAGATAGAATATCCAATCCAAAGTGTACCTGAAATAAAATATTCTTTCATGAAAGTACACACATTGCATCGCTTGCTCTAAATGCATTGAATGTTAGTTCCCACCTGGCTGTAGAAAGGTCACTAATGTTTGTTTAGATGTAAAAATCAGTGGCTAGTCATTGTTGATTCCCCTACTATTAAAGAAACAACAGGTCCCAAATGGAGTCATTTGTGCTAAGCCACACATCAGCAAGTCAAAAATTAATGGCAACATCAGTGTGGTTTTCAGCCTCCCCCAAGAAGGTGACTTTTAACCAGTCAGTATGGAATTTCCTGGCCAGCATTAGTCTGGTAATCAGCCTAGTCAGCCCCTGCCTTCCCTGCAAAGGAAGGTGGCCTTGTTGGAAACAATCTTTTCTTTTGTTTTTGACTTCCTTGTCCCTCCCCTACTCCCTCTCTCTCTTTAGAAATCTTCCATTTTATACAATTCCTCAGAGCTCTTTTTCATTTGCTAGACGGAATGCTGCCCAGCTCATGAATAATTGAATAAAGCCAGTTAAATCTTCAAATTTACTCAGTTGAATTTTTTTTTAACACTATCTTCTGCTGTTTCCACGCACTGAACTTTCCTTCCATTTCAAGAAACATTAGCATCCTATCCTTCTGATTTCCTCCAAATCTAGTATCCTTGTTGAGAGATAATTTGAAATTATTATGTATTGCTTCACTGAGGTAATCTAGATATAAATCTCAAGGCATAGGCAGCATTTTGGGAAATTTATTGTAGTGAATAACAATTTAAAGCAGACCCAAGCTCATTGCAATGCACAATTTCAGTTAGAGTTTGTGCATATTATTAGAGATTAGGGGGCAACAAAGAAGTTTGTTCCTATGTATGTATCACTTGTGTCTGCTATACATATATAAACATAAATGTGGATGTATACTTTCTTAATAAATACACTTATGAAATTTATTGTTACTTTGAAATTTTATCACTTCTCTAAGCCTAAAAGCTTTCAAGACTCTTAGAATTCCTTGTACACGTAACAAAATTATCTTGGTGATAGAAAGTCATAAGAAATGATCATAAGCTTTTAGAAATTTAATTTTATAGGAATAAATGGAGATATCATGAAAATGCTGATTGGTAATAAATCTCATTAAGTACAATTTTAAATACAAACTTGTCTCAAAAGTCACATATAATCATTTTATTCTCTATTTCAATGAAGAAAATAAACCATACACCATTGTAATTAAATTTCACAAACTGTAATAGGTTAGTACATGTTAATGCTATGTTTGGCCAGGAGAACGTGTTCTTAGTCAAAGTTCTCCAGGGTCAAACATTCTAAAGGAAAGCTGAATAAATGAGAAAAAGTTATGGAAAAATTAAGGCTTCAAAGTTGCCATTAAAGATAATTTAAAATAAGTTTGTCTTCATAAAGAGAATCATAATTTAAGTTTGAATTTTCTGTATTTCTATTTTTTTTATGCTATGGACATAGATGGGTTGCAAGACATAAAATTATTTTTTAAAGATTTTATTTGTTTATTTATTTGAGAGAGAGTGAGCAGAAGACAGGGTGGCAGAAGGAGAGGGAGAAGCAGGCGCCCAGTTGAGCAGGGAGCCCCACATGGGGCTCAATCCTAGGACCCTGGGACCATGACCTGAGCTGGAGGCAGACACTTAACCAACTGAATCACTCAGGTGGACCCAACTTTTTTTTTTTTTTTTAAGATTTTATTTATTTATTTATTTATTTATTTGAGAGTCAGGTTTTTTGTTTTTTTTTTTTCCCTTTAACATAATTGTGGTGCATAAGGGGTAATATAGAAGACAGTGGGAGAAGGAAAGTAAATGGGAAGTAGGGTAATTCAGGGAGAGAAACGAAACATGAGAGACTTTGGACACAGAAACAAACTGAGAGACTTGGAGGGAGGGGGTGGGGGATGGGAGAGCCTGGTGGTGGGTACTGGGACACCTAAAGCATGGAGCACTGGGTGTGGGGAATGGGGAATGAATCTTGGAACACTGAAAAAATAAATTTAAAGTCAAAACATATATTTAAAAAATAAATAGATAAATGATTTTTAAAAACTGGCGATTCAGAAAAAGACTCAGTGAAATAACATAATATGAAGCATAGTTGCCAATTAGAGTTGCCTATCTCATGCCCTTACCAACTTCCAATTTTGTGAAGGATAATAGCATACCTCTCTTAGTGTGTTCAGATTCTCACACTTCTTTGCAGATGTAAGATGTGCCACGGTTTTAGCCAGTGAGGTTGAGTGGGGGCCCCTCTAAGACTTACTAAAGATAGAAAGCATAGCCAAAACATGCCTTCAAACATTTTACTTCATTCATTCATTCATTGCCCTCTCTGTGGATTAAAGACAAAAGCTGAAGGAGAGGCAGTAATTTCGCAACTGTGAAGCAAGGGACATGAGGACATTAGCCTCAGGCTAAGAATAACTGATTTCACAGGACAAAAACAGCTGGGTCCCTGACGGTGTTACGGATCTGTCATGGCAGCCCAAGACTACCTATCTCCAGACTTTTCAGATGGGAAAAATAAGACCTTTCGTGTTGTTTGGATCACTATTAGTTTGGCTTATTATTAATATTTGCATATGTCTAGCTGATGTAGCATATATAAGAAAAACATATCCTCCAATTCTGCAAAAGAATTAAACAAAGGAAATTTTAACATGACCATATTCTCTAGATCAAACCTCCCTGAGGACACATGCCTTTGCCTAGTCTCGGTGTACAGCAGCTGTTTAATAGTTGTTTGGGAGATAAAGTGATAAATGCATAAATTAATGAATAGTTGTTGATGTCAGAATATAAGGTTTTTTTAGGAAAATATTTTAATTTTAAAAAAAATCACTGAATTTTTTTTTTAAGATTTTATTTATTTGACAGAGAGAAACACAGCCAGAGAGGGAACACAAGCAGGGGGAGTGAGAGAGGGAGAAGCAGGCTTCCCGCCGAGCAGGGAGCCCAATGTGGAACTCGAACCCGGGTCTCTGGGATCATGACCTGAGCCAAAGGCAGTTGCTTAACCAACTGAGCCACCCAGGCGCCCCTGAAATTTTTCTAATATACAATTATTTTTGCTCTTAGTAATGAGATATGTCAAGTTCCTAAAATATATATAAGAAAAAATTTAATTTATTTATAACCAATCCACTGCTTAGCAATTTCTCTTAATGTAAGCTGTTATGTAATTATTCAAAACACTTGAAAATATATGACTGCATCACATTGTAGAGAACTTTTAATGATTACCTATAAATAATGCAAAACTAATCAAAAATAAGTAAACTGCCATGAGTCGCTTTAGCAGATGATTTGGCAATAGGTTAACAATTAAAATAGCAGAAGGGAAATAACATGTTCTGAGGCTTTTCTTCTATCCTCAGGGATGCCTGAGGATTTGGAATTTGGTGCATCCTACTGCAACATCATCTCAAGGAATAGAAAGAATTTACGTTTACCAGATCCCAAATAATGAAAACCTGGCCAAGGCAGATACACTAGACCAATCAACTATAATCAAGTCATGAGTTAACGGTTTGGTGAGATGCTGCTGCCCCAGAGGAGTGCAGTCATGTTGCCTAAGGAGGCCACCTAGTTAGCTAGTCATATACACCTGCGAAGTCCTCTGAACTTACCTGCACGCATTCAGCTTAGCTCTTGTGACAACACACGTTGTAAATGCAAAATGGCTAGGGAATCGGAAGCTGTTTGAGGAAGGTGCAAGGCTCGTGCTGTGCTTTCACTGTGTGTGTGAAGGTGCTTTTTGTCCTATATCCTGTATGCAAGCTCATTGTACTTGGTGTTAGGTAAAACCCATTTTTCTTTGTGAGCTTGATAGTCTCTCTGAATCCAAGACCACTACTTCTAGTAGAGGAAAGTGGGTGATACAGTTGACTAGTTTCCAATGTCAACCACATAAGTGCATATTCCAACATAAAGTACTTAACCCAGGATATGTGTAAAGTCTGACAGCATACCACAAGGGTAATTAGCTATATAAAACCGTATCTTTCAAACAGCAGTGCATTCTCTACTTGTCCTCAAAAACTACCTACCCTTGTTCTGGAGTTCTAGCTTGCTGCCACAACTGTTTCAATTACTTCTCTCATGTTGGAGACACTTGTGGCTTCTAAATCCTGGCGTGGAGACCCAGCAATAAGAAGAAAAAGGAAGGAGGGAGAGAGCATCAGGGAACAGCATCCTCCCTTATTCACCTCTATCTGCTCCTGCTTTCTCAATAAGCTCACTCTACTGTTTTCTGATATTTTAAACTCCCCTTTATCCCTCACCTGGATCCTTCTCAATGACTTCTAATTCTCTCACATTAAAAACAACCAAACAGAAAGAATTAGGCAATAGCTCCTCTGTCTCTCTTCTCAACTCCTGTAACAGCCTTCTATCTGGTTTCTCTCCCTCTCCTATGATTTCCTTCAAATCTCTTCCCCACTCTGCCATACACATCTATAGGGATTATATTAACCCCTAACACTAAAAACCTTTCCATGGCTCCTTTTCCATTTGTACATTTAGACCAGCCATTCTTTAAAGGCTCCTCAAGGCCCTGATCTTTCTTGCTGTCTCCAGCCTTATCTCCCTGACTGCCCTTAGCAATTTGAGTTTCAATCAGATAAGGTTTTTATTTCTACTTTCTTTGACTTATCATCCAATATGTTCTTTCTTGCCACAGAGTTTTCTTTTTCCTTTTATATTTCCCTTTTCCTATATTTGTTTAACCACTCCCCACTTGTTTTTTACATTGCAACCCAGCACCATTTTTTCCCCATGAAATCCTTCACAGAGTTCATTAAATTCCCTCTGCATGCATTTCTTCCTATGAAAAGTAAATAGTTTTCATTTTATATGTATTTTGGGAATGAATTAAAGAACATCTACCTTTTCTATTAGGCTATAAATATTCTATGAGTTCTTAGACTTAAGTTTTATTTAGTACGGCCAGTGCCTGGCCTATACCTAATGATAAATATTTGTTGACTAAAGTCATCTCTATGCTTTTCTCCAATTTTGCTATTTCTTTTTGAGACATTTCTGTGCTTTCAATTCCAAGGGGCTGAAGGAGGAGAAAGTACCAAAAGTGCTATAATTTTCTCTTGATCTTTAATCCCCTTTTTACTTATTTTTCTGTTTAAAACCCTGCAAAGTTGAGTCTTCAGGTACATGAGAGTTGAAACAAAAGTATATATTTCTACATTTCATTCAGATGAAAGATTTGGACTAAGATGCAATTTATGAGTATTTGATTCTGTCCCAAAAGATTCCTTTGGTCCACAATTTGAGGGAAAAAAAAAAGATACCAGTAAACAGTTGCAGTTCCAGATGTTGGAAAAAGTATGTATGGAAAAGGATGGAGGAATAGAAAAAAAAAAAGTTTTCTAGGAACAACCACTAAGAAGGGAGAAGAGAATTCCAGTAGGACTCCTAAAATGGGAGGGATGGGTGAAGACACAGCAGACACACCCCAGTCTGGGACCTTATATTTACTTGAATATATCAGTTGAATGAATGATATTTTTTCATTTTTGCAAATTATAAAATGAAGGACTGGTAGCAGCTAAATATCAATTTAGCACCCATGACATGTAGTTCCTTAAACTCTCATTGATTTATACACTTGCTTTTCTTTTTTTTATGGTCATGATAAATAACTTAAAAATTGAGTCTATCACAATGGTGATAAATAAGGTCATTTTCATTTGTAATGGAAAGCTTGTCTTTCTTGAGGTTATATGGTGCATAGGTAGAAGTGAAACTTACTCACAACATGACTGATGGGTAGCTAAAGGGTCTGTTTGTCACAGTTTGGTGCAAACGAGATGGCTACAAAGCTTAGAGCCCATCCATTTATTAACAGAGACAGATTAATTTTTCCATCTTTTATTTTCTCTATGGAACCTTACTTTATAATGAAGGGTCCTGGAGTCTTCCCTAAAACTCACATGCACACAAAATGTGACAATTTCATGATCTCGTGGTCTCAAATATTTTGTTAATGAAAAGGAAATATTTGGAGAAGTTTTAAAGCCAAAGAAAGAACATAACTGGGGGGTTGATTAAGAAGACAAAATGTAAAATCTTGAAAATTATCTTTTTCAGCATAAAACAATATTTTCAGGTGAGGAAGTCTCCATCAGTGCATTATCTTAAGCAGTTGAAACAGGAACAGACCTCTCCCGTTCACTCTTAGATAAAGCTTCATATTATATTACCATTACTATGGGGAAATAGTCTAATGCATTTAGCTTGCTAAATATTTTTTTTCAAAAAATATGGAATATCTACAATGATTGGCAACAGAACAACATAAAAAATTATCAGAACATTTTTATTCCTGGGGCGCCTGGGTGGCTCAGTTGGTTGGGCGACTGCCTTCGGCTCAGGTCATGATCCCGGAGACCCAGGATCGAGCCCCACATCGGGCTCCCTGCTCGGTGGGAAGCCTGCTTCTCCCTCTCTCACTCCCCCTGCTTGTGTTCCCTCTCTGGCTGTGTTTCTGTCAAATACATAAATAAAATCTTAAAAAAAAAAAAAGAACATTTTTATTCCTTAAAATAAAAGAACATCCATTAAATAATTAGGTTTGAGGAATTCATTTTGGTGAAGAGCAGCCTAAAGGGTTAACTGACTTATGGATTACAAAAGAATATTCTAAATGACACATCAGAAAATGTGGTTACTTTGGGCATCAATTGAAATATTAGTAGGTATCACAATTGAATACATTTTCAAATATAAATATAATGCAAAGCTGATATAAGATGCTATTTTTTTGGATTATAATGGCCAATACTTTTTTTTTTTTTTTAAGATTTTATTTATTTGACAGAGAGAAACACAGCCGGAAGGGGAACACAAGCAGGGGGAGTGAGAGAGGGAGAAGCAGGCTTCCCGCTGAGCAGGGAGCCGGATGTGGGACTCGATCCCGGGTCTCTGGGATCATGACCTGAGTGGAAGGCAGTCGCTTAACCAACTGAGCCACCCAGGCGCCCCAATAATGGACAATACTTTTAATAACACATTAGAAAAATCATTAACTGGAGAGTCATTTATTAATTGACAGTAATAAAAATTGATGAGTCAACGTGAGCAGATTTATATTTACAATCTCAAATCTGTCTGTAATTTATCATAAATAAGGTTTTACAGTATTTTTCAATTAGGGGCATTTATGGTATTTTAAGGAGAACAAGTTTTCCCTCTTTGCGACTGGCTATAATACAGTAAGACTTTTGACATTGGATGCTGAAATCTCCCCAGCCACTGAAATGGTTAAAATTTCTCTTACACACACACACACACACACGCACACTCACTCACACACGCTTTTTAAATGTCTCCAGAGATTGGTGATGGTAATGCCTATCTCCTTCAGAATCACTACTAAAATCTAGATGTAGAGAAATGAGCTTCCCAGTGAAGAGTCCACAGTCATCTCTAAATTACCGATTTGCTATATCCAAATGATGTGATTTAAACTAGACATTATATGGACTAGAGACTCAGTATCAAAAACATAAATACGGTAAGAACTTTTAGAAAGGAAATAAGACATTCATTAGTATATTTTAAAACTAAAAAGACATTAAGATACTTTAGGGAAATTTGAACTCTACAATGAATCTTTTTTTTTTTTTTTAAGATTTTATTTCTTGGGGCGCCTGGGTGGCTCAGTGGTTAAGCCTCTGCCTTCAGCTCAGGTCATGATCCCGGAGTCCTGGGATCAAGCCCTGCATTAGGCTGTCTGCTTGACGGGAAACCTGTTGCTCCCTCTCTCACTCCCACTGCTTGTGTTCCCTCTCTGGATGTGTTCTCTCTGTCAAATAAATAAAATCTTAAAAAATATATATTTTATTTCTTTATTTGACAGAGAGAGACCCGATGTGGAACTTGATCCCAGCACCCTGGGATGATGACCTGATCTGAAGGCAGGCACGTAACTGACTGAACCACACAGGAATCTGAAAGGAATCTATTTTAATTACCTGCTTAGATAGATGATGATGATGATGATGATGATGATGATGATGATGATGATGATGGCTTAAAACTATCTGAATATCAATAAAAGCAGTACTCACACTCTCCCATTTCCACACTCACACAAAATCAAGCTGCTGAAGGTTATATTGGTGTTTTATTTAGCAGGGAAAGAACACACCAAGGACTACCTTCTGTGACTTCATGTGAATCTCTGTATCATCTAGATTTGAGTTCCATTTCAATTTGAGGAATTCCTAGATCATAGAGAAGGAAAATTGTATCAGGGTTCTTGTGTGTGGTTAGTGCACTGACGTTCTAGTGGTTTCAAGTGTCATATACTCTCTATAAGAACTCCAGAAATTGTTTAAGATATTTGGCATCGATATACTTAAACCCAAATTCTTAAACCTAGGTTAGAAAATCAAGTTCTTTTGTGCATTACACTAGACCTGTTTTCTCAAAGTGCGCTCATCTGATTGGTTTTACTCCAAAGTTAAAGAGACATATCGGGCCCCATTCTAACCTCCTTGGGTTAAAACGGCTGTATATAGTGATGACTTTATATATTCATGGATATATATTCAGGATTTTCTGTCATAATCATTCTAACCACATTTCTCTGACTAGCTTCTGGAGGTCAATGTTTTGGGGAAACTTATGATATTGTTAAAGTGTGGACATACCATCATTACAAAACAATTTCAGGATCCTTCATTAATGCTTTCTGTAAAGTTATTGGACTGTCAGTGTTCATCTTCCTGGAGTGGTGCTTAAGGCCTAGAGTTCAATTCACAGAAGAAATCATTTTCATAAAGGTATTGCAAAGATGATTCATCCATTATTGTTTTGTTAAAAGATGATGCTACATTGACTAGAATAATTATTGAAATACATTAAATATTTGAGAATTAAAAATTTGAAATTATAAGGGCACTTGGGTGGCACAGAGGGTTAAGCCTCTGCCTTCAGCTCAGGTCATGATCTCAGAGTCCTGGGATCAAGCTCCACATCGGGCTCTCTGCTCAGCAGGGAGCCTGCTTCCCACTCTCTCTCTCTGCCTGCCTCTCTACCTACCTGTGATCTCTCTCTCTCTCCGTATGCCAAATAAATAAAATCTTTAAATTTTTTTGAAATTATATTAAATATTTTTATGTTGATAACCATAGCTTAAAGTGCTTCAGACTACTCAAATGAATTCTTAATAAAAGAGACAAGGGATGGGGCACCAGGATGGCTCAGTCAGTTAAGCATCTGCCTTTGCCTCAAGTCATGATCCCAGAGTCCTGGGATCAGACCCCATTTTAAACTCTCTGCTTGGTGGGAAGTCTGCTTCTCCTTCTTCCTCTTCCCCTCCCCTCCACTCATGCTCTCATTCTTTCTTTCTCTCTCTTGCCCAAATAAATAAATAAATAATAATAAGTTTTTAAAAGACGAAAAAAAGAGGCAAGGGAAATTTGACTTCTTTCTTAGAAACTCTAATGGTAAGTTCATGAAGTACCTACATGTGGAGTGCTGTAAGCATGACAGACCACCATCTTAAACAGATTTAAACTCTTTGAACCTATAATATTTTCAGGCACATCATTGTTAAACAATTCAAAATGAATGAACTGAAAGTAGGATATGAAAACTTGTCTTAAAAGAGTATAAAGTCTACAGTGGCTTAATGCTAAAGCACATTCATTGGATTTAATAACCATAATGACTTCACTATTCAAACACCATTTAATACCAGTCAGCTTTACACTGTTTAGGACAATTTAGAGCTTGGAAATGTGCACTGACAGGGTCTATCAAACAAATATAGCCATTTTTACCAGAATAATAATGTTTTACTTTTACATCAAAAGAACTTAAAAATCGTCAAAATTATTATCATGTAAAATATTGGGGGAAAAAACAAATAGAAACCACTAGATAGGGGAAAAAAAAACTATTAGAAAACATGCAGATTTAAATTGCAAGGGGGCATGCAGTGAATCACATGCATCATTCATATGCATGCAATCTGTGCTATGTAGGGTATGTAATCAGTGGGGAAAATGATTTGATTCAACAAATTGGGTTGCTTCTTTCTCATCTGATGACTTATTTTATGTCACAAAAATTTAAATAGGTCTATACATCTTTAACTCAAATACATATGTGCATATGTAAAAGCCGCTTTCCTTACTGGAAACTTATATGCTCCACAATTCAGCAAAACTCCCTTAAACTATATGGTTTATGGGCAAATTGAGATCACGATAAATTTTCCTTAAGGAAGAAAACCAGCATTAGACATTGTCCTAATTCTGGAAAAAAACAAAAACAAAAACAAATAAACAAAAAAAAGGATATTTTGTCAAAATTAGAGAGAGCTACAGTTTTATTTTCACTAGCAGTCAGTCCCACTTTGGATATGTACCTATGCTAAGGGATTTTGAAAATGCTGCCCTGTGTGTTGTGAAATCCCTATTACCTGTGAAATCCCTATTACCAAAGACATCTAAATATATTTTGCACTCACTGCAGTGTGCTTGGGAAGAAGTCTGTAAAAAGAAAATGGCTGTAATTGATTACTGTAGTTCCAAATACAACTGAATTCATCAAGTTACCTCACTATTTTGAATATATTATCAAAAAGCCAGCATGCAAACAAGTAGATAAATTACTCTTGTCAGGTGACTGAAGTTGAATGGTATCTTCCAAGGTTTTTAATTCACATATAAAATTAATTACGCCAGTACTGTGGTCTCCTTAAGATGAAATTTGTATATTGTGTTATCTAAGCACCATGATAATATGCAAGACCTCTGCATTTCAGTGACTTCTCTATGATTATTGAGTCAAAATTAAATCACTCAGAAAAACAGGTAGCTTAGGAAATGAAAACAATTCTATTTATTCTATAGGAAATCAAAATCTCCCATTGTTTACATCTCACCTTGTTCCTAAACGATATATAAATTAGAATATAATAAGATAAATGTAAATTTATGATGAGAAAGAGAGGGTTAACACAGGTACACACACACAAGTTTAGGGCTCTAAAATGGAACCAAGAATGAAGTTGATGCAGGACAAATATCATAGTATTGTAAAAATTAATAAAAGAAAACTTCACTAAAGTGGACGCAGGAGGCCACAAGGGGAGGCTAGAAGAAGGAGCCAGGTATCGCTTAGTGGCCACTACAAGGATTGTTAATTACCAACTCCAACAAAAGAATCCTTAACAGGAAAGAAACCTCAATTAGAGACCCCATCAAGGAAAGATATGCATTCCATCTCCTACAATAAATCAATGGGGGGTCTGGGGGGCTTAGTTGGTTAAGCCACTACCTTCAGCTCAGGTCATGATCCTGGAGTGCCAGGATCGGATGGAGTCCTGCATCGGGTTCCCAGCTCCCCGAGGAGTATGGTTCTCCCTCTGACTTTCTCTGCTCTCATGCTCTCACTCACTCTCTCTCTCTCTCAGTAAATAAATAGAATATTTTAAAAAATCAACTACCTCTGCAACTCAGCCAATGAAAACCCATCTTCAGCCTTAATATTTTTTCTTTCCTTTTTTTTTTTTTAAGATTTTATTTATTTGACAGGGAGAGAGACAGCAAGAGCAGGAACACAGGCAGGGGAAGTGGGAGAGGGAGAAGCAGGCTTCCCGCCCAACAGGGAGCTCGATCACAGGACCCTGAGATCATGATCTGAGCTGAAGGCAGCCACTTAACTACTGAGCCAACCAAGCTCACTCCAATTCTTGTTTCTCTCCAATTGACTTTCACTCAAAACACATTCCAATTTCTTCTTCCTTCTCCCTGAAATAATGTTCCTCCCCTTTGCTTGGTCTTGTCGTAGCTTGAATGTCTTACGTTGCAATTCTTTGTTATCCCCAATAAACCCATTTTGCTTGTAAAATAATTGACAATTTTATTTTTAAGTTTAACAGGATCTTAGGGAAACTTGGGAGAAAGGACCTATTTGGTAACATCATAAAAAACAACCAATGGATGCTCACCAAACTTATAAGCTAAACTTTAAGAAAGGTGACTGCAAAAAAATGCTTATGATATAATGTGGAAGTTAGAGAATTTAATATAAAAAAATTATTAACCACACGACCTTAATGACTCCATTTAAGCGAAAAGAGAAGGCACATTAATGATTGTTTGAACAAAATGGAGGGGCAAGCACACTGGATTCGGGGTTTGAATCCAAGCTCCTTCAAATTTAACACAAGTTTGTTTATCATGAGCTTAATGTAGCAATAAAAATAATAGCCACTATTTATTAAGGATTTATTCTACACAACAACACTGTCCATCTTTTATCACTTCTCACAACAATGCTGCAAGGCGCATGTACCTTCATTATCAATATAAGAAATTTGAGTTTGGGGAGTTTCTGTAACTTTTTCAAGTCACTTTTTGGAGCATCAACAAATCATGGAGTCAGTCCTGGCAAAGTTCAGTCTTCCAGGTGCGACGCCTGTACTGAAGCCCATCCCCAAAGCTCGGCCTGTTCTGTTTCATCATCCCACTTTCTCTACACTCCGTTAAGAACAGCTCTGTATCAGACAGATACAGGAAAAGCAGTGTGTCTGGGTCTAAAGTTTGAAATTTGCTTTTTTTCTTAATCTTGAATATGTTTTAAGCCTAAACCTTTGATAAGCTACAGGAGATGAGACCACTTCTCAGAAGTTAAATGCTCATTGCGATAAGGCAGGTCACCTCTATAAAATTATCATCCACTGGCTACTTAAAATATGACTGATTATTTTGAGAAGTGGGAAAAAACACAGAATTGGAAGGTTGGGCCAAAAAAATACCTTTTCTACACTTGTTTTATAACTTAAATATCTGTACTATTACTGTAGTAAATTAATTCACTTTTTATTTATTATTCTGAATCTTCAATCAGAATGTAATAACCTCAAGGTAAAAATCACAATCTAAGAGTTGTGCTCTCATCTGCAACACAATGTGTAGCCAGAAATAATTAGTTTAATTTCCGTATCTACAAAATGAATATGATCCCCTTCCTTAATTATCTAAAAGGTATTAAATTCAATAATGTGTATAAAAAGCTGTGAAAAAACAAACTACTAAATAAGCACAAGGCATACTATAATTACAAAAAGACAAAAATAACAAAGCCCAACCATTTTTTTCATTGAAAAAATTTAATGATACATCCATATTTATTTGGAAAATAGATACAGCAAAAGAAGTTCAAAGATTTCTTTGCCTAAGATCAAAGTCAGAAGAATCATAGGTGGGAAATGATATACCTGGGTGAAACCAAGTGGAACTTTTAAGTTCTCATGCTGAAAGTGCCTTTAATCTGTCACACATTCTTATTCAGTTCATTAAAGAACATGCATAAACATGGATTTTTAGTGTGTTTAAATTACCATCCTAAAGATTCAAATCACCGAGGCATACATTATCAGTGTTCTCTTTAATATTCATTGCGATCTACTCAGTGGATTTCCTCTCTAATGAGAGCATATCATCTGAATAACTCATTTTGTGCCTGAACTTAACAAATTTAGTCCATACTTGAACAGCACATTTTTTTAAAAAAAGCACTTCCTAAACTATTGTGTGTGTTTATAACTACATATCCTCAATATTCCCTCATCTACTCTGTACACATCTATTCACCCTGAATTGAAGTTTATTTTTAATCTAAAATCATGTCTATTTGTTTTTTTTAACCAGAATTGTATTTTAGGTAGAGTCTTAAATTATCAGTTCCAATGATATTAATAACTAACAAATGAATACTACATTATCAAGAATATATTGTAAGTCTAACACTTCAAACAACTATATTCTCAAATGTCATCATTACATGTAATAGCAAAGTTTACAGTTACAGGTAAGATGTGGCACCATGTATTTATATTCTAGTTATTAATAAATCTGTCAATATTTATTTTAAAATGTTTATCTGTTCAATAAGGCAAAAATAGTGAACAAATATTTGTATATATACATATGTTCATAAAATAAAAGACATATCCCTCTACGTGGAGATCTTACAAATGACATAACATAATGGGGAAAAAACACAAGATAAGATTAATTACATTTGCACATGCATAAGTCTTGTAATATATATAATAGAAGACTAGAAGAATAGACTAGAAGAATTCAAGATGTTAAGGAGTAGAAGTGAATGAAAAATAGAAAAATAAATAAAGAAGCAGATGAAGAACATAGATGTTACTATAATCAAGAAAAAGAATGTAAAGGACAAATTTGAGAACTAAACAAAACACACAGGTCTGGGGAAGAAATGCAAATTCCTGAGGAGCCTTCCCTGACTGAATGGACAGTGGTATTGGGAATTAATGGTCTATAAACATAAAATAAAAATAAATTAGAATGGATTTGGTTGTCAGAAATCCTAAAGCAGATAGTATAAGGAATAGAAGTCCTCATAAGTCCATGAAACAAACATGATGTAAAAGCATTAAAAAGACACAGGATAGAAAGATACAGATAGGTAGGAAAAGAAATTATAAATGTGATCCAGTCATAGGGGCAGAGGAGAGCACTGGGGAAGGAAAAGAAAAGATGAGAATCCTTTCAAAGTACAATCAATCTCATGACAGATTTACAAAATATGAAGGCAGGAGAAGGACTCTTTCAAAAGTTTTCAGCCATGAAGATGATGAGAAAGTGTGTTGATGTACTTGTAAGATACAGCTCTAGATTCCTCTAAAAGTACTAACTTCACTTTGTAGCTGTTATCATTTGTTTTATATAGGTTATACTCCATAAATCACCATTGCTTTCTTCTTACCTTTTACTGATTAATCTGAATTTTTGCCTATGTAGTCAGTATATTAATTTAATGGTCAAAGGTTTTCATTGCTCTTATTTTCTGTTATTTGATAATGGTGGTTACATTGCTTCCGCTAACCCCAAGCTTAGTGAGGAAATGAAACTGCAGATAGACATTTGGGTAAGACATCTAGGTCAAATCTTACACTTAAATAATCCCATGGAGAATTCATTTGTGGTATTCCAACTCACATTTCATGTAGTCAATACTTCTCAAGGGCTCGGGTGCATCTTATATAGACAACTTAGAGGCAGGGAAAACCAGAACTTTTAATTAAACTGGAATCCATTTTTCAAAAGAACATATGGGAAATTTGCCTTTGTTAAATACCACTACCAGCTTTCAGTTGAAAAAGAGATTCAACAAAATTCTTCTCTTTCAAGTATCTAGAAGGAAATCTTATCTCTTATAAGAGACATTCTTTCTGGATCAAAAATTTGCTTGATAGGTTAATACAAGATCGGTCTTATGGAATTTATTCTGACTTCCCTGCATTTGTGGCCCTCCAAGATTTCAGCCCTGCTGATTCAAGTGAAAAAGCATCACTATCAAGAGTACAATGAACAAAGAAGCTTTTAGGGAAAAATTACCTAATTTGAATTCAGTATGATGAATTTTCATGCAAGGATATCTTCTTGTTTTCAGTCCCCCTCCCCCCCCCCGCCACACACACACAAAATCCTTATGTGATCAGTTCGTGATAAAGGAAAGAGTTCAGCAAACGTTTTCTAGGCAGGAATTCTGTGTTCTAACTTGTCTACCCTCAAAGCTCTGGGGTTGTCTTTTTTTTTTTTTTTTTTCAGTGTCAAATGCAGTCTAATTAGGTCAAGTACAATCATTCCATAGGCGATGATTACTAGGAGGTTTTGGAGTCTTGTATTTCTCGTTATGGGTTCTCATATAATCATAATTGCAGAAATAATCTATAATGATTATATTCGTCTTCCAGAGCAGTCATAGCAAAGTAACACAGATTGGATGGCTTAATTTATTACTCACCATTCTGGAAGCTGGTGTCTTTTTCTCTTCTTAAAAGAACACCAGTCATATAGGATGAGCCCCCAGCATTATGGCCCCCATTTCACCTTAAATACCTCCTTAAAGGTCTTATCTACAAATCTACAAATATAGTTTGTATTGTATTGGGGAATAGAGCTTCAACATACACATTTTAGAGGGCACAATTTAGTCCATATCAGGGATGTCACCAATTTCATAAAATTTTGTCATGCCTACTAATACAGCTTACTGCTCCTACAAATTACCATGAAATCCTGTTAACCATAAGTGCTCTTTATAATCAAAACATTCTGATTTGGTCATGAAAACCAGAAATCATGTAACAGTGCACATTTTCTTCCTCCATACCAGTAACATTTAACGTCAATTATAGAATTACAATTATACTATAAAGCTTAAAGGACAATAGTCATTTATTTATTTGAGAGAGAGTGAGAGAGAGCATGGGAGGAGAAGGTCAGAGGGAGAAGCAGACTCCCCGTGAGCCAGGAGCCCAAAGTGGGACTCGATCCCGGGTCTCCAGGATCATGACCTGAGCCGAAGGCAGTGGCTTAACCCACTGAGCCACCCAGGCGCCCTCAAAGAACAATAATCATGACCACTCCTGTAACTTTTCTAACAATAATTATTAAAATTTATTTCACTGATGTATTGTGTTTTTAACATATTACATTTCATACTTTTTTGATGCCCATAGAGTATGCAATAAGATTATAACATAAGCATATATAGAGAGAGTTTAGGGGAACGGGAACACGGCTGGGGGATAAGGAAGACTCTCAGAAAATAGGACAGAAATGAAAAATTAAATTAAATTAGAAAAAAAAATTAAAAATCAGCTATAGCCAGTTGAGATAAGGAAAAGTCAACAGAAGGCGAGAAAAAAAAGATGGACAATGCCAAGGGAAAAAAATTAAGTTCTGTATCTTTCTGGCATTTAACACATAGAGCACTCCTGTGATACGTGCTCTACAGCTGCCCCATTCCCTGGTGCTGGGATCTGTGCTATCCATGGGAATGATAGCTTATAGGATTTCTCAGATGACAGTTCATGGAAGAAATGAAGGTGTCGGAGTTGTGGTTGGAGGAAATGGGTTTTAAAGGTGCAGTTGTTCAGATCGTGTTTAAAGCTGTTTTCTTTGTGTCCATTGGTTATTTCATATGTGTTTTCTGTTAATTATACTCTTGTGTTCTTGTGTTGATTTCTTAACTGATATATCTAGGAGCTATGGACAAAGAAAACATGCCTGTTTGCACTGACCTAGGACATTTACCCTTGGGAAGTTTATGTAAATATGCACTGACATAAATGTTAGGTCTAAGATAATAAAAGTCTTGATATAATAATCACTGGTGTCAAGGTCAAATATTAATATAAACAGTTAAAATATTATCATATAAAGAGAAGACAAAAGATGTCTCCCTCAATTAACTAAAAATATTGTATAATAAGTTTTAAGACTGACATGACTATACAACATTACATTCTACTAGTATCAGTAAGGTGAATAAGAAGTTTTATTTTGTTTTTTTGTTTTTTCAGGTTTTTTTGGTCACATATTTCCTAGGATTAAAAAGCAAATTCAAACTACAGAGTTCAAGTTCTCCTTTTTATTCTGGAGTCACGGGTGGAGGTAATTAGTTTTTTTTATTGCTGATATATACATTTTGTTCATCAAAAAATAAATGAAGCAGCACATTTCTACCTGAAATAGCATATTTGTCAATTGTGTGCTTAGTATGTATTTTTTCCCTCTCATCTACAGTTGCTATGGATGAATAACATGCTGATGAATAAGATTTTAGATTGTTTTTAATTTGAAAGATTCATAAGGCTTTTCCTACTAATTTAACTACCAAAGTTGCTGGGGCTGGGAAGAAGTGTTGAAAGGGTTTTTTAAATGCTTACATTTATGAATAAATGCCAGTTTATTAAAAATGACAAGTGGAAAAAGCAGTGTAATATCAAGTTAAGTATCAGTCATAACCTCTTCAAATGCTTTGTTATTTATATACTGACCATAAGGATTTAACACTAAACATTACCTTAGACAAGATTGCAATTTTTTTATAAAATGCAAAGTGGTTTAATTGGAAGAGGCTTGTCCAAATGTAAAATTACTTCTATAATTTCTCCATTTGATACTGTCAGCCTTGTCTTTATAGTCCATTTATACCTTAATGAGCTAATTAAGAAATCAACTAAGTCAACTTCAACATACAAAAATGTAAGCCTTTAGGACCTTATGATTTACCAGCCCTATGTCGTTTGTCATGGGCATTGACTATTCACTAGATTTGCCCCAACATCTGTTTTTACCCTGTAAATGCCATTACTGTTTCCCCAAATGTGGTTAGCTTCATAATGTTCTTATTTATTCTCACATTTAGAGAACATAGACGACATGCATAAAAATGACAAAATCATCCTATTAATCAGAGAAAAGTTCTAATACTTTTATATATACAGTATATATCAGATATATATATTAGATAAAGATATTAGATAATTAAAAAATTATATATATATATATTAGATAAAGATTATGGTCCGTGGAGTCAGTGTGCTTAAGTTCACATCCTAGCTCTGCTGTTTCCTACTCTCAGCATCTTCATAAGTGACATAATCTGTTTTCACCTCAGCTTTCACATCTGTAAATGTAGATAGCAATAGCATTTTTCTTCTAGAATGATCAGGATTGAAGGAGTTATGTATAAAGTACTTAGAGGAGTTCCTGGCATAGAACAAACATAGTGCTGATGAGAAGTATACTATTTTATGGTTTTCTATGAAACCACACCTTTTTACAAAAAAAAAAAACAACACAGTATATGAATGTGTTGGTATTTTTCTATTCCTCATCTCTCTCACTATATAGATATATATTTATGGTGTAATCTTTTAAAAGAAATCTGCACAATGATTTAAAATGAACATCTATATAATGTATGTCTGAACATCTTTTTTTAATATTTTATTTATTTATTTGACTGACAGAAACACAGCGAGAAAGGGAACACAAGCAGAGGGAGTGAGAGAGGGAGAAGCAGGCTTCCCGCGGAGCAAGGAGCCCGATGTAGGACTTGATCCCGGGTCTCCGGGATCATGACCTGAGCCAAAGGCAGTCGCTTAACCAACTGAACCACCCAGGCGCCCCCTGAACATCTTTTTAACTCCTAGAAGTAAAGATACTAAGTTGAAAGATATGCAATTTTTTTGGAAGGATGTCCTCCTCCTAACAGTGCAGAAATCTGACATTTCCCTTTACCAGCACAGAATACTGTCATTAACTCTTTTCTACTTTATTATTTTTTTTATTTTTTTAAGATTTATGATTTTAGAATGACAGATGGGGAGGGGCAGAAGGAGAGGGACAGGAAAGAAAGAATTGCAGACTCCCCACTGAGTTCTGTCCCCACACAGGGCTTAATCTCTGGACCCTGACAGGATGACCTGAGCCCAAACCAAGTGTCAGATGCTCAACCAACTGAACCACCCTGGCGTCCCTCTTCTTTTGAATTTTAATAAAAATGTTTTGTTTTGGTATACATTTATTTTTTTAAAGATTTGTTTATTCATTTGAGAGAGAGAGAGGAGGACCATGAATGGGGGAGTGGCAGAAAGAGAGGGAGAGATAGAATCTCAAGGAAAGTCCCTATTGAGCAGAAACCCGATGCAGGGCTTGATCTCGTAACCCTGAGATCATGACCTGAGCAGAAATCAAGAGCCAACTGAGTCACCCACGTGTCCACAGTTTACATTTCTTTAACCACCTGTGCAATTAGGCATCATTTTATATGTTTATTTTTTGTCTTTTGTTCATCCTATTTAGAGGTTTATCTTTTTGTCACTGACTTCCTTGAGATAATTTTATAAAAAATAAATTCTTAAAAAATATCAAATAGATAACTACTTTCCAAACACTAGAGGACATTGTGGGACTCTTAGTGGCTTGAGTAAAACTTGGAAAGCTGAAAAGTTCTGAGACTCCAGTAGATTTCAATGCATTTTAATGCAACAAAGAATACCTCTTGGGTTCAATTTGAGTGATTCTCGTTCTTGTGGGAATCCTTCTCTTTGGGACACACTTGCTTTGGTTTGGGGTTTCTGGTTTCCATTTCATTGGACGAAATTGAATAAAAGAAACTTCATTTAATATGCAGTCAGGAGGAGCACCTGAGTATCTCAGTCATTATGCATCTGCCTTCAGCTCAGGTCATGATCTCAGGGTCCTGGGATCAAGCTCCAAGTCAGACTCCTGGCTCAGTGAGGAGCCTGCTTTTTCCCACTGTTTGCCCTTCTCCCTGCTCATGTACTCTCTCTCAAATAAATAAATAAAATATTTAAAATAAATAAATAAATAGAATGCAGGCAGGAGGCTGAGGGAGAAGCTCCTATGCACTACCACTCATAACCTACAGACCCCAACAGGAAAAGACCTTATATTGTCACCTGGGAGAGCTTACTTTAATACCCCAGCAGAAGGAAGGAAGATCTCCTAGAACAGCAAGGAAGAGCTCCTAGAATTCCAGCCAATGAGATGCTGCCATAGATCAGCCAATGAAAGGCCACTACTCTTCCAATTCCCACTTTACTCCAGAGGACTTTTTATCATAGCCCCTTCTAGGTTCCCCCTCTACTCTATAAATTTGTGTTCCTCTCCTTTATGCTCCAGACTTGCCTATGGCTTCTTTCTATACCTAGCTTGTTCACTATTGCAATTCTTCTTATATTTCCAAATAAAGCCATTTTTCTGGTAAAATAACTTTCAAGGACAACAACAATTTCATCCTTCCATTCGCCTACTGGCAGCTCCTTTTTGTTGACGTCATGTTCTTCTCTTTCCTGTTCATCTTGTCTTTGCTCCTGATTATTCTCTGCTTCATTGTGTAGATTATATGGATCAACCCCATTTGCTCCTCTAACCAGGTCCCCATTTTCTCAACTTAGCAGGTATGAGAAGGTAATTAGATAGCTATAACAACTCTTGTTATGGTGCTCAGGAAAAGAATCTCAAGGCTGGGTGAATCACTGGTCTATCAATACTACACTGAGATAGTTCTTATAGTTGAATGCAGGATTGCTTCCTCAGTAGAATGTTTGATATCTCACTAAAAAGAACTGTTCCTAACTTGCTGGAATACAAATGTGTATAAAAATGAACATTATCCACACAGTAAATGATGGCATTTATTTATTCAAAGATGTATTTATTTGAGAGAGAGAGAGAGAGAGAAGGGAGGGGAGGGGCAGGGGGAAAGGGTCAGAGTGAGTCATGAAGCAGACTTCCTCCTGAGCCTAGAGCCTGATAAAGAGCTAGATCCCAGGAAACTAAGATCAGGACCTGAGGCAAAATCAAGAGTCAGAACCTCAGCTGACTGAGCCATACAGGAGCCCCACGATGACATTTAGAGACATACATGCACATAAGTACAAACCTCAAGTCAGAGTTTACGCCCATACCCTAACACACCCCAAGCAAATTACTAAACAAGATGTTACACTATTAAAATAAAATGTAAGGTAAAAACTTATGATAATTTTAATGAAGCTAACATTCTGAGGAAAAAAAAAAAACACTTCTGTTTTCATAACAATTTGAATTTCTCCAGGCTTCAAGAGTATTGCTTTTATATTTCTATTTAGTTGAAAACTTTCATGATATCCAAATCTCCAAGTAGCTAAGCTAAATAACAGTGGGATACAAAGAAAAATAATTGAACTTTACATTTCTACTTTTAAGTAAAATTTTTATGCTAATAAATAAGACAATGTTTTTTTTTTTATTGTTACTTAATTTTTTTTCCAGCATTCCAAGATTCATTGCCCATGCCCCACACCCAGTGCTCCATGCAGTAGGTGTCCCCAGTACCCACCACCAGGCTCTCCCATCCCTCCACCCCCCTCCCTCCAAGTCCCTCAGTTTGTTTCTGTTTCCAAAGTCTCTCTTGTTTTGTTTCTCTCCCTGAATTACCCTACTTCCCATTTCCTTTCCTTCTCCTACTGCCCTCCATGTTACCCCTTATGCACCACAAGTAAGTGAAACCATGTGATACTTGACTTTCTCTACTTGGCTTACAGAAAAGGAAACAGTCAACAAAACAAAGAGGCAACCCACAGAGTGGGAGAAGATATTCGCAAATGACACTACAGACAAAGGGCTGGTATCCAAGATCTATAAAGAACTACTCAAACTCAACATCCAAAAAGAAGATGAACACATCAAAAAATGGGCAAGAGACATGAAGAGGAACTTCTCCAGAGAAGATATACAAATGGCTAACAGACACATGAAAAAATGTTCAGCGTCTCTAGCTATCAGGGAAATTCAAATCAAAACCACACTGAGATACCACCTTACACCAGTCAGAATGGCCAAAATTAACAAGTTAAGACAATGTTAATAAGGTAATACATTTTAAGATTTTCCTATGGCATTGTTTAATAAAAGCATATTTAGGAAGCTATTCTTCAAAAACAACTAGGCCATTTTACTTGACATACAACGGATCATCAGTTTCTGCTTGATAATTTTATGGAGCCAACACATACTGCCATAACTTAGTAGAACCTGAAAGGGTTTTTTTGTTTGTTTGTTTTTCTTTTTCTTTTTGGTGATTTATTTTGCCAACGTTATGTTTGTGAAAATCACTTATTATTTTCCATATATTTTATTCATTCATTCTTATTGCTAAATATATTACATTTTGTAAATATAGTAGGAGAAGGAAAGAAAATGGGAAGTAGGGTAATTTGGGGAGAGAACCAAAACATGAGAGACTTTGGACACAGAAACAAACTGAGGGACTTGGAGGGAGGGGGGTGGAGGATGGGAGAGCCTGGTGGTGGGTACTGGGGGCACCTAAAGCATGGAGCACTGGGTGTGGGGAATGGGGATGAATCTTGGAACACTGAAAAAATAAAATAAATTTAAAGTAAAAAAATAAAAGTTTTTAATGCTCTTGTATGAATTTAGGAATGTCAAGGAATAAGAAAAATGATGTTAATAACCTACAGCCTTGCTGGTATTTCTGTATTATATATATATTATAGTTGGGGAAAATTTGAAAAAAAAAACACCCTAAAATGCAATAAGTTTCTATCAACCATATTTACAAGTAAAAAGATAATAAATTCTCCATTTTCTTTACCTTTTAATTTAAATTTGAGCAGGTCAGCCACTCTGGAAAACCTGCCACTTAAACTAAAAAACAAGGCACTTGTGGTTGTTTGCTGAGATAAAATATGCAAACTACCACATTCAAATAAGACATTTGTCCAAAATTGAGAGAGTCAGCTCATTTATTATGAAGTAGAGGCCCCCTTTTGCCAAGCATCAGCTTTGATTATGCCATAAATTTGACTATTTCTCTGGGGTTATCATGGACTCTATTGCATAAATAATGGTCTTCTTGTCATATGAATTTAAGCTTGAAATCACAACACACACCAATAGCAACATACTTTGCCTTATCATTGCTAGAAATAATTTGATAATGAAGGTCCCTGAAGACAGCTGAATAATACTAAGTGTTCTCACTGGTAATCCACGCTGGGTCCAAACATGTGAATTCCCATCTCCCTCTAGTGGCAAAGAGAAAAAAAAGGAGCCAGCAGGTACTATATTTCACACCAATGTACAAATAAAAAAACTCAAAAAAACCCAATAATATCAGTTTCAGAATAAATTCACAGTCCCAAGACTTCCTTGACTTAAAGATTTTTTTTTATTTTTATAAATTAACATTAATACGACATTCAAAATGTGGTAAAAATATTTAAATCTCGCTAGTAGTCTAACCTCTTCACAGCAGAGAGCATAAAACACAGCACAACTGATGGGCTTTACATGTTCTGATGAGCAATGGCCATTATTTTCAACCAATGAATCACTGAACACGACACCAACAACTTATGGTGTACTCTACAGTGGCTAACTGAACAAAAGGAAAGACAATGTGCTTTATAATTGTTTAAATATTGACCTCTCCTTTCCTCCCTCCCCTCTTTTCCTTTCTCCCTCTTTTCCCCCTTTCCTTCATAAATGTAAGTCAAGATAAGCACATCTGATATCATTCATGCTTCTTGTAGAAATAAAATCAATAATTTCATATTCTTACTCAAGTATGTTTCTTGCCTCATCTTGCAAGATCACACAAATATGTGATCAGTTACAAGTTTTCTGGATCATCAACAGAAGAGGTGACAATATAGCTCCAGCGAAGAACGTCTCTAAATTAAGTTCTGATTGTGATACAAACTCCTTAGGAAAAGGAGAGAAGTTTGACGTGGGTAGTATTTGATTGTTAATGAGGTTAGTTAGTCATAGAGCAAAACAGAATAGGAGTTTCCTTACAAAATCAATCACAAAGAGTCTTGGTTTTACTCAAGAGCGATGATGAATCTTGTTCAGCACCATATTCCCCTAAATGAAATAATGCTGATGAACTAATGGTATATGCATTGCAGGACAGTTGGAGGAGTACTTTAAAGTTAAAAAAGGTGGACACTGATAGATCAAACAATTCCAGCAAATTTGCTCCCACGGACCCCTCGGAGAGTTTACCAGAAGTGTGCCCTGTGCAACTCTACAGGGGGCAAAGGGTACCAAGAAAATCCCTCAGATCAAGTTACCAACTGGAGTCAAACTATAGCCACTTTGCCACAGAGCACTTGTTAACACTTGTTTGCATTCTGTGGCACGGATTTTAAGAAACACTGTTACAATTTTTCTTTCATAGAATAAGTTGTTTTTAAAATTTGAGGTTAAAGCTAAATACCAGAATATCACATTTGTCTTAATTTATCAGGCACATACATATTGGAAGATCATTATATAAGAAAAGCAGCAGCTCTGTTCCTAAATTCAGGACATATTTTAAAATATCATTTAACTTGCTCACAGCATATTCTTTCATTGTTAATGACAGCCTGCCCCTTTAACTGGAAAGCAGCTATATTTGTCATCTTTAGCATTTCATTAATATCATTATTGATTTATTAATATAATTTGCAGACCAAAGATGTGCTAGTATTACCAGATATACTTGAACATTTACTTTACCATCCATCCTGAGAACCTCGCTAAACTGTAGCTTCAGCCCGAAATGTAGTAGAAATAATAGGGAATTTGTGTAACCTGAGGCAGGATTGTCTACTTTCTTGAGCCTAAGTATTTTCATTTATAAAATAGGGATATTGCTACATATATATCAGAGATTTTCTGCAAAGATCAAAGGAAATAAGATATGCAAAACTGTTTGGAACAATACTAGCAATCGAATGCTATTTTCTTTTTATTTTATCTCTGTCATCAACTCTCAAGATGTGGCCATACCTGGGACTGAATCAGTACAAAATTCTCTTCCAAACTGTTGAAACTTTCAAGTTCTCCTTTGAAAGGCTCTGTTGAACCTGCTGCCCTTCTCATGCCTGTGAGTCCTCATCGTCAGTGTCATCACCGTTTGTCTGTCTGAAATCCATCAGTCCATTCTGGCTTCACTTGTTTCACCCCTATCTGAACTCCGTGGCCAATCCTGCCCAAGAGGGATTTTCTAGTATTCTGGAGTTCCTCACTCATGATTGCTTTCAAGCCTCCCAAACATGGATAGGGTGCTGCTTTACCTTTAGCCAGTGCCCCTGTTTATAAGACACAGAGCATGGTCTAGACATCTCTATTTATAAATAAATTTATAAATAAGTTCCTGGATATTTTCATTACTGCTGTTTCAAATTCATGTGGCATAGCTCACATGAGGAAATTAAAAATTAAACAAAAGAAGATAGGATTCATACTCTCAAGTCACTGGAAAAATAATATACAACCTTACTTTGCTAATTTGACTCTCCTTTCACCCCATAATCTTCATGCTTATGAAAACATTTGCCTTTTTAAAAAGTATCCAGAGCAACTCATTCCTCTTTTTTTAAAAAAAGATGTTATTTATTTGACAGAGAGAAACACAGCTGGAGAGGGAACACAAGCAGGGGGAGTGAGAGAGGGAGAAGCAGGCTTCCCGCCCAGCAGGGAGCCCGATGCGGGGCTGAATCCTGGGTCTCCGGACATGACCCGAGCCTAAGGCAGAGGTTTAACTACTGAGCCACCCACCCGGGCACCCCCAACTCATTCCTCTTAAGCTGAAATTCAAAGAGGCCATCAGCCACCAGTGGTATACTGGCAAATCCTGCCGTCACTAATCTCCTCCTGCACTGCCCTACCTGTCTGCACGTTTTCTAATTCTTTCATTACTGTGTAGGTTTGTTTTGAAAATCACATCCTTTTACAGAGGTTATTTGGCAAAGGTCTATGCCTGAAATTGCAATAGATGCCACCAGATGGCGTCATGGGACCCGCTACGTGGGTCAAAAGGTTAGAAATCCTCAGTTGTGGCTCCCGGGAGAGCAAAGAGAAACCTATTTTATGTACTATCTATAAAAATTTTGGCTAGAAGGAGGGAAGGTGGTGGAAGGGTAGGGAACTTTCATTTCATCTGGTCCCTTAAATTCAGCTAGATAGCTACGAATCATTCCGAACACCTGTGAATTCAACCTGAGATCTAAGAAAATAATTGCTGCAATTCTTCAAATAGAAAAGTGACCACTTTTTGCAAGGTAGGAGGTGAGTCCGAGGGAATATATGGGAGGATAAGCCGCGGGAGGAGGGATTCTCTATAAGCCAGCTGCTGGAAAATGATATAACAGGGGAGCGCAAAATCAGAATGGTAGGTATCTGCAGGTGAGGGATGTCTCTGCCAGGAAGTCGCTCACGTGGTGAGGAGTCAGAGTCCAGGTGAGACAGTGTGTCTCAGGATCCCTGGGGGCACAGAAAGAATGCGGGCGCCTGAGTGACACAGTTCTCGAGTACCGGAGCTGAGAAGCCGGCTCCGACCAGCAAGTGCAGGAGTGGGTTTTCGGTTCAGTCAGGGTTGCCATAAATGGTGAACTGAGTCATAGCTGGGTGATTGCTCTCTGAGGAGGGGCTTCACAGGAGGAAGAGCCACAGCGAGACTCTCCTTCTTGACCCAGGAGGAGCTGAAGTGGGAGCACCACTCAGGGGTCTGCAGAGATTTGAGACTCAAAATGGGGCTGCATGCCTCAAATAAAAATGCTTGGTCGCAAGTTGGGTGAACACAGAGTATAGAGGGAAAGCAGGGAGACAAAAGTGATTGACTCCTTTTCCCTGAGGGCACTGAAAAGTGAGAGCCCTTCTCTTTCAGCTGCAGCTCTGGAAACTGGGGCGATGCCATTTTTATCTTCACCCTCTAAAGTAGGTGGGGAGCCTTCAGGCAACAAAAACTAAGCATACGGCACCCATAAGGTGATGCTGAGCCTGGCCCCCTGGAAAGGGTGGTGCAGTTCCGCTCGGGGCAAAGACACCTGAGAATAATTGCAACAGGCTCCTCCCCCAGAAGATCAGTAGGAACATCTCGCTAATACCAAATCGATTGATCACACAAAATGGCAAAACTCCAGAGCTAGAGAAAAACCACATATAGCATTCAAGGTTTTTCCCCCCTCATGATTTTTAGTCTTTCAGTTTAATTTTTTTTCCCTTTTCAGCTAGTTTCCTATTTTATCAACTTTTTAAAGACTTTTAAAAATTTTCATTTTACATTTACACTATATATATTTTTCATTTTTGGCTTCCTCTCATATATATATGTTTTATTTTAAAATTTGGGGATCTGGTGGGTTTTTTTTATAAGATTTTACTTATTATTTTACAGAGAGAGAGAGAGAGAGAGAGAGAGAGAGAGAGAGAGAGAGAGAAAAGTAGGCAGAGAGGCAGGCAGAGGGAGAGGAAGAAGCAGGCTCCCTACTGAGCAGAGAGACCAACACAGGGCTCCATCCCAGGACTCTGGGATCATGACCTGAGCCAAAGACGGATGTTTGACCAACTGAGTCACACAGGTTCCCCAGGATACAGTGTTTTCTAACAGACAGACCAATATATACCCAGGATCTGGTGTATCACTCTGTTTTATTATATTCTCTCTTTTTCTCACATTGTTTTTGTTCCTTTTTGGTTTCTGATCTCTTCTGATTTGTCTAGTGTATCAACCACTGGGGTTGTGGTTGATATTTCTATATTTCATTTCCTTATTCATCTAATTTTCTCTGGACAAAATGACAAGACAGAAAAGTTTCCAGAAAAAAAGAACAAGAGGCAATACTAAATGCCAGAGACTTTGTAAATATGGATATTAGTAAAATGTCAGAGCTAAAATTCAGAATTACAATAAAAAATAAATACAAGCTGGGCTTGAAGAAAGCATCAAAAACACTAGAGAATCTCTTTCTGGATAAGTAAAAAAAAAAAACTAAAATGTAATCAGGTTAAAATAAAAAAAAGTTTATTTGTAAGATGCAATAAAAAATGGAGACTCACTGCTATGACAAATGAGGCACAAAAAAGAATCAGTGATATAGAAGATAAAGTTTTGGAGAATAAAGAAACTGAGGAACAGAGAGATAATAACAACTGGATCATGAGGGGAGGATTCAAGAGATCAGTTATAATATATAGCAAAGTAATATTAGAGTATTTGGGGCCAGAGAGGAAGAGGAAAGAAGGGAGGGGACAAAAGTATATTTGAGCAAATTATAGTAGAGAACTTCCCTAATCCATGGAAGGAAACAAACATTTAAGTCCATAAAGCACAGAGCACCCACTTCAAAATCAATAAATATAGATCAACACCCAACATATAATAGTGAAGCTAGCAAACTTCAATGATAAAGAGAAATTCCTGAAAGTATCTCTGGACAAGAGGTTCTTAACCTTAAAGGGTAGAAACAAATAAGGCTGGCAGCAGACCTGTCCACAGAGACCTGGCAGGCCAGCAAGGACTGGCATGATATATTCAGAGTGCTAAATGAGAAACATAAGCAGCCAAGAATACTTTATTCAGGAAGGCTCTCTTTCAGAATAGAAGAAGAGACAAAGAACTTCCAGGATAGACAGAAAGTAAAATAATTTGTGATCACTAAACCATTTTAGATCCAAAGACAACTCCAGTTTAATGAGTGTTTTTGTTATTGTTGTTTTTAACATATAATGTATTATTTGATTCAGGGTACAGGACTGCGAATCATCAGCCTTACACAATTCATAGCACTCACCATAATACACACCCTTCCCAGCCACCCTGTCTCTCCCCCTACCCCCAGCAGCTCTCAGTTTGTATCCTGAGATTAAGAATCTCTTTTATGTTTTTTCTCCCTCCCCAGTCCCATCTTTTTTCATTTTCCCTCCCTTCCCTAACAAACCCTTGCCCTGCCTCTCAAATTCCTCATATCAGAGATATCATATGATAATTGTCTTCCTCTGATTGACTTATTTTGCTCAGCATAATATCATCTAGTTCCATCCACATTGTAGCAGATGACACGATTTCTTTTTTGATGGCTGTGTAGTGACCGTGTGTGTGTGTGTGTGTGTACCACGTCTTCTTTAGCCATTCATCTGTTGATAGACATCTAGTTTCTTTCCATAGTTTGGTTATTATGGACATTTTTGTTATAATTTCAGGTGCACATGCCCTTTCAGATTACTGCATTTGTATCTTTAGGGTAAATACCCAATAGTGCAATTGCTGGGTCATAGGGTAGCTCTATTTTCAACTTTTTTAGGAACTTCCATACTGTTTTCCAGAGTGGCTGCACCAGTTTGCATTCCCACCAACAATGTAGGGACACCTCCAGTTTTAAATTGAGAGGATAGAGAACCATTTATCATGCTAACAGACATCAAAAGATGGAATAGCAATCTTCAGACCAGACAAATTAGATTTTAAACCAAAGACTCTAATAAGAGATAGACACTATATCATACTTAAAATGTCTATCCAACAAAAAGATTGATCAATTGTAAATATTTATGCTCCTAACATGGGAGTGGGCGATTATATAAACCAATTAATAAAAAAATATAGAAACACATTGATAATAATACACTAATAGTGGTGGACTTTAACATCCCACTCACACCAATGGATAGATCATCTAAGAAGAAGATCAACAAGGAAACAATGGCTTTGAATGGCACACTGCACCAGATGGACCTCACAGATACATTCAGAACATTCCATCCTAAAGCAACAGAATACGCATTCTTCTTGAGTACACATGAAACATTCTCCAAAATTATGTACTGGGTCATAAAATTAACTGGCACCAAAAGATTGGGATAATTCCCTGCATATTCTCAGACCACAATGCTTTGAAACTTGAACTCAATCACAAGAGGAAATTTGGAAGGAGCACAAATGCTTGGAGATTAAAGAGCACCTAAGTAAAGAATGAAGGGGTCAACCAGGAAATTAAAGAATTTAAAAGTTTATAAAAATAAATGAAAATGAAAACATAGCTGTTCAAAACCACTGGGATGCAGCAAAGGCTGTCCTAAGAAGGAAGTACATAGCAATTCAAGTCTTTCTCAAGAAACGGGAAAAGTTTCAATTATACAAGCTAATCTTACACCTATAGGAGCTGGAGAAAAGACAGCAAATGAAGCCTAAACCAAGCAGGAGATGAGAATTAATAAATATTAAAGCAGAAATCAGTGAAATAGAAACCTAAAGAACAGCATAACAGACCAATGAAACTAGGAGTTGGTTCTTTGAAGGAATTAATAAGATTGACAAACCCCTAACCAGACTTATCAAAAAGAAAAGAGGGAGGACCCAAATTAATAAAATCGTGAATGAAAAAGGAAAGATAATGACCAACACCAGGGAAATACAAACAATTATAAGAATATATTATGAGCATCCACATGCCAACACATTAGGCAATCTGCAAGAAATGGATGCATTCCTAGAAACATATAAACTATGAAAACTGAACCAAGAAGAAACCCTATAACCAGCAAGGAAATTGAAGTCTTAATCAAAACTTCCCAACAAACGAACATCCAGGGATGATGGCCTCCCAGGGGAATTTTACCAAACATTTAAAGAAGAATTAATACCTGTTCTATGAAGCTGTTTCAGAAATATAAATGAAAGCAAAACTCCAAAACTCATTCGGTGAAGCCAGCATTACCTTGATTCCAAAACCATAAAAAAGAGCTGACCAAAAAGGAGAATTGCAGAGCAATATCCCTGATGAGCATGAATACCCACATTCTCACCAAGATATTAGCTGATAGGATTCAAGAGTACATTAAGAGGATTATTCACCAGGACCAAGTGGTATTTATTCTTGGGCTGCAAGGGGGGAGGGGTTAACATCTGCAAATCAATCAATGTGATACACTACATTAATAAAAGAAAGAACAAGAATCATATGATGCTCTCAACTAATGCAAAAAAAATTGACAAAATAAAACATCTCTCTCTTTCTTTTTTCTTTCTTTCTTTCTTTTTTTTTTTTTTAAGATTGTATTTATTTGAGAGAAAGAACATGAGCAGGGCAGAGAGGAGCAGAGGGAGAGAGAGAAACAGGGTTTCCACTCAGCAGGGAGCCTGATGTGGGGCATGATCCCAGAATTATGGGATCATGTCATGAGTCAAAGGGAGACACTTAACCGACTGAGACACCCAGGCACACCTACAGCATGTTTTCTTCATTAAAAACTCTCCTCAGTGTAGGGATAGAGCGAACATACCTCAATATCCTAAAAGCCATAAAAAAAAAAAAAAAAGCCCATAGCAAATATCACTCTCAATGGGGAAAAACTCAGAACTCTTCCCCTAAGGTCAGGAATAGGACAAGGATGTCCACTCTCCCCACTGCTGTTCAACATAGTACTAAAAGTCCTAGACTCAGTAATCAGACAAGAAAAAGAAGTAAAAGTCATTCAAGTTGGCAAAAAAGAAGTCAAACTCTCACTCTTCACAGATGACATGATACTATATGTGGAAAATATGAAAGACTCTACCCCAAAATTGCTAGAACTCATACAAGAATTCAGAAACATGGCAAGATATAAATTCAACACACATAAATCGTTGCATTTCTATACTCTAACAATGAGACAGAAGAAATAGAAATTAAGGAATTAATCCCATTTACAACTGCACAAAAACCCCTAAGATACATAGAAATAAACCTATCAAAGAGGCAAAGGATCTGTACTCTAAACTACGGAACTCTTTCAAGGAAGACACAAAGAAACAGAAAAATATTCTGTGCTCATGGATTGGAAGAACACTGTTAAATGTATATGCTACTCAGAGTAATCTACACATTTAATGATTTCCCTATTAAAATACCATCAACATTTCCACAGAGCTAGAACAAATAATCTTAAAATTTGTATGGGACTAGAAAAGACCCCTAACAGCCAGAGTAATGTTAAAAATGAAAGCCAAAGCTAGTGATATCACAATTCCAGACTTTAAGCTCTATTACAAAGCTAATCATCAGGGCAGTATGATAATGGAACAAAAACAGACACACAGATCAATGGAACAGAATAGAGAGCTCAGAAATGGACCCTTAACTCTACAGTCAACTAATCTTTGACAAATTAGGAAAGAATATCCAATGGAGGAAAGACAGTTTCTTCAACAAATAGTACTGGGAAAATTGGACAGCCACATGTAGAAGAATGAAACTGGATCATTTTCTTACACCATACACAAAGAGAAACTCAAAATGGATGAAAGACCTAAATATAAGACAAGAATCCATCAAAATCTAAGAGAAGAACACAGGCTCTTCAATCTCAGATGCAGCACATTCTTGCTAGATACCTCTCCAAAGGCAAGAGAAAAAAAAGTCAAAAATAAACTTTTGGGATTTCACCAAGATAAAAAGTTTTTGCACAGCAAAGGAAACAGTCAACGAAACTAAAAGACAAGGTGCTGGATGGGAGAAGATAATTGCACATGACATAGCAGATAAAGGGCTAGTATCTAAGATCTATAAAGAACTTATCAAATCCAATACCCCAAAAAAACAAAACAAAACAAAAATCCAGTCAAGAAATGGGCAGAAGACACGAACAGACATTTCTTCAAAGAAGATATAGAAATGGCCAACAGATACAGGAAAAAATACTCCATATCAGTTGTCATAGAGAAAATACAAATCAAAACCATAATTAGATATCACCTCACACTAGTTAGAATGGCTAAAATTAGCAATTCAGGAAGCAAAAAATGTGGGTGAGGCTGTGGAGAAAGGGGAACCCACCTATACTGTTGGTGGGAATGCAGGCTGGTGCAGCCACCCTGGAAAACAGTATGGGGCTCCTCAAAAGATTGAAAGTAGAGCTACCCTATAACCCAGCAATTGTATTGCTAGGTATTTACCCCACAGATACAAAAGTAGTGACCCATAGGGGAACCTGTACCCCAATATTTATAGCAGCAATGTCCACAATAGACAAACTATGGAAAGAGCTGATAAGATGTGATATATACAGAATGTTGGAATATAGGAATGGAATATTATTTAGCCATCAGAAAGGATGAAAACTTATTTACATTGATGTGAATGGAACTGGAGAGTATTATGCTGAGTGAAATAAGTCAGCCAAAGAAAGACAACTGTTATATGGTCTCACTCACATGTGGAATATAAGAAACAGTGCAGAGGATAATAGAAGAAGGGAGAGAAAACTGAATAGGGAGAAATCAGAGAGGGAGATAAACCATGGAAGACTCTTTAAGTATAGGAAAACAAACAGAGGGTTCATGGAGGGGAGGTAGGTAGGGGCATAGGACAATTGGGTGATGGGCACATGATGTGATGAGTACTAGGTGTTATATGCAAATGATGAGTTATTGAACTCTGCATCTGAAACTAATGGTGTATGTTGACTAATTGAATGCAAATTAAAAATAATCTTAAAGATTTTTTTAAGATTTTATTTATTTATTTGACAGAGAGATCACAAGTAGGCAGAGGGGCAGGCAGGAAGAGGAGGAAGCAGGCTCCCTGCTGAGCAGAGAGCCCGATGCGGGCCTCAATCCCAGGACCCTGAGATCATGACCTGAGCCGAAAGCAGAAGATTTAACCCACTGAGCCACCCAGGCGCTCAAAGAATTTTGATATAGCAAAGATTTTTTTAAAATTTCTCCTTCTAAGATATATGATAGACAATTGAAAGAGAGGGAACAGAAAGCTGAATCCTTGATTTTCTATACTTTGGCAATTTATACTCAGTAGCTAATTTTGTCTTTTCTGCTGCACTGTGTTTTCTCTTCCCTGAATTGATTCTCTGCTTTGTAACATGCAGGACCTTGCAACTGAACATCACATGGCTCTGTTCCTTCCATGGAGGCCCACTCTACAAAAGCTGTTCACCATTAAGAACAAGTTAATGAGCTTTCTTGAAACTCTTAATTAGCTCTAGAGTCCTTTTTATATCTTTCCACTTGGTACCCATCCTCTGGTGAGTGAGAATATATTTTCTCTCTCATCAGTGTTGTAGCCTCCTGCTACTCCAACTTATTCCACTTATGATATCACCACCAAAAAAGCAAATATGATATAATATAAAACAAAAATTAAAAAAAAAATGAAATGTTCCAGATCTGCATCAAAACCCTTATGGAGCCTTTTCCAGCCAAAAATATTCAGCTCAATTATACATAATCCCTTCTCTGAAAGTTCTCTATTTGTTCTAAGTCAATTTACACAGTTTTTACTAAAGGGCATCTTCAGCTAATTCAACAACTTTCTACTCCCTCCACCTCCCAGCCTGCTCAGGTCTGGGTTCCTGCAAAGTTGGGGAACGGTGGACACCTGAGGGCTCTGGAACCCACCTGTCTGGCCTGGCCACTTACTACCTGCATGAGTTTCCACAGTTTGCTTCATTTCTTCAGGCTTTGTTTGCTCATTTATGGGAAGGAGGTAATGATGGTGCTGTTTTGCAAAAGCTATAAGAATTAAGGAATATATAGGACTTAGCCAGTGCCTGACAGAAAGTTATAATTTTCAAATGTTGACAACAGCGACTCTTTTAAAATCACACAAAGGGTCAATGTATACTTTTTTTTTCTCTAAGACACAATTATAGATGTAAAACAATGTGCACAAAATGCAACAGTTATAAATTTTAAAAAGTGTGCCTTCACACACATGAGATTTATGTGCATAGATAGCTTAAAAGGATGTGTAGGAACCTTGAAAACGTTTACCTCAGAGAGTATAATTGAGGGGAGAGCAGAGTGGGAAGAAATCTAACTTTTTCTTCCATACCTTTCTTTCCTCTTGGGGCTTTTTAAGAATATGCACCGAGTCACTTAGATTTTTAAAGAAAATAATGAATAGGATGATATTTTTTAAAGAAAAGTTCATATAATTTTTTTTCTTAGCAACTTCCTTTCAATTTTCAACAATTTATGGAGTCAAGTGTGCTTGGCTATCAGGCCTGGCAGTGGAGACATGCTGGTCTGCATCTGGATTAAGCAACTTGGAGATGGCCTTTACCTACTTGTTGCTTCAAGTTCTGTCTGCATCACAATTTCAGGCTCTTGCTTTGCTGATGTGCAATAAGGAGCTCCTTTAGTGGCTTAGTGCTTTGCTGTTAAGTTGAAAGAGATGATGGGGATAAAGAAAATAAGGCAAAACAGGGAGTAGGAGATCAAGATTGGATTTTAAGGAAGAGTTGGAAAAAAATGAAAATCTCACGACTTGGGACCAGAGTTGAAGATGGGAAGGTAGAGGAAAATGCTGAATGAGCATAGGAGAGAAACTTGGGGAGGATGAAGGAGTAAGTTGAGTGAGGAAGACAAGGAAGGGGATATTAAAAGAGAGAAGAAAAACCAATTGCAGAAGCAGGCGTTGGCCCATTTTCAACTTTGACCGAGCAGACAAAAAGATTATTATACATGTGTTCTAAGAGATTATACTGGAAAGCATTAGCTCTGTTTACTCGTAGAATGTGTTTCACTGAATCAGCAATTCCAAATGGCATTCTTAGCTAACACCAGGAAATTTGTTAAGTCTTGGGAATCTGCCCTAATAATACATCCCCCTAAATTTCTACGCGAATGTGTTATCCATGTAATTCCATTTGGGGAGTACTAGGATTATGGGATTGTAGGCTTATCTTCCTAAATGCAAAGCTTTCTTAAAGAAAAGCCAGTTAGGAAATCTGGTTAAGCTGGGGCACCTAGGTGGCTCTTTCAGTTAACTGTCCAATTCTTGATTTTTGGCTCAGGCCATGATCTCAGGGTTGTGAGATCGAGTATCATGAGGGTCTCTGATGCGCTGGGTGTGAAGTCTGCTTAGGACTCTCTCCATTTTCCTCTGCCCCCTCTACCCTGCCCCATGTGCACACCAAATCTGGTATGGCTGCAAATTATGAGCTGGAGTTAGAAGAAATTAAGGTGATTTTGTTTGTTTTTTAAAGGACACTCTTTGTTAGGCACTGTGCTTGCTGCTTCCCAGATGTTTCATTCATGCCATTTTATAGATGGGTAAAATGATGTTAAAAGAGGTTAAGTGACTAAAAATGTTCAAAAAGAAGTGACAATTACTATAAAAATTTAAAGAAAAAAAAGCTTTTATCTGGCCAAGAAAAAATTTGTTTTGTCTTATTTTTTCCTCTAGATTACCTGCTTCAACTGGCAAGCATAGAACATAGCCTTGGATAATCCTCCTGTTCCATCTCTTACTATATTTTAATCTTTATCATTTGAAGGGATATTCAGTTGGTTGCATCATGCCACGTCATTTTACAAGCATGGAGCCAGGAGTCTACATATCTCTTGCCTCTGCAAAAGCCCCTGTTCTAAGATGGATTGGGAGTAGCTCCAGGAGAAGCATGAAGAAGTTAAAGACAATCATACCCATTACTATGGAAGATGTAGGGAAGTTAGTCTTCACTCCACCACCCTGTCTAATCTGTCCTGGAAGAGACATTCTAAGTGGCTAGTGAATTTTACTATAAGCACACTAATTACATTAAATTCTTCTGCCCACCTTATCTTGTGTGTCACTTGTCCCTGTTTCTATCCCTGCATGTCCAAATGGACAATGATTGGAGGCTTTTTCAGTGATGGGTTGGCAATCAAGAGCATTGCTTCGGGAAACAAGATCTGGAGTGATTCAGTCAGGTGACATTCTCACCTACTGGGTCTTCCCAGAGGCTGGCTACTAGAATTCCCTGGTCTTTCCATTTCAGCTGTGACTCTTACTTTCTACTTTTAAAAACAACCAAGTTTCCCTCTCCTTCTCTTCTACTCCTCCCCTTTTGGGACCACATCATATGCTTCAAGCTGCAAATGTGATTTTGCATTTGCTTTTGTTTTCAATTCCTATGCCCTTTTCTATTTACATGGCTACTGTTTTTATATTATTTTTTTTAAGATTTTATCTATTTATTTGACAGAGAGAAACACAGCTAGAGAGGGAACACAAGCAGAGGGACTGAGAGAGGGAGAAGCAGGCTTCCCGCTGAGCAGGAAGCCCCATGTGGGGCTCAATCCCCGGTCTCCGGGATCATGACCTGAGGCGAAGGCAGTCGCTCAACCAACTGAGCCATCCAGGCGCCCCTGTTTTTATATTATTGTCTAAATATATATCTTTACTCTCCTTCACCCTTCTAGCTACAAACTATTCAGTCATAAAAATGTTAGTTTCATATGCTCAGTATTCAAATAAGATAATTATTTGTTTTAAAATCACTCACATCCCAATACTTTTCCCTGGGATTTGATGCTGCCTAGAAAGAAATGCAAGCCAGGCATAAAAATTACCAAAGCAAAAAGAGGAGGAGAGGAAAAGTACAACTTGAGGTGAGTATTTCCCACCCATACCATAAGGTCTTGGATGATTTTCTGAACCATTGTTAAGTTTGGGCATCCTGTCAGCCTACTCAAAAACAGGATCAATTATGTGATATATGGCAACCATAACTTAAAAACATGATTCTCACAGGAAACACAGAGCCATCTGGCAGTGAGGCTTAAGAGAAATGAATCCCATTGAGTTTCACCAAAAGTACAGTTTTGTTATGTAGAAAATAATCAAGTACACTTTTATAGTTTAAAATAAAGAAAAATGTGGTAGGAATTTCAATAGGGTAGTTGTGATGTTAAATGTCTATATATG
The DNA here is from genome assembly GCA_004023965.1 of Spilogale gracilis. Classification (NCBI taxonomy): domain Eukaryota; kingdom Metazoa; phylum Chordata; class Mammalia; order Carnivora; family Mephitidae; genus Spilogale; species Spilogale gracilis. Next base: position 119,285 of record PITA01000446.1, on the reverse strand, counting down.
TAATGATTCCAAATATAGTTCTGGCTTCATTAAACATATAATATACAATATCCAGAGAAATTGATGAGACATGCTTTCTTGCAGCATTTCTTCACTCAGATTTTCCTTCACAATAAAATTTTTGAGAAAGACTTAAGAGCCTATGTATTTCTGGGACAGTCTGGTTCTTGGCTCAATTGTTGTCAGCCTATATTCTGTATATCTCTCTGTCAAAAGGAAATGGAATTGAAGATAACTGTGCTCTCCATGCCCAGCATATCAATCATACAGTCTAAGTAATGAAAGCAACATTTGACTAATGTTACAAATTAGATGGAAGAGAACAGACTTTTACAATAATGACAAGTAGCAACATTAAGATTACCAAGACTGTGCAAACAAGAGAAGCAAGACATTGTGGATTCTTTCTCTTGGAAATACATGTTAACTGGAAGCCAAAGTTGATCTAGCCCTGTTTCATTCAGTAATCTTAATTATTTCATTACTTCTCTGTTGCTCTGTTTTACAGATTCAAAATATTACTGGAACAGTTCGATTTATTTTAGAATCTAAGTCAATTCTAAATATTTTTCCTACTCCCTTCTATATACTGGCACTGAAAATACATAATTTAAGTGAAAAATAAAAGGAAAAATTTTATGGAATGATAAATCATAGGCGATGATAGCTGTCTTTTAATCGAATCAATCTAATTTTGTTAAATTTAAATTAAGAGAGTGGACATTCATTAAATAAGTCAGAGTCGTGCAGTGTTGTTAGTGTAAACTACAAACAAGTGGAAATAAAAATTATTCTGAAATGCTTGGATTTATTGCCATACTGGTAAAAAAATAAATAAATCTCTAAAAAGTGGTTAAGTCTCATTCTGAAATGGTATTTCCAGGAATTCCTCCCTTAACCAATATAATTTCTCTGAAAGCACTTGAAATTTTAAAGTTACATTACTATAAACCAGTATGGTTGCCTGGAGACCAGTTTTACAGGGTAAAAGGTATATAGACTTTCATCTAGTAATTCCACTTCTACTTTTTGGGATTTATTCTGAGTTAATAACAGGACAAGTTAACAAAAGCACTTGTGCATATTTATTAGAACATTGTTTCTAATAAAGAAAAATTAGAGACAACAACAATGGAGACTTCCTAAAAATTTAAGGAATGCATTTGTTGTGATGAACACTGAGTGTATGTACAGAAGCACTGAATCGATATATTGTCCCCCTGAAAGTCATATTACACTGCTTATTAACCTATACTGGAATTTATATTTTAAAAAAGAAGAAAAAAAATTCAGTGAACTGATACAAAGGCTTTTTATAAAATCATTAAGAACAGTAGATTTTATATGACCTTGTAACTACTGGGTATTTACCCCAAAGATACAGATATAATGAAAAGAAGGGCTATATGTACCCCAATGTTCACAACAGCAATGTCCACAATCGCCAAACTATGGAAAGAGCCATGGTGCCTTTCAACAGACTAACGGATAAAGAAGATGTGGTCCATATATACAATGCAGTAGTACACCTCCATCAGAGACGATGAATACCCAACTTTTGCAGCAACATAGGTGGGACTGGAGGAGATTATGCTGAGTGAAATAAGTCAAGTAGAGAAAGTCAATTATCATATGGTTTCACTTATTTGTGGAGCATAAGGAATAACATGGAGGACAGTAGGAGAAGGAAAGGAGATGTGAACTGGGGTAAATCAGAGAGGTGATGAAGCATGAGAGACTTTGGAATCTGAGAAACAAACAGGGTTTTGGAAGGGAGGGGGTTGGGGGGAATGGGTGAGCCTGGTGGTGGGTATTGAGGATATATTGCATAGAGCATTGGGTGTGGGGAATAAACAATGAATCTTGGAACACTGAAAAAATAAAATTATTTATTATTTATTTATTACTTATTATTATTTATTAAAATTATTTAAAAAAAGAACAGTGGGTTTTATAAACTGTAGAAGACAAAAATATGTTCACAATATACTATCATCGAAAAGAATAGCTTACAGTATAGTATAGCAATCTATATTGTATTAAGATAATGGGTTTCAGGTAGCATGAGGTTTAAATCTAGGCTATGCCACACAGAGACACAGGGACTTAAATTATCTAGCCTTTCTAAGCCTAATTTTTAATCATCTATGAAGTGGGGATAACTAAACAATTAAGTGAAGTAAAGCTGAGTAAGCTTCCAAAAAATATTAAATGTAAACATGGTGGATGATATGAAAACATACATACTTACATACATACATATAAAGAAAATATCCAAATATAATCTGTTATTCATAGTTACCTAAATAGTAACACAAATGTTTTTATATTTGTTATCACCTATTTGTACCTTCCATTTCTTCCATAATGATATATTTTAAAAGAGGGTTAATAAAAATAGTAATATATTACTTTTAAATAAATAATTTTGAAATAATGCAAGTAGGTTTGATTTGTAAATACATATGTTAAGGTAAAATACACTATAATAAGTCATAAAGAATAGACTCAACAAGGGGGAAAACAATCTTGGCAGCTCACATGGTTTTCTAAGTAATTTTCATATAGCTCAATGCTTTTCCCCCCATCTCATTACAATCTACGAAATCCATCAGCTTTTTATAATTACAAAGCCTTTACAAATAATATGAAATGCACAAGGATTTTCACTGTTCCCAAGTTTAAGGTATCATCACAAAGGAGTATATACTTTCATTTCATGCTTTTTAAGGAGAACTCACGAGCTTCAGAACTATAAAAGCACAACATTTCCATTTATTTTTAGGAAAGTCCTTATAGCCTTTTATTTGTATTTTTAGGCATATAGACCAATGTATAATGTGATGCAATGATTTATGTAATGTCCATTACCTTGCATAAGATCATATTCTCATAGTGCTATGCAATCTGTTTGATTCACTTTTGCTGTTTCCAGTTCCAAGCAAGGTTTTGTATAGTGGGGTGTTCAATAAGTAACACATCTACAGATGACTTTACCCATCTTCTATTTTTGAAAGTTAAAAATCATTAAATCGAGCCACCTGTAGATTTTCTCCTCTCAAGGTTTTGTTTGTTTTCTCTATCATTTCCTAGCCTTTCCTTCATTTTTGTCTTTCCCTTTCTGCCTTCAGAAAAATGCCTTCTTCCTTTCTGGGGTTAACTTCTATGCACACACCTTGGATTTCATTCACTTTCATTTCTCCTGTGTCTTATCTAACAATTATTTTCCTTCCTTCTGCCCCTCTTTTCTTCTTAACTTCAGAATTTTGACCATACAGCAAGAAATTAGTTTTATAAGCAATAACTCTCATTTGGCCCACTCATAGTCCTTGCTGTAGAGATATCAGGATTATTATATAATTTAAGTGGAACTATTTTGAAGACAACACCATAATTTTAAGTGACAGATAATACATTCTTTCAGCAAGTAAATTTACAAGAGATTTCATAGAGTGAATAGAGTCAGTCTTTGACTGGATGACAGAAATCATTTGAAAGAACCTTGGAAAGATACATGAATTGGAAAGGATTGGAATCAGTTCTGTTTTGGCCAGGATAGAGATAAGATATACAATTGCTATTCACAGGAGTTAGGTTCTATGAAGTCAAGGGGAGTAATAAATTGGTGAGTACTGAAGCATTGCTCCTAGGGAAAATATAAGATTAGGTTCCTGCTGGCTTCAGTCACAATATTTTCAACCACTCAAGACATAACCTTATTTTGAGTGTGTTTCTGTTTAAAGATACCTTATTTCAGGTACATTGTTAATGTACCAACACTGAATAAGTACTTGGCAACACTCTGATTCATGCCTGAAGAAGCTTATTTTTCACGTGTATCGTCTCGGTAAAGCCAATCTCAGTTATTTTGGAATTTGAGATAGGAACATTGACAGAATTTCAGCACAACACTTGGGGTCATTTTTAAACAGTGAACATACTATAAAATCCAACCCAAAAGGAAACATAGCACTGATAGAGCCTAAAATGGACACTTGTTTATAAATATAAGGAAAACAACAGAGCTTCACCCGGTCCACCTGAGGTGGGAAAGTGTGCAGGTGACTCAGATTTTCATTGCTCTTTGTCCTTGAATGACCATGAAATTTCTATGAGCATTGACTTTAGGGTCACTAAAATACACATCACCATAAAATACGTTTTAGTAAGTAGGCAAATTCACAATATGGAATGCAAATCAGCTGCTTGTGTGCAGACGCAGAGACACGTAGTTGGCATAGTTCTCAGTAACAGGATACTTTATAACAAATCCTGTTATGCTCAAAACCACATTCTAATAGGCAGCTACAACTGAAGTCCATGCTTATGCATGTGTAATAAAGCCTTCTGTACTATATCTCTATCCATCATGGCCACCATTCTTATATAAGGTCATAGAGTGTTATTGGATATATTTTGCATTTCATATGGACATAACCATAATATAAAAATGTGAATTTTGTCTTCTTCACATTATCTCAAAAAAATGAATTTTGTTCCAAAATATTCTGGGCATATTCAATTAATATCATCTTAGTTGGAAGTTCAAATAAATTTGTGAGCTTGCCAAATGTTATTCTTAAAATTCAAATAAATAAAACTGTCCAAATAAGGAGAGTCCTTATTGTTTCCTTTAAGGGAATAGCTTGAAAAGTGATAGGGCTCTAGAGCGAAAAGCTCCTGACTTTACCACTTAATAGTTTTGCAGGGTTTTTTTGTTTTGTTTCATTTTTTAAAGTAGGCTCCACGCCCAGTGTGAAACCCAACATCAGGCTTCAACTCAGAACCCTAAGATCGAGACACAAGCCGAGATCAAGAATCTGATCCTCAACTGACTGAGTCACCCAGGTGCCCAAGTTTAACAGTTTTTATGAGTAAGCTAAATTTGCTGTATACTATTGTCTTGATATTTACTTATTTTAAAGATTTACTTGTTTATTTGAGAATGGGGTAGAGGCAGAGGGAGAGACCTTTCAAGCCAACTCCCTGTTGAACTGGGAGCCCAAAGGAGGCCTTGGCCTCATGACCAAAGAGATGATGACCTGAGCCCAAACCAAGAGTCGGACGCTTGACATTTGAGATAGGAGTAATAATTAATATACTTACATTGCTTACGATACGATACATGTAGAGTTCTTAGAAAAGTGGCACATAGTCACCACTCAATGAGCACCATTTTTATTATCATATTTATTGATCCTAATGTTAGTGTCAGGCAGGTTGAATATTATCTGAATATTTATTGACTCATGTGATGAAACTAAAACCAGCTTTTAAGAAAGCTAAAATACCCAAGTCAATGGCAATTGATATAAAATCCAACAAGCTCATTTGAATTCTCGCTCTTCTTTCCTCCTAATTTCTCAGCACTTTGTACCTCACACTTACACCATAGCACATTTTTCTTACTCGTTATTTCCACTTCCTCTATTTTCCTGTGATCCCAATCTTGAAAGTTCATTTCTCTTCCTTCTAAGTAGCTCAGGACTTTATCACCTGAGCCCTCAATCTCTCTAAGTCAGTCTCATTGACTGAGGTGATTGAGGGTCCTGCCCAAGCCCCACCCCAATCTCCCTTCAGGCAGGAAAGTCCCTGTCCAAGGAAAAATGTGGTTTTCAACTCAAGCGCCCGTTTCTGCAGAAGGGTCTCAGCCCCGCGTGACCAGCCATCTCAGACTCTCGCCTGCAGACACTGTGACGTCCTGCCTGTGTTGCAGGACAGTTATTCAGATAAAGTACACTTAGCACTTCCATTCTCTAAAGGCCCATTGATCCATATGATTCCCGTATCAGCATGAATGAGAAGTTCCTGCCTGAATGCAGCAGAGAGCAATGAAAATCATATACTCTGGTAACACTGACTTTATTACAGCTAAAGGATTTGCATTTTCAAAGCTGGGAATTCTTACAAAAACCCGAAGGAGATGGTACTGGCCCATCACTTAGGTGCAGGTGTCAGCGGCAAGTAAGGGAGGCGTCATGACCTGGAGGGAATCTTTTAACACACCTGCGCCTCAGACTCCCTTACTCCTGCCTCTGTAAGGTATGGATGCCTGTTTGAGCGTCTAAGGATTGCTGCCAGGATCGAGTGGCATAATGAATATGGAAGCAGTTCACAAATTATTTCATAAATGCAACAATCTGTTACATTTATAAGATCTATAACTTGTCTGTTTGCATCCTCATCTGGACCTCTAAGTTCCGACTGTAATCAAAGATCTTTTCTACATGTTAACATGAGTAAGATTTAACCCATAAACAGTGATGTTATCAATTTTCTGAAGGATTCTTAGATATATTTCAAAATTTTACATTTAATGGGTGACAAATTCTATTTTCAGTTTTCTGTGTGTTTCTTCTGCAACCTAATCTTGAGTGCTTGCTCCTTGAAGGCATGTTGTAATCATGTGGGAAGGTAGTAGAAAAGAACAGTTTCCCTATCTCAGCATTTGGTGGTCTGTGTAATCTGCACACAGGTTTTCAATAAGCTGTTTTGTCTTCCTGTCTACAGAGGCTGTGCTATAGCCATTTCAAGTTCAAAATTACTGCAAAAAAGTAATTGATCCTCTATTTCAATATCCCTGCTGTTTCATGAGCTCTCTTAAAATTCAGAGGAATCTATTTCTCACTGATGTTGAAAAACATAATAAGGTCACAGCAGGAAAGCTTTAGCTTCATTAAAGAACATTATTATAAAAATAAAATGATCGAGGGCAAATTGTTTTTGTCCTTGTGGTACTGTTTGTGCAGATTCACATTAATCTGAGCGTTTAAAGCAACAATAAATTTGTAATCTCCTCTTTATCATTCACTTCACCATGGTAGCCCCTAGTGGTAGAAAGAGATGTCAATCGCTCACGTTCCAGGGGATTTCTAGCTCTGTTGAATAAAAAGGAATTAAGCCTCTTTGGAAATGAAGGCTGCAGCCTGTCAGTCACTGAATTTATTTCTGCTTTTAAAACATCACAGAGAATGCTGGTGCCCAGCAAATGTAGATGCCAGCATTATTTTAAAAATGATTGAGCAGAGAAATGAATTGAAATTTTGACCCACTCAGGCTTCCATTCATCATGGGATCCTATAATGGGGGGATGACGAAGAAGGATGTAAGATAGAGAATCGGTGATTGCCCTATTAATCTAGTTTAACTGAAACTAAAATCTGACAGAGTGTATTACAAGTTGCAGGCAGTAAGTCTTATCAATTCATTACCACATTCAAGGCTTTCCCTTGCTTTCTTTCTGCCTTCAGCTCCTGGCAAAGGACAGCTTTTTACAGTTCAATTTCTCAGTTTATTTTTGACTGCTTTTAATTAAATTTGATGGCCTGCTTCTGCACCACTGAAGTTATTGGAGTCGCAAAGCACTTTGCTGTTATAATGATAGCTCCCTTGATGTCTGCTCATTATTAACTGCTTTTCAAAAGTGCTGCTTTCAACTCTCATTTTATAAATATTTAAATTACTGATTTTCTATAGCATAAATATTGGTGCACAGAAGATAAGAACTCTAGGTTATACATAGTAAAATAAGAATACCTTTTTGTAAAGTATTATAATATTAATTAGGAAGGTGTTCTTAGATCATCCTGTATGTAAGTTGTCATACAGAGAGTACTGATATCTCAAAATCATGGTAATCAAGGACATAAGATTTTAGGTCACTTCAGGCATATAATTCTAAAATAAATGAGAATATAAATTCTAAAGTAAAAGAAAATGAGGGATTTTCATACAAATAAAATCCAATCCTAAAATTAACCATCATTCTAATTTGTAAGATAAAATGAAGGAGTGTACTTAGAGAATTTAGTCATCACACACAAAAAAATTATTCCAGAGTAGAAAATAATAAGAATAATAAGGCAGAGATTTAAGATAAAACTAAAAACTGATGAATTATTAATCTCTTTTCCCCACCCCCAAACCTCAAAAGACAGCAAAAGTCATTAAACAAACAAACAAACAAAAAGTCAACTAGCGGAGGTGCCTGGGTGGCTCAGTCCTTAAGCGTCTGCCTTTAGCTCAGGTCATGATCCCAGGGTCCTGGGATCGAGCCCCGCATGGGGCTCCCTGCTCAGCGGGAAGCCTGCTTCTCCCGCTCTCACTCTCTCTGCTTGTGTTCCCTCTCTAGCTGTGTCTCTCTCTGTCATATAAATAAATAAAATCTTTGGGAAAAAAAAAGTTAACTAGCGGCTGATCAAAAAACAGAAGCTTGGAAGAAAATGGAGCTCCTAGTGGAAGAGAGAGGACAGTGATAGGGTCAGCTGCTGTCAACCTGGGTGTGTGCAGGCACTGTTCTAAACTCACTCCCTACCTGTCAAATCCCTGTCACCAACTCCTGTTTACAGGTGAGAAAATAGAGTTATGGAAACATTAAGCAACTCGCTGATCACATATTGAGCAAGTATCAAGCCCAGACATTCTGATTTCAGAGTCATTCCTTTCATCACTGTGGAATGCATTTCAATCCATTGTGAAAGATAGGGCGCACAGGAAAGATGACTGGCGGAGCAGAGCTTAGAAATTGCTGCCCATGCACTTACAACGTGGGGGGGGGTACCACGAGAAGACAGCGAGGCATCCACAGAACCTGCCGGGGGCCCAACTCTTGGAATAACGAAGTGCTTTAAAAGGCAAGGATGAGATGCAATTCTAAAAAGAGGGAAACTGGTAAGATTCTAAAGTGGTTGCCCTCTCACCCCCACCGCTGGCAGTTACTTATCTGATTCCTGTTATCCCCTATCCCCACATCCTCAATTCTAAGTCTATTTCTCTGGAGAAATTAGACCTGGTACACTTGATTTTGGACAGAGCTCTTATTTGAAGTGGACGTACTTAATCAAGGAACCTGTAAACCACTTCCTTTGCTTGGCTTCCAGAACATGAGCAGCCAAATTATACTACCCGAACTCCAATTAAACTCTGCACTTTATATAAATGCAGAACAAAAGGTCAGTCATTTGAAGAAAACTGCCACACTACTGAAACCTACAGCTGAGACCTACAGCTGGGACCTACAGCTGGGACCCAAAAACGACAGAATAAACACACAATATAGGGGGTCAAAAAACAGGAGGGAAAATTTACTGTAATCAGTGATACAGAATGTGTGCTATGATAATCAAAAAAGTCATCAAAATTAAAAGCATGATAAATAAAACTTAAAAACCAACAATACATCAGATAACACGGGCTATCAATAGGTTTCCAGCTTAGCCAATCAAAAATTTCCTTTCTTTCCTTTTTTTTCCTTTTTCTCTGCAAATGTCTATCCTTGAGTTCCTCTTGGTGCAGTGTTCCTAACCACTTCATGGTTCGTGCTGCCCAATTTGAAGAGATATTTCTTCAAATAAACTCCAAATCTTTAATATGCCTCAATTTGTTGTTTAACACAAGGAAATGCAATACATTATTCTAGACTGTATCCCACATTGGAATAAAAACCTATTACAAAGGATGGGGTCAGTTGGTAAAATTGGAATACCAGTAATAGATTATATCAAAGTATTATATGTTACATTTACTGAAGCTAATTACCCTATTGTAAATATGTAAGAGAATATCCTTGTTCTAAGGAAACACAAACTGAAGTATTTAGAGGTCAGTATGTTACCTACTACCAAATAATTAAGGAAAAAAAAACAGCTTGACACAGTATGGGTGTGTAAGTACATAGACAAAGAAAACTAAGGCGCAAATGTTAACTAGAAATAGTCTAGGTAAAAAGCCCTGAGGAATTAATTGTCCTTTCCCCTCACCACCACCAACATTTCTGCATGTTTCATTTTTGTTTTCTAAAGAAAAGGATTTTTTTTTAAATCCAAGAAAAGTATAAGAAAAAGTTAAGGATATTCCCAAAAAAATAAAATTAAGAAAAAAATGATGATTTTTTTTTTAAAGATAGGAAAAGAGTAGTCCAGAAGGTCCAACAGCTAACCAATAAAAAGAGAAACCCCTGACAGCTAAGATGAAACTAAAAAAATTAGTTTTTAGCACAAAAAATATCAGTCTCCGAAATAAAATTAGTGTCATACCAAGACACACTGCCATGAATCTCAAAAAATCAGAAACCGAAAAAGCAACATTTATATAATCATGATTTATTTATTTTTTTAAGGTTTTATTTATTTGACAGAGAGAAACACAGCCAGAGAGGGAACACAAGCAGGGGGAGTGAGAGAGGGAGAAGCAGGCTTCCCGCCGAGCAGGGAGCCCAATGTGGGACGCGATCCCTGGTCTCCAGGATCATGACGTGAGCCGAAGGCAGTCGCTTAACCAGCTGAGCCACCTAGTTGCCCCTATAATCATGATTTAATCATTCAATGCTGATTTCCCTAAAATAATTTTATTTAATACATTGAGTAGATAGTGGAAAAGAAGACCTGTGATTGGGAAGCTTGTCTTTTTTCCTCTGTAAGTATCAAAATAGGAAGTTAATGGGTAATGTTTAAAATTAATCAAGATAATATAAATATGTTGAATCAACAATGAGGTAATCGCCAGCAGAGAAGAGTCCAGCCTTGTTCTCTATTCGATGTGACTGTAGTATAGATACGGAGCAAGATGTCATTCTGTCACTCTTGCAAGTCTCTTAATACTATTTGATTGCTAGATCATGAGTTTCTACTTTCAAGAAACATAGCAATTTTAAGAGGTAGAACATTTTGTAGTGCTCTAAAACTGCTTAAACTATTTTAAAAATAAAGGACATTGATCATTATACATAGAGGTCCCCTGCTCAAATTTTTGGTGTAATTTTTTTGGAAAATAAATATTTATCCAGTGTTACATATGACATACTTTTGGAAAGGAAAACCATCTTCCATTAAAATGAATTTCAAAGAGTCCAGAAGATGCTTTTGTTGTTTTTGTGTCTCTTAAAACAATTGATTTAAAAAGTTTGGATTCCCTGAAAGAAATTTGAAAGCTAGAGTTTTGTAGCTTTCAGTACAAGGATACGAATCCCACAAACTTTTGTAAAATTGGTTGTTTCTAATACTGAAAATATATTTGAAAATAAAGTACATCTTGTCCCTGCATTCAACTTCTACCTGGAGTAGATGCTAATGATCTCTACTGCTGGTGATAAAATGTCAATTTCCATAGGTCTAATATGTTTACTCTAATTTCCAAGTTGCCAATACTGAGTTTCAATACCTTTGACTTCAGCAACTGGTATGTAGTGGTCTGTACTACAGATGGTGGTATTTAACTGTTAAACCATATTGCAACAACAATCAGAAATGTACTTTATTGAGGTGCCTGGGTGGCTCAGTCATTAAGGTCTGCCTTGGGCTTAGGTCATGATCCTGGACTCCCAGGATCGAGCCCCTCATCAGACTCCCTGCTTGGCGAGAAGCCTGCTTCTCCCTCTCTCAATCCCTCTGTTTGCGTTCCCTCTCTAGCTGTGTTTCTCTTGGTCAAATAAATAAATAAATAAAATCTTAAAAAATAAAAAAAAAGTACTTTATTACACATCTAAGATACAATCAAAAAATTATGGTTAAGATCACTTATCCCTTCATATAAAGGAACTATTCAAGTGAGACCGAAACATGTAAGCAAATTCTTTTCTTTTAAGATTTCTTTTTTTTAATTGCCTTAAGAGGAATGTTTGTGTATTTATCATCTACTATTGTTAAGGTCTGAATTCAATATAATCTCATCTATAGCATCTTTCACAGATCTAGGGGAACTGCTAATGTTTTCTGTATTTGAAGTCTTAATTCTGTATAAAACACTGAAGGAGGTTCTATATGATCTAAAGGATTCTTTCTTTTTTTTAAGATTTTATTTATTTATTTGACAGAGAGAAACACAACTAGAGAGGGAACACAAGCAGGGGAAGTGAGAGAGGGAGAAGCAGGCTTTCTGCTGAGCAGGGAGCCCGATATGGGGCTCGATCCCAGGTCTCCGGGATCATGACCTGAGCCAAAAGCAGTCGCTCGGCCAACTGAGCCACCCAGGTGCCCCTGATATAAAGGATTCTTGAAAGAGATTGATTTAACTTTTTTTTTTTTTTGAATGACCAGAAAGTTAGCTTCTTCACCTCACATTAACTTTTCTAAGATGCGTTAATTTCATTTTTCTCATAGCATAGAAATATTGTGTTTTCTTTTATCAGTTCTCACTTCTCCATCCTCACAAAGATCCAGCAGATGGCAACACTAACCACATTTTTTTTTTAAGATTTTATTTATTTATTTGATGGAGAGAAAGTACACAAGTAGGCAGAGAGGCAGGCAGAGAGAGAGGAGGAAGCAGGCTCCCTGCTGAGCAGAGACCCTGATGGGGGCCTCGATCCCAGGACCCTGAGATCATGACCTGAGCCAAAAGCAGAGGCTTTGACCCACTGAGCCACCCAGTGCCCTAACCACATTTTTAATAACACTCTTTTGGAGTAACTGGGTAGCTCAGTTGGTTAAGTGTCTGACTCTTGATTTCAGCTCAGGTCATGAGATCAAAGTCATGAGACAGAGCCTGCCTAGCTCTGCACTCAGTGCAAAGTCTGCTTGAGCCTCTCTCTCCCTCTCCCGCTGCTCCTCCCCCCCTCTAAAAAAATAAATAAATCTTTAAAAAAAGATAATGATTACTGAATATCTGTATGGTTTTATGAAATTTGGATTTTTAATCTATACCTTTTCACCATTATGTCATCATGAATTTGAGTTTCTGTTTATTACAAATGGTAATTTTTTTTTATAATATACCAAGATGAGTTTTGATAGTTCCAGGTACTGTTGGTTTGTGACCCTAAGACCAATAACTGTTGCTTTGGAAATTAAATGTATTTAAATGTTGTAAGAAAAAATTCTAAGTTTTATACTTTATATGCTTTAGGAGGTAACTTTTGCATATTGACACACACTGCTCTGAATTTAACAGATTGGTAACTACTGTATACTCCAAGTATAACATCTCAAGTATTTCCATTTTAAGTAAGAACAAGATTTTGTAAGCATTTATACTTGCAATGTTATTGGGGTCCAGTATAATATAACGTTCAAAGATAACTGGAAAGGAAATACAAAATTAAGAACATACTCCTTGGGCTAACATTAAAGACCACCAAATTAATATTTTTTCTTTTCTTTCCAGTATTGTCACCTTTTATTGCAACCAAAATTGCTAGCCGCCCTTTCCTTTGTCTTCTCTACATTAAAGTCATTGTTTGCATATAAATTATTCTCTCCCTCTACAATACCATTCCCGGCCTGCACATCACTCATTTAACTTATCAAATTCAGCTTCCTTCAAGAATTCTTCTCAATTGCTGAAACACAAATCAAATGTCTTGTAAAAAGCTATTGTCTCTTGATCTCTCCTTATCTTTTGGCATCTAACACTAATAGTTGTCTAAATATGTATGATATGTATGTACACAATGACATACTACTCAGTGGTTTCTATGTATAGCTACTTTCTCTAATGGAGAATCATTACTTGAAGGTAGGAACACTTTAATGTCTGTATCTCCCTAGACCCAAGGAGAACATAATGTGTTGTCGGGGACGCCCTTCCCTCCATGCCCAAACCACCAGAAATTCTGTTGGGAGTACCTGTGAATTTGAATGAAAGCCCAGAGGGGCTTTCCCCGCTTAGAATCCGAAAAGCCACATACCCTGTGGGTCAGGGCAATATGTCCTTTGTGTCCCTGGGACGTGCACCTGGGCAAGCGCTCATCTAAGGTGTGAGAGCCATGCCAGTCCTTATGAAGTTTAATAATTGTAGGATTGTGGGGGCACAACATACTTACTTTAAAACTTAGTAAAACCTTCACTGACATAAATAGCTTAGATATTGCAACCTCCTGTTTGTGTGACCATTCATTCACTTCCCTATGCTGGGGGGAAGTAAAACGTTCTAATAAGATAAGGATTTGCAGGAACCATCTATTGCTCAGGACATGCCAGCCTGTGATCGATCAGTCTATAGATTAGGATATAACTGGCACATCCTGCTTTACTGTATGGACCCTTCAAAGAAATAGGCACATCCCGTTTTGTTGTGTGAGACCCTCAAGGGCACAAGGCACGTCCTGTTTTTACAAGGACCCTCAAAAACACTATTGTCACTATTGTCACTCAAGATTGATGATCCATCACTTAAAGAAACTCTTTGTTCATATAGTTTCCACCTGAAAAAATATGTAACTCTCTGCTATAAATAAAGAGCCCTGAGAACAGTGTTTTCAGGAGATCCCTACACCATCTTTGAGTTTGATTTCCTCACTGCCGACACCTTCTCTCACCCTCGGATCCTGACTGTTGCTGGGGCTGGCCCCTGGCAGATTCATCTGACCAAATTCTCATCTCCTGAAAATTTCTTATGTTATAATTTGCAAAATAGTCTCAATATTTCAGCAAATGTAATTTCAACATTACTATGGTTATCAGCAATACTGAATAATTTTTGTTGCTGTGTGATGTTCACTGCAGCCTAAATTTCAGGTCATGGAGTGTTATTAAAATATAAAATTAAAATATAAAATTAAAATAATTTCTGGATCAATGAATCAATGCTATCTTAATATTCTGTGTCTTTAATTTTCATACCACATTTATTTTGTGAGTGAATTTCATAGGAGGACGTTGCTTTGTGTTGCCCAGCTCACATTTTATCCCAAGATAAATTTCCTTTGTGATCAAAAAGCAGAGAGAACACCTCCTGAGTTACTGAATTGTGTTGATTTGATGGGCAGGCCACACATGAAAGTAAAAAGGGAGAAAGTTTCTCTTCAAATATGAAGATATTAAACCAATAAGCGGAGATTTCATGGCAGAAACAACTAATCCTACTACTTCAATAGAGGCAGCCTGTTTTTCTATGTGCAAACACAAATGTGTACATACATATACACACATGTGAATATTTTGGTAAATTGTATCTAGTCTCTATGATTGATAACAATTGATGCTTATACCCAAAAAGAGCTTCAACATTTATAGACTGTTTTCCACAAACACTGGATAGTTGACTTTTAGAACTGGAACAATTTAGAATGAGTACTTTATGACTCAAAGGCTTAAAGGGAATGGTAGCCTCTGGATTGCGTAACTCCTTCACGGCAGAGGAGATATTGGAGCCTAGGTCAATCGGTACAAACCTGTCCCCCCACACCCATGTTGGTAAACTACAATTTTACACACTTTTCTGCCATTCTTTTCATCAACTTAATGTCAGGCCACACATGTATAATGCGCATGTTGTGGGGAGAAGCACTGATAAGAGAATGATGAGGAATTACCAAGAGTAAATTCACAGATACTGAGAAAAAAAAGGGAAAAACTTCTAGTTTTTTTAAGTTATTAATAGGTTAATAACATTAACAGACTTGTCTTTTCTCCTGCCCATTAAGGACAATTCAGGCCTATTCGTTCAATTTGGACACTTCCTTCTACATCTTTCCCTATAAGCAGGATTTTACTTTTTCAGATTTGACATTGAGGAAGGTAGAAAAAGGGGACCATGTTGAAGAGGAAACCTGAAGTAAAAAGGCAGGAAACATAGCCTATGTGAGAAATATGATACCTCTGGTTCATTCAGTATATTGCCTTAGTGGACAATTAGAGGTGTGGGTTTAGAGTAATAAACTGGGGAAGCCATGTGTGTATGTGATCATCTAAGCAGAATATACAGGGAAATAAAAAGGGCAAAGGATGGACTTGGAACCATAGTCACTGTGAAAGACATGTACAGGGAAGTCTGTGAAAGAGGACGCCATGGCCATTCTTCACAACATTTAGTTTTAAAATGAAATGTTCAAATGAGATATTAGAGTTTTTACTTTTATTATTTTTTTTCTTTTTTAAAATAAATATGCAACGTACTTATGCATCACTGAAGTCAGAAAAAGAAGAATTGCAGAAGACTATGGTAATGAGACATAACTAACGTTCAAAGATTTGGTGAATATGTTCACATTATAATTAATCACACGCTAATGTAATTTTGTTAAAAATGTAATAGAGTTTACAAAATGTCAGTGTTTAATAAAAGATAGCTCTTAGTACACCAAATTGATTACTCTAAGCTTGAAACAAATATCAGTATTCAAATTCATTCAATGTATTGATCACTTATACTACAATTTTTTACAAAATGAAAAGTAGAACAATACAAGGAAGCACCATATATACTCTTATCCATTTCAACAGGTAAAATTTTGTTTTTAATGCTAATGAAAGCATATTTCTGTATAAACTTCAAGGCCCTACTCAAATTTCAATCTTTCTTTGGGGACTTTACACATTTATTAAATAGGACTTATCTTGACTTTCCTAAACTCTTATTTAAATAAAAAAAATTGTATATTTTTTATATACATAACACATATATATGTTCCTTTAAAATATGCATATATGTTCTTCTAAAAAATACAAATGCAGGATTTTATCCAAATTCTGTTTCATTATCTATATAGATATACATTTTACACAAATATAGGATTTTACTCCAATTCTCTTTTACAACCTGATTTTTATCTCTAAAGAAATATGCTATTTTCATGAACTTATTCTTCTACAATCCTAAAAATTTCAATGTTGTTGTATTTTTTTCTGATTATAGGAAAAACATCCAGTATGAAAACATCAGAAAGAAAGTTTAAAAAACAAAAATAAAATAATCATATAGATGTCTATCTTTCTGCCTTTTCTACATAAAAACAATGTTATATTAAAGACATTTAACCTGCTTTTATAAATTTAAAAATATGCTTATTCCTTCCTTCATAAGTATTCTAAATCATCATAATAGTTCTACAGAATTTCACAGTTTGAACAAAAATCTGTTTTATAAGTTCAGTACAATTAAGTATTTGAGTTGTTTATCATTTTCATTGCTATTAAAACATTACGAGAAACATGTTTTGCTTGGTATCTTTTCAGATATTCCTAATTTCTCCCTTCTATTGTCACTAGATACAGAATTGCTGTGACAAAATAAGGGATTACATATTTGATAATATGTAGAATAAGTACTTATTGCACATTCTTTACACCTTTTTGATAGCACTTGCCCTTGTAGACTTAATTAGCTTAACTTCTTTGTTAATATTTAGATCTGTGGAAGGCAGAAATCATATGTGAATTAAAATAACACATGTTGGCCTAGTATGAAAGTTAAAAACTTAAAAAATTAAGTTGTGTGACATTTGTCTTCCATTCCTCACATCCATAGTCTATTCTATCAGCCCAGGAAAGCTTCCTATTGAGGCCCCTAAGTGATGCACATCTTCTGGCTGAAGAATTCATGAAGGTACATACTTGGAGAATCATAACTGGAGCATGGGTATGTCTGACCCTTACTGCTGATCTCTCGCTACTTAGAAACCAGAAGTCAAGGATTCTTTTGGATTATCTACCAGCTCTAATTATACAACTTTGGAAGTGACAGAATTCGGAGTCCTCAAGGCTAACTCAGCCCTCCTGTGCCTGCCATGGAGAAGGTTACAGACCAGTGTGTCAATTTGAAATGCTCAATGATAACTTTGGTCCCACTTTGGCCACTTCTGGAAGTAGGCTTTCTTTTTAACTCCTAAACACTCTAGGAAATTTCATCTTTCATTCTACTTATAGTTCACATATTTTGACACCCAGTTCAGAAAGAAACCCATTCAGAGACACCTGCTTGATCACTTAAAGAGGAAAAAATATATGTAGTTATTGACTTTAAAGTATGACGGAATTCTACAACTAAAATATTTTGAAGAAATGCAGTATCCCCGTATTTTAAAAGGGAAAAATCTTGCTGGAGTTACCTTCTGAGTTCCATGGGTACAAGTCAGAAAGATGTAGCCATTATGTCTTGGAGAACCGTACTCACCTGGAGCCGGAGGCCATCGCTTCCTTCAATGCTGGTGCCAAGATGTGTCGGTCAGACACCCTTAACAGGAGTATCCTGGCCAGGAACTGCTTGCTTTTTATTCCCACCTGGAACAAAATACAGTGTCAATCATTTTTTTTTAATGTTCATCCAAGCACAGTAAGATATCCATTATGTGTCACATTAGACACCCATTTATCAGAATGTTCAACACAAAGGAAAGATGCATTAAACTCTTCATCTTTATTATTTACACCACAATGATTAATATCTCAGCTGCTTAAGTCAAAGGGACTGTCTATACTTTATCACCTATAAGATGTTCTTTATAAAGGATTATTATTTCAGTGCCAGTATGTCCATCCATTTGGTTTATGTAATTGATGTGCTAATTCAGGAAGCCATTTTCTCCATGTTGTCCTTGGAGTCTGTAAATCAAATTACCTTAAATCTCAGAGAATATGTTGAAAATATTGTTTCCTGAATTTTTTTAACACCACCAATAGAAATCTCAGTAGAAAGAAATTTAGTAATGCAACAGTCTTATGCCTGTACTACTTTATATTCTTCAATTTGTGAAACACTGATGAACAACACAGATGTTTCCTCAAATGCACGGTTTTGCTACTCTGAAACATTACACGAAAATAGGGATCTTGACAAGATGATGGAATCATAGACTTAAAACAAAGCAAAACAAAACAAAACTTAGAGCTTGACTGCCTGAAAAGGATCTAACAGACCTTTACTCCCCAAAACTGGAAGCACTTGGCCTTCAGCACTCAATGCCTTGCTCCAGTCTGGTGCACAATTGGAGGGTTTAAGGAAACCCAAGAGCTTCAACAGTACGCCCTTCTTGTCGCAGTCTGTCCAGGCAGGTTTGCTTTGCCCTTCCCTTTGTCTCCTTCTCTGGACCGTGGAGTTTGATTCTGAACTGAGTTTCACGGTGGGGGCCTGTTATTGGCTGACCTTCCTCTGAGGCTTACTGTCTACCTTCATCTTCAGAAGCAGGTTGATAGTCCCTACGGTTTGATCCATGTGCCAGGGGAACCTCTTACCTCTTGTTGGTTCCCCATGTGCCAGGGGAACCTCTTACCTCTTGTTGTACTCACTTTGCACTCATCACTTATTGGAATCACCACCTGATATCTGGTACTGCCCTCTCTGAATGAATAGTGTGGTTCCATGTACTTCAACACAAGCAGTGAAATCGATTCCTTTTCTGGTGTCCAGTTTTTTGTTTTTTGTTTTTTGTTTTTGTCTCACGTTGCTATTAAGAGTTTTTTCTATGCAGCGTAACATAAAAAGTACCAGAGAAACCATTTCCATTCTACAATAGAAGTCAAATCTTCAGAGTGAATATTGTTATTTCCTCGTAGCCTTCTTAAAATTCAGATTTTTCTCATCTCACTCTGGAATCCATTTCATCCCCTTTATTTCTTCTGTTACTACCACAATAAGCTTTCATTAGCTCTCATTCAGATAATAACAATAATTTCTTAAATGTCAGCCTAATGCCAACTGAAAACAGATGGCACTTTCAAATTAGAATAATTGAGAAGAGTCTAATAAATCTGTGGGCTGTATGTAGGGAAATCACAAGGGAAGGTGCCACTGTGAGGCTGGGATAGGCGAGGACAGCGAGCAGTTGCCACCATGTAGGAGTCAGATGTAGAGAGAGGGTTCCCTCGACAGAACGAGTGATCATGGGTTGGGAGTCCTGAGTAGCACAGGATGACAGGATGGGAGGGAGCCCTAGGATAAACCACTCTCATTTTCTCCCTTCCCTCTGGTTTCCTGCATATCCTATTAAGGGAAACCACCCTGGATGCCCAAGGTCACAGAGTCTCTTGATGAACTCCACCCAGACCAGTGTCCAGTGTTAGAGAGTCGGGTGGAGAAAGGTAAGGAGTGAATCTAAAAAAATAGTAAGAGGGTTCAGCAAACACTTATCCATACTTCAGAGCATGGGATTTGGAATCAAATGTGGTTTGACTCCTGGCTTTACCCACG
Organism: Spilogale gracilis; assembly: GCA_004023965.1. Taxonomy (NCBI): domain Eukaryota; kingdom Metazoa; phylum Chordata; class Mammalia; order Carnivora; family Mephitidae; genus Spilogale; species Spilogale gracilis. The sequence goes on along the minus strand of PITA01000446.1, from coordinate 99,446 downwards.
TGTGTAACTAGATAAATTTTCATAATTCTTGGAATCATTAGCTGGAAGATTCAGATAATAACTTCAGAGTTTTATTGTTGGAATTAAATGGCATAATATACCAAGTACGTACAGATCTACTCAGTAGTGTTAGCCAAAGTGTCAGCAGTTCTTCTCAGAATGATAGAAATCCAGCTTAAGCACACTCTGGCCCTAGTAAACACTGACACTTGTAATGGACAGTGTATTTTCAGATCTTTCACAAGTGCGATTCCTTCTGTTTAAGAATTTTATTTTCCTCTCCTTCCTCACCCTGTTGCCAGAGAATCCCTACTCATATTTTAAAATCCATGAAATGGGCGCCTGGGTGGCTCAGTGGGTTAAGCCTCTGCCTTCTGCTCAGGTCATGATCTCAGGGTCCTGGGATAGAGGACTGAGTCGGGCTCTCTGCTCATCAGGGAACCTGCTTCCTCCTCTCTGTCTGCTTCTCTGCCTACTTGTGATCTCTCTGTGTCAAACAAATAAATCAAATCTTAAAAAAAAAATTTAAAAATAAATGAAATCCATGAAATGATCTACAGGTTGTCTTCAGTTTCAGTAAAAGGAGATCATTCCTTTTTTTTTTTTTTTTTTTTTTTTTGGCCTTTCCATGACACATAGCATTCTGCAGACAATGAGACTTTGCCATCTTCCTATTTGACTCATGAGTTCCTTAAAGGAAAGGTTGTGTCTGACAGATTTATATCCTTAGAACGTCATTCATTGCCAGGTTCTTAGTAGAGATTCAATAAACATTAAGTCAATAAATGTATATTACTAGAGAAAATCTGTTACAATGTAAGAAACCGGTTTACTAACTTCTTTCCTCTCTGCCCAAAAGGCAAATCAATCTGTAACATGGTAGGTGGTGGGGAGTAAGATTATCATGGAAAGTCAAGACAGTCGGAAGAAGAGATCCCCAGGGAAATTCCACACAGCTCTGCAAGTTCTCCCGAGGATGGCCCTGCTGGAAAGCACTTCATTCATTTCAAGGCTTATTAGTACTGGTTAATTTCAAGCAGATAATTGCTAATTTATAAACTGACCAGGTAAACTGCATACAAACTGCATGCAAACGCCTCTGCATTGAATGATGCATTTAAATAATAAGTTGAATTGTCAACATTTCCTTAAGACTGAACCAACATTTCCTGCCTGCAATTTGAACTATATATATATATTGAATATATATATATATATATATATTGCCACGTTTGAATATATATATATATATATATATATATATATATTGTTTTGTGAATAAGTAATGTATCTGCATGAATCTAGGCCTTACAAAATGTTATACAGGACTAAGTCTTTCTGTCACCCTTGCCTCTCTCCTCTCCTTATGCCTCCTTCAACAAGACCAACTTTATTGGGGTCTGAGGGTTCCTGCAAAATTTCCTCCTACAGATACATGAAAGTATGTGTATTATTCCCCACCCCACCGAATGTAACTAGAGGGATTTTTATATTATTTAAACAGCATCTTTCTTGTAGTGAGCTTCATGTTTTTCTATTGTTCTGATATACCTGAAATTAATTAGACCTCAAGATTCTTACTTTTCAAAACTTCTGTTATTCTTGAGATTTAAAAAAGTTTGTTAATTTGTATCTAAGAAGTAAATCTCTAGGTTAAATTCTTATGGGTATGAAGTCAAATGTAAATGCATCTGTAACTTTCAAATGTGTTGCCAAATTTCCCTCATTGAAAATCGAACCAATTCCAACTTCTGCTTGACTAGGCAGACGTCTAGATTCTTGAAAATCTGATAGGTGAAACATTTTATCTCTGTCATTTTTATGAGCATTTTGAAGATCATGATGTAGGTTAAATATCTCCTTATGTTATTAAGGGATATTACGTATCTTTTTGTGTGAAACTTCTATTAATATCCTCTGCAATTTTTAAATTTCAAGTACACTTTAACGCACTCTTTTTCATTCTATGTGCTCTGTAAATGAAGCAGAGTTATTGACGACATCAGCACGATTCCTCTGTTAATGTTTTTAAAACCTTGTGCTCCCAAGCTCCTCACGAGGTCCCACAGTGCGCTCTGGTGGCCGCGGGCTCCATCGCACCTTCCCCGCATTAACTCTTGGGGCAAAACTGTCCTTGATAAAGCTTCTTATCACACTCTTCCTTAACCTCTGAGCCTAGCCTTAGTCTCCTCACCCCAGAGACACTAGAGACTGCACCCAGCCTAAAAAGAAGGAGACACTGAACCTACTTCAGCCCTCCAGAAGTCAAGTTTGTGCCTGTAAATTGGTGGGTCTCCTAATAGGCAGGATTCATTTCTTTTCTAGTTACTTTGCCTGCCCACTCGGTTGCTATAAAAATGACCCTGGAGCCTCTCATCTGGGCTTGAGCTGAAGTACAGGGCTTGTTCTAGGAGGTCAGGCTCGGCCTCACTCTGCTGCACATCAGTGAGATCAAAAGAGCGATCATCACTCTTCAGAATCCCAAGTAGTCAAAACACCACAAAGTCAGTTCCGTCAGAAGCCTGAAATTCCTTCATTGTGCAAGTATTTCAAATATGTAAGCACTGTTCTGAGGGCTTGTGACTATTTTCAAAGAGAAAAATTTTTTTTAAAAAATCTGTCTTCATGGAGCATTTCTACTTGGAAGATGTTATCAGGAAGAATGTAATTAACAAGTAACACACTTATATTGCAAGATATGAGTCTGTGAGACTATGTGGGGCCGTAGGTGAAGTACATGTTTCTCTTTAAACTAGAAAAAGAAAATAAAAGGTAGGCCTCTTTGGATGAAGATTTGAAGTTGTGGAAACGATGTGGTTCACAGCAGAAGAAACCTTCTAGAACATGGTAATGGTCTTAAAGCCATGGTCCTTCAGGGGACGCCGGAAAAGATGCCTTCCAGGATTCATGGATCTTTCCACCCAGCTGCTGGGAGTGCTGTTGACCCCAGCTCTCCTCTCACCTGGCCATGCTCACCACGTCTCTCTCACATGCAGCCTGCCCTCAGTCACAGATGTTGAGTGAGCATGAAGGCATGGCCTGGAGCCACAATGCAGGACAGCTTCCTGGGTTGCTGGAAGGAATCTGTATTGAGGCTACACTGCAGCCCATCTCTTATTTGCTCATTCCTTTTTTCTCTGCTTCTCTTTCACACAAGTTGATCTCAAATCACTCCCTGTAAACGTCCTGCATGCTAACTCCTGCCTCCATCTGTGTTTATCTAGGGCCGCGAGGTAACCGCTGGGCAGCCCATAGCTTGATACAGCTACTCATTCTTTTCATAAACCTCTGTTGACTACCTACTATATGGTAGCACTGATTTTGATGTTTAGAATACAGTAAGGAAAAAAATGCAGATATGCAGATTTTAAGGGGGGAAAAAAGCAGCCAAAAAAGGTAGAAGAAATGTGTGGTAAAGGTTGCAGTTTTAGACATGGGAGTGAAATAAATCCTTACACATTTGAGTAAAGACCTGAAGGGAGCAAGAGGGTCAGCCCTGTGGGTGCATGGGAGACAATATTCTAGGCATAAGCAACATGGACAGCATAGTCTAATAGGGGTGTACTTGTTGCAGTTATTGTTTTAAAAAATGCAGAAGACTGAGTTAGCTTGGAGTGAGTTGAAAGAGAGAGAGAGAGGAGTAAGATGAGCTAAGAAAATAATGAATCTGCGAGTAATCACCTAAAGGTTATTATAGAAATTAGACACCAGCTTTTATTACTAATGAGATGGAAAGCCAATGAGGGATTTGGGGTAGATAACAGACAGAACCACCTGGTTTAATGCTGAGAAGAAACTGAAGGAAGTTGGAAGCAGAGAAATAAAACTATTGCATCAATCTAGGAAAGACATGAATATGGCTTAGACTAGGGCAAAGAGTAGCAGTGGAAAGAAATGGTTAGAATACGGGTATGTTTGATGATAGAAAAGGTAAGATTTGCAAACAGATTCCATGTAGGCTTTTAACGAGAAAGAAAAAGCATAGCTTCATGGTTTTAGATCTGAGCAGAAGGAAAAGTATATAGGCTATAATGTCTAATACTGCCCTTAAGGGGATTCCCTGATTAGCTCGAGAGAGTTCTCTCCCTTGCTTTGTGTTTTAATAAGTTGACCTAGAGTAGAACAGTGAATTTCAAACTTTACTGCATGTGTAAATCACATAACAAATTCTGTTAGAATGAAGATTCTGTTTTAGGAAATTTTTGGCCTAGTCTGAAATTCTGCACGTCTGACAAGTCCGGCGGATGTGGTGCTGGTGGTCCTGGGTGCCCACTCTGAGTAGCTCAGTACTTCTGAGTCTTGGGTGCACAGCCAGAAATACCTGGTGTTTTGTCCACATATGAAATTTGGAGACGGAGCACAAGCATCTGCACTTTGTAAAAGCCTCTAAGGTTTTTCTGAATGACAGCCAGAGGAGGAGCCACGGTTGAATTTTTGGCCGAGCCTACTGGACTTCATTTTATTTTATCCCCAAAGGCTATGGAAGCTCCAGACTTTTGAATTGAGAGATTATTCAGGAGGAGGAAACTAGAGGATTTAGTTTAAAACACCTAGGGAGCTGGAAAACTGGAAGAGAGCTGATGAAGATGGTAAGGCTAAATTTCACCTGCCAAAGCACATTATGACTGTGCGATAAGGTGCAACCCTCTCAGTTCTAGACGTGAGAATGTCACGCTCTGTCCCTGGGAGTGTGTATTGGGGAGGATTAAAGCAAAAAGAGGGTGTTAAATGCTAGAGTGGGCGAGATGGGATCATGTGCACTTGCAGAAATTTGCCCAAGTGATTCTGATATAACCTCTCTTTGCCCAGAGAATGACAGCTTTAGATCTTATGTTGGAGCCAAAAATTGCATTTCAGTTGTTTGTAGTGTTTGGAGATTTCTCTCCAGTTTTCCATCCCTCTACCGCTAAATAAACTATGAACATCTTAATAATGAAACATGTGAAATCTTCTTTTATCTTCCTACCAAATGAAAGAATTCAGCAAAGTCTCACTCATTGTGTGCTATATTTATAGATATGTTCATTCAACAGATGTATCAACAAATGTTTCACATGGCAAGCAATATGATAGAAAATTAAAGGTGTCGAAGAGCTCATGGTCTAGTTAAGATAGAGAAGAAAGTATATATGGAAGTATTCTGAAAAGGTTTGAAAGATGTACAAGACCCCTGAAACACCTAGCCTAAGAAAAATAGAGCTTGCCTTAACTCAGAGAAGGGAGATCACCAAAGCTTAGGAGGGATTATCAAGACATAATTGTGGAAATGTTAGTTTGACGATGCCCATGAGGCAATAAAGATTATCAAATAGGGAGCTGGTCATTGGATATCTGGGGGAAAATTGTGGTTGGAATGTCAATTTGGAAGTCATTAGAACATAGTAGTATTTTTTTTTCTTAAGATTTTATTTATTTGACAGAAAGAAACACAGCTAGAGAGGGAACACAAGCAGGGGGAGTGAGAGAGGGAGAAGAGGGAGAAGCAGGCTTCCCGCCGAGCAGGGAGCCCGATGTGGGGCTCAATCCCGGGTCTCCGGGATCATGACCTGAGACGAAGGCAGTCGCTTAACCAACTGAGCCACCCAGGCGCCCCCATAGGTAGTATTTTTAAAAAGTCCTGGATCCGATGGCATCCCCCGAGGAGGGAGTCTGTTTGGAAAGTTAAGAGGTCTGAGGACTAAAGGCTTGGGTACTTGAACTATTAAAGACTGGTAGATGAAGAGGAGACAGCAAAAGAGAATGAAAAGGAATAGCTACTGAAGTATGCACAGAAATTAGAGGAGGGTTCCAGACACCAAGGGAGAACAGTGGTTTGAAGAGGAGAGAATGTTCAGCTGTATCAACTGCTGCTGGTGAGTCAGGCAAGATGAAGACCAAGACCCGGCCAGGGTAGTTACAGTATAGAAATCATCAATGACCAAGTATTTACAGTATAGAAATCATCAATGACCAAGTATTTACAGTATAGAAATCATCAATGACCAAGACAAGATTTGCTTCAGGGAAATGGTGGGGTAGGTGTTAGAATACAGAGGAGCCAAGACCTATGGGTAGGGGAGACACTGGAGAACATACATTTTCATGTACACATTTATTAAAACCGATTAGATTTATGTCAAAAAGCCAGCCTTAATTCTCCAAAGATCGTGGTGCGAGAACATGATCTATAGGACTTCAAAGAAAATAGGTTGAAAATAAATACCAAAAAGATACAAAATTCACTTATATACCTGGAAACTTAAAACCACATTTAATAACCCAAGAAATATTAGTTTAAATTTAAAATAATAAAATCTTAATGTGACAGAACTACTTCATATTAAAATTTGAGAAGTCCTTTAGGACCCTTGCCCTCTCTGCCATGCTCTACTTCTTCAGGCTGAGTACTGCTTCTAGAAAATCATGTGAAACAACTGGTCATGCAAACAAAAATCTCTATCTTATACCCCATTTCTAAGATAATTTGGCTATTTGCTCATTTTCCCCACTGGACTGTGGAAAGTTTATGTGCAAGCATTTATTGTGGAAATCTTCAACACTTGCCAAAATACCTAATAAGTGGGTGGGACTCAATTCATGCTTATTTAATGAATGGATGAGGTCAATTTGTGGACAATTAATGGTCTTACACATTCATAAATATAACTGGGGGATGTCCAAATCTGTTCGTCGGAAGCTGGATTATTAAGTGTCATGTCAGATATCAGTTAAACTGCGTGGATATACTTTTTAATTAGTTCTTTAAACTATCTGTAAACATAAATATGCAGAAAGAGTGCAGGGAATGGAATACCTGCTTATCAGTCCCCAGAACAGATCCTCTGCTGAGGCTTGCCATGACCTTCTGCCTGGCTCCTATCAAAGCACTCATCTCTCCAACACCTTTCCTTATTTTAGGTCTCAAAGCTGCTCATGCCCAAACCCCACACACAAATACTGGCTTCCTCCAGGGCAGTTTGAGCAAAGCAAAAGCTGGGAAGGTTTGCAAAATTCACAAATCCACTAACACAGTAAAAGACATCGACACTGTAAAGTCACAAGTATCATGTCCCTCAATCATGTCTGAAATATCATAAAAAAGTTTTTCTCAGTACAATTAGAAGTAAAAAGTCAAACAAACTTCACTGTAACACACAATATATTTTAATTGAAGTGAAATGCTCTGTGAAGCAGAACTATATGTGCTGACTCATTATCACTTTTATAATGTAAATGACAGAATGAATAATGATTATATATATTAAACTCCTCATTTACTGAGTCATGCATAGACTTCTATTTGCTTGTGAAAACCAAAACTTAATTTTTTTAAACTCAAGAACCAGAAAATACAAAATAAATTATCTTTTTTTTCTAAAAAAATAACTTGGATGAGCTAAAAATTTGACCCTTCTCTTTATCATGTATTTCTACATATAAAAAAGAATTGTTCAGTATGATGAGCAGTTCAATGATAAAAACACATCATTAAGCTTTCAACAAGATACCTTGGGATATAATAGTAAAATTTAGCTGTCCAAATCCTTTGCTAGTTATATGTGGCATACGGTCTCTTGATAACAATAAAAGTAAAAAAAAAAATTGTGACATGCAGGTAGTGAGAGGGCAAGTTTGATTTTTATTCTGACTCTTGAGTCTAAAGACTAAAATCCCTAAGTTAGCAGTATTGTGAATATTTCATCTTCCAAGAGATATTTTCTTCCCTTAATATTTGGAAACTAGATAAACTAAACTCATGCATAAAGATATTTGTGCGATGTGACTCTCAAGGCTATTTTATTAAATTGGCTATGTCTGACAGTGAATATCTCTCTACAGAGAACACATCAAGAAAGGGGACAATAAGGGAGAACATCATTAGGGAGCCTCATTACTCTGGAAGGAATCCATGAGTTTCTTTGTTGGAAGAATAATTTGCTTGTAAAAGATCACTTGTTTTTTTGTTCTTCTTAACTTTATCAAGAAATGGGACAGATGGAGAAAACAGGCAAAGTGAAAATTTAGAGCACAAAGAGTTACCAAGATGTTTATTGATGAGCCTAAAATTTATTGTTATTTGTTTGACTGGTGTCATAGTCATCATTTAAGACCCTATTGGAAGTCATCTTCTTGTAAAGATGGGGTTATCACCCTGAAAGTTTAGTTAGTGATTCCATTTACTTATAATGGTACTGTCATTCCCTATCAATTCTATTTTCTCACTATATTTTAACTAAAAAAAAATAGTTATTTGATTAAATATCTAACTTCTGCTCCAGTCATGATCCTGGGGTTCTGGGACTTAACTCCACATTGGGCTCTGCTCAGTGGGGAGTGTGCTTCATCCTTTCCCCCTCCCCCTTCCTCTGCTTGTGCATTCTCTCTCTCTCTCTCTCTCTCTCTCTCTCTCTCTCTCTCTCTCTCTGTCTCTAATAAATAAATAAAATCTTTTTAAAAACATTAGATTCTAGGAATAAAAATAATCTGTTTAAATATTAAACCTCTTCTAAGTGTAAACTACCCATTTCAGTTCATCTTGTGGAAGAAAAAGTTAAAGACCTCTTATTAATATATTTTACATAAAATTGGATCAGAATAAATACTGAAAGGCTTGCATTTTAGGTAAGAAATGTAATAGAAGACAGAGACACAACTTCCTCCCATGATAAATTAGAAAATCCAATAGAAAAGTATTCAAGTTTTCTTAAGTAATGTCTCCCTCAAGGGGTGAAAGAATTATCCAGAGTTTGAAACTGAAAGGATAGCGTCCAATTGAAAAAGAACAAATTAATTAATAACTGAATGGGTACAAGGTAGAAGAACTCTAAGTGGATTATCATCCTGAAATTACCCAAAAGAACATAAAGCAATGCAGGATAGGTATGTATTTAAGCCAGATTTTGAAAGGATTATAATTTTACTTTATGTAGTTTCCATTTTATGTTTCAAATACAAACTGTGCCCTCTATTTTTTTATTATTTATCAATTGGTAAAACCAGATTTTGCTTTCTTATCTTTATCAGCAATCTTAGCCACAAGACTTAACTTATTTTGGGGGCCATCGATATTATTCTCAAAGGACTAAGTTTTCCCAGAACTGAATGTAACCACATGTTCATGAAACAATACCAGAAACACTCTTCAACAAAGGAAGCTAAGACATTTTGAATTTTAAAAGCATTGTTGTTGGTGGAGGGGATAAGGTTTGAAGAGCATGGAGAAAAAACAATCTTTAGATAATTTGATTTTTATTTGAAATTGTACTATTATTTGTTTTTAATCAGTCATATTAAATGTGATCATTTAGGTGCGACAGGGTAGGGAGACAAACCTTAAGAAACTCTTAATCTCATGAAACAAACTGGAAGGTGGGGGGAGGGATAGGTTATGGTAAAAATAAAATAAAATAAAGTAAATAAAATAAAATAAGTAATAAAATTGAATTAAATAAAAATAAAAATTAAATTAAATTAAGTTAAATTAAATAAAAGCAATCATTTAAAAATATTTCCAGCCTCTGCTTATGTTCTAGAAGTACCTGGTATTAATAAAGTCTTTTTTTCATCATAATTCTAACACTTATTCTTATGGAGATGCATTTCTCTCCCTATTAACTTATTTGTAATCTTGTTCTTTGTCTTTTCTGGAGGAAGGAGAGAATACAAGGGAGCTTCTGAGGAAGCTTACCTCAATACTGACTAAAGTCAAACTTAACTAAGACAAATCTCTGAAATACCTGAGATAGAAATATTGTAGGGATTGAGTATTGGGAATTTGGGTCAGTGATCAGGATTTCTACATGAATGTAAAACATAAAACTCTCAAATAACCACTACTTGGATTTAGAAAAAGGCTTCTTTTTTAATACATGCTTGAGATTTTTCAAATCAGTTGATTATGTTTCCTGTAAAAACAAATGAGTAATATTAAAAGGGATCAAAATTTTAAAATATAAGTTTATAACATAATTTAAAATTTTGCCATACAGTGAATCTTAAAGTCTTGAAGTAACTATTTTTTCACAAATAATTACTTCAGATAAATAAAGTGGGAATAAAAGAGGTGAATCAGACATGAGAATCAACCAAGTAGATAGTCACAGAGTGACAAGGACATATCAATATATTAGTAGGTCAAAAGTCAGAAAGCAAAGAGAGATTTTACTTTCTGACATTGAAAATCAAACAGCCAAACTTCTTCCACACACCTACAAGAGAAAACACAATCCCTAGGCTCAGATTAGGTGGAAAGTTGGGTTTGAGAACTTGATATAAGGCTGAAGTCCTTGAACAGCTATACATTTAGTTAAAAAATGGGTGTATAAGAAGAATTACTCTCATCAACTAGATGTCTGTTTAAGATGGTTTATTCTTATCAACTAGAAGAAAGAAGTATAAAACTTGTTTGTATTAGCCTTCTTTAAAGAAGGACCTTACAAATAGAAAATAGCAAACAAAGGCAGAAGGAGGGGTAAGATGGCGGAAAACTAGGTGATTGCGTTTCAAATCCTGAAGTGAGCTGAATACCTGCAAAAACACTGTGGCACCCATGAAATCAGGCTGAAATGTAGTATTTCACACTCCTGGATCTCTAAGGGGAGGAAGAGCACCAGCAAAGAGGAAGAGGGGAGTGGGAGTGCTTGGAGGCATATCCAAAGACAAAGGGATGTGGGGGAAGGGAGCCCACAGAGGCGGCCCACAGGAAAGCAGGACCCCAGCTCGACAGGGCTCTGTGTTTGGGGAACAAGAGCAAATTACCGTCTGATTAAAAGCAGGTAAAACAGAGGGTCTTGGGAGGCAACGGGGAAAGCTGACCGCCATGGGCGGGATACAC